>JARHVA010002108.1:2270000-2412500 GCA_037957365.1 Torreya grandis
ATGAGAGTGTAGATGCATTGCATAACTATGTGGAAGAGCCTAAGATAGGTGAAATCTTGTGGATGAAGAGAGTTCTCTTGAAGACTAGCCAAGAGGAGAGAGAACCATCACAAATAAAAACATTATTCCAAACCATGTGCAAGAGTAAAGGTAAGTACTAAAAATTTATAGTAGACAATGGTAGTCTAGATAACTTAGTGTCTTCATTTATGGTGTATAAACTAGGATTAGAAAGAAGCAAGTATCTAATCCCATATAAGGTTTCTTGGATCCAAAATAGTCACTAAGTCCTAGTGAGTGAACAAAGTTATGTAGACTTGTAGATAGGTGGATATAAGGATATAATACTATGTGATGTCTGCTATGTACCTAGAGATATGATATATTTATGTATATGGGTTGATGGAGATGTCGACATGTGGCACACAGCCCCTTTGTTATATGGGTACACTATATTAGGATAATAGAGTAACTTATGGAAGTAGTACATTGGGTAATGGTCTGCCTACATTGGATTAGGATGTTACCCATCCATGGGTTAGATAGATGTATATACATATAGGAGATGATTATCATGGTAAGGATATCAAGTAAGCATTGAGTCTTCTATTGTAAGAGGATATTGGAAGTTGTCCCCTCAAAGAGATATTATGGAGTTATTCCTTCCTAAATGAGTATTATATGGTGTTTCCCTAACTTAAGGGTATTTTTGCATATATTGAATAATAAAGATCATAACAAGTGGTATCAGAGCTTCGATTTGGGTAATTTGTGTGGATTGAAACCCTAATTTCTCTATATCTTCTGAAATATAGGGAATTTTTACTCGAAATTTTTATTGGAGATGTAAGAAAATATAAGAGAAGTGTAGTAAAAATTTCAGAATTGTTTGATTTGTTTTGATGGAGTTATTTCTATTTTAGTGTTTATAATAATTTCACTATATCTTCCGAAATATAGGGAATTTTTATTTGAAATTTTTAATGGAGATGCAGGCAGATTTGATAGAAGTGAAGTAGAAATTTCAGAAATTTTGGAGCAATTTTGAGTGATTTTTTGTGATTTTATGGATCAATTTTGACATTTTAGGGTTTCATGAACCTTAATTTTTTTGTGGATCATGGAGTTGAAAATATTTTCAGGGGAAGATGATATTGATGTTAGAGAATGGTGGCTCCTTTTGGAGAATCATTTTAGAAAAACTTTTAGGCAAAGACAATTAACTCCTTTTTTATCTAGGCCTACACTAGATTGGTTTGATTAGTTGAGCTATACAGAAAGGTTTTCTTCATGGAAAGAAATGGAATAGATTTTTTTAGATCGATGGGATAGAAAATAAGAAGAAGAAATAGAAGAATCAATAGAAGAACAAGAAGAACAAGACGTAGAAGAAGCAATAGAAGAAGAAGAAGAAGAAGAAGAAGAAGAAGAAGAAGAAGAAGAAGAATAAGTAATTTAAGAAGAAGAATAAGAATTGAATGATAAGGGTTCAAATAATTTGGCTCCAAAGAAATTTGATTCAATTTTTCAATTTCATGGATGCATTCAAAAGAAGAAGGTGGTTGTGTCCATAAACCCTACCAACAAGTATAAATTCATTAACATGAATGTGGCCAAGCATCTACATGTTCAAGCAAAGAATATCAAAGAGGTTCAAGTAGATGGTAAGAATATTTCAATGTTTGAATATCTGAAGCTCATTATGAAAAAATATGTTTTGCATTCAAATTTTTATGCTTTGGTTATGGATGATGTGGATATAGTTCTTAGATATCCATGGTTAAAGACTTTGGGAACAATGAATATTAATGTTCAAAAAAAGTTCATGAAGTTTTGGTATAAGAAAAAGAAGATCACTTTACAAGATATCATAGTGAAAAAGGCACCAATAACAATCTAGGTAGATCATGAGGATGAGATGGAAATAGGTGATGAAGAACATGATGAAGATTCAAATGACATAGATAAAGACACACTACAAATGAACACTTCATCTACTCAAGAGATAAAGAAGGAAAAGGTGGAAGAGGTAGACGCAAAGGTGGATAAGGTCAAAGTATTGGAAAAGGTTGAGGTATATAGACACCCACATCATCATGAGAGGAAACAATCATGGAACTAGGTGAGGAAGTGTCATAATAACAATCATTTTGTCTATATAGGAAATAAAATTTCCAATCATTATGGATATGCATGGAATCCAAAGAAAAAATACTATGGCACATGGAATGAATGGGGAAATCACTATGACTATGCATGGAAGAATACCTACTATGGTCATGGTTGGAATCAGAGTAGTGCAGTGGATTATGGTACATGGAATAAAAAAAGGAATAATTATGATTGGACACCAAAGCAGTATAATTATGATCATAAATGCAAATAGAGGAGCACAAGGGAATTTGGAAACAAGCTTGGAGAGATATCACCTACCAAGATCACATATGGATGGCTAGATGATCAAGATTGGAGACAAGTGTGCAATGATTTGAAGCACACTCATTATTTGGTTTCTTCCTATGTTTCGGGGATAAAACATGTCAAGGAGGGAGGAATGATATGTACCTAGGGATATGATATATTGATGTATATGGGTTGATGGAGATGCCAACATGTGGCACACATCCCCTTTGTTATAAGGGTACACTATATTAGGATAATAGAGTAACTTATGGAAGTAGTACATTGGGTAGTATATATGAGATGATTATCATGGTAAGGATATCAAGTAAGCATTGAGTCTTCTATTGTAAGAGGATATTGGATGTTGTCCCCTTGAAGAGACATTGTGGAGTTATTCCTTCCTAAAGGAGTATTATATGGTGTTTCCCTACTTTAAGGGTATTTCTCCATATATTAAACATCAAGATCATAACAATGTCATTCCAATTGATGTTTTCCACATAATTCTTAGGAGACCATGGAAGTATGATAGGATATATTTGCATGATGGGATAGCTAACACATATACCATTGAGAAATATGGGTCCAGTCATACATTAAAACCATTAAAGGACCACGAATGGAGAGAGATACCAGGTAGTGTCATGATTTTTGGAGAGAATTAATACCTTCCTAAGGAAATCAGTTGCAATAGTAAGGAGGACAAGAACATGATAATGTAAAATAAGTTCCAAGAAGGAAACAAACTAGCATAAGTTGCCAAGCCATTAGAAGAAGAGAATGGAACAATTCAAGGGCAATATGAGGAGTTGAAGGTAATAAATAAGGAGATGTTACACTTAGACTAGTAAGTTAAGTTATTTTCAAATGAACATTTGAAGGAGTTTTTAAAAAAAATGTCATATCATATGACCTTCATACAAAATAGTGAGTATTTAGAAGGCTTTGTTAAGAAGGTGAGCATGTTGAGGGAGTTGGTGATGGAAAGAGAAGAAAATGATCAAGGGGAGAGTGGACAATAAAAAAAGATGATAAAGAGGTTGTAGTAGTTGAAGATATTATATAAGATAATAATGAACCATCAATAGCCATTGCAAAGATAATAGAGAAGGTAATGAATAAGGAGCTGTTACACTCAAACTAGTAAGTTAAGTTATTTTCAAATGAACATTTGAAGGAGTTATTTACAAAATTGTCTTATCATTTGACCCTCATACAAAACAGTAAGTATATAAAAGGCTTTATTGAGAAGGTAAGAATGTTGAGGGAGTTGGTGATGGAAAGAGAAGATAATGATCAAGGGGAGAGTGGACAATAAAAAGAAGAAGATAAAGAGGTTATATTAGTTGAGGATATTATAGAAGAGAATAATGAACCATCAGTAACCATTGCAAAGACAACATATCCAAGCTTAGTAAGTATAAACATGTTAAAACAACAAAGTGGTTTCTAAGAAGATAACCAAGATTTTTTTATTTAAATTGTGTGTCCCATTTGAAAGATGGTTGTAGTAAAAGTACCAAATGATGAATATGGTCAGTTGGGAGATAACTATGTAATACATCAACGTCAAAGGAGTAAGCAAGGTGGAGTTGGTTAAAATACAAGGAGGTCTATGTGTTAATCATAGAATTTAGGATCTAGGAGGTGTATCATTTCATAGAAGGAGATAACTAGAGATAATAATGCTAGGGATAGCAATAAAAGTTTGTAAACTTTCATGTAATGTTTCTTTCACACCTTAGGAGTGTGATGCAGGACCATCCTATGTGGATAACTCATTTTGATGTTTTGTTTAAATAATTTTGGAATGATCAATGTTTTTTTTTAGTAAATAACATGTTTAGTATGATTATACATATGTTAGGAGTCATTTAAATCACCTTGGAGTGATTTCCATGTGCTTAGAAGTGTTAGAATAGTTTAGAAATTAAAATTAGTAATTTTTCCTCCATTTTTCTAATTTGAAAATTTAAATATTTAATCATAGAATAGGTGTGCTAGGAGGTTTTCAAAAGTCATTAAGAGGTCAAATGGTTACAAAAAAATAATAAAGGCACCATGGACACCTAAACTTAATCATAAATCACTCTTGTATGGAGGATCAACTTTGTTATTTGTGTTAAGAAAAAAACATTCTTATTTGTGACCATTGGCAAGTAGTTATGGTAGTTAATTTTGATATAAATTTTATGAATTTTGGTTTCACATTCAAGTTTTTTTATGTTTTATTTTATGGAGGGGGGATCTAGTCCCAATAAATATGATTAAAGATTCCCAAGTTTGAAAAACAAGTCTGCAACCTTGTAATTATGTATATTTGCAAGATGAAGGATTGTGTTTAATCTACTCTTTGAAGTAAGATATTCCAATATGGAATTTTTGATAATTAAAATATATTGGTAAGTATATTCTATGTTATTGAGTGTGATATTATATTTTAAATTCTAATTTCACATCAATTTTCATTAGAAACTATATACCCTTATTGAAACTGTGGATACCACTTAATCTAGAATAGAGCATAGGAAATGAGTATGATAGAAGCATCAAAGTGAGAGGATGTTATTTATAAAATGTGTATGGGATTTTAAATAGACAAATAACCTTGATATATAGTTGAAAAATCTCTTTATAGACCTTAGATCTTCAAGGTAGAGCCCATAGACCTTGTAGACTATGTTAATGTACACAGAGGAGTCAATAAGGTGATTAAAACGTGGAACATAGGAGGTGTGGTGAAGAAAAAATGATTGGAAGAGGTAATTTGAATTTTTTTAAACCTATATTAACCATGATTAAATTTTTAAAACCCTTATTGAGACTAAATAACCTCAAGAGAGCACTTGTAGGCTCTATTTCTTGTGACTCTATAGTCTAAGTGTTTAAGAAAGTTATCAAAGAGTTAGAGGGAAAATGGTGATCAAATGATTATTGGAAAATATTATTATATGTTTTATAGACATGAAAAAAATTTAATAGATATTTTAAACACCTTTTTAAGGCTTAAACCATGAAATGAGTTCTCTCGAGTACACACAATGACATTGAACCTTTAACTAGGGTTTCAGAATTGAAACTAAGTTTCCAGGACATTTAACTGGTGAATCTCTCTTAAATTTTGTAGTTAGATATCCATGAGTGTCTTTAATGATATTATTAAGGTTTTGGGGTACTATAGTATAGCTCTATACTATTATAAGGTGGTGTTTGTAAATAGGGTTTTACAAGGCCTAATTAGGCCTAACAAAGAGCGAAAGAGGTTTAGAAAAGTGTCTTGGAGTTTGAATTTTATGTTGAAAATTCACACAAAGGTGATAAAGGATAAATAATTCCTATATTGTTCACTAATTTCTCAATAAGGTTCTTTACATGTCTGTACATAAATAATTTGTTCTAAAAAAGGCTATAAGGCATGTCTAGTAAATGGTAAAAGTTGTCAATGCTAAATTAAGAAGTGTAAAGGAGTTTTGTAAGTGTAATGAGAGGCATAAATAGACCCTTACAAGCATTAATCAAAGACTAAGATAATTTTAACAATCCAATGGAACCTTAGATCAACCAATGAGTTAGTGAGATTAGCAAAAGAGTAATACAAGTGTGAGATAGAGTGTCTATCCTCTACATCATTACTCAACATTTATTATAATTAGTTAAGGTTTGAAACTAATAAACCCTCTTTAAAATGAAATGTGTGTGTCCATACCCATAACCTAGTATGTATACAAATAAATATATCTAAAATAAGAGTTATATATTTTATGTATTAATATCCAGGCCATTAGAGGATTATTTTTCGTACAATACTAAAAGAGACATGAGTTGAATAATTTTTGGTAGTGTTTTTGTATTAATTTTGTGAGATCCATACTAGTAGGTTTTACGATAAGGTTTTTATAAATCATTTATTGATTTGATTTCTATGAGTGTTATATTGGAAAGGTTTTGATGATACTATTATAATTAAACTTATATTCCTTGTGGTTATGTGACTCCCAAATAAGTTTTTTTCATTGGAATATTTAACCTTTTCATTAATTTTTAATTAATGGAAGCTATGAAAATAAAATGATAACTTTAGGTAATAAGATAAAAACAATGACACTATGGAGCACTTATTAGAAAAAAATCTTGTTCAACTCAATAATGTTGTAATATTAACCTAATATCATATGTATTTTCATGAATTTTAACTCAAATGGATATACTGTACTTAATTTTACATATTCATATATAATTTTTTTTTTGAGATTGTGTAAGATTACATGCTAGCTTATTTTGATTTAACCTTATTTGATTTAGTGTTGTTTTTTTACAACTTGTGAAAGACTCACTCTAGGTTGTGAATCTATCTATATTATTATAATTTGGACCTAATTTTTGTTTCTCTATGTTCCTTTCCTTAGGTAAATTCCTAGAGCATTATTGTAATGGATCAACAATTTTAGTAGTTGCCTAATCATAAAATCTAGAGACATTTAGATGTAATTTTGTTATAAGTTCTTTTGGTACTTTGATAAAAATAAAAGAAGTTACTAATTAGTTCATTCACTTGGTATAAACTACATTATCATATTTTGTTATTGTATTTTGATAAATCATTGTTAGTAGTTTTGCTTATAAAACATAAAATAAATAAATGCAAAGGCAATTATGTCATGTTATATACATTATTTAGTCTTTAAGGTTAAGCTTGATTATAATTTTAACCCTAAAGGCATGCAAATTTATTGAGAATAAATTGATTCTCATTACAACCTTTATTTACTTACAATCTCTTATTAATGACTAGTTACATTAATTTATATTAACCCATATCTAGGTTGTGTAGTTTGTGCATGGATTAACAATAACTTATTGAATTGGAATTGATTCCACTATGGAACTAGTCACTACCAATATAATATATTGCTCTTAATTTTTATTAAATCCTCAAAAGACTTTTGCATTTGTTTAAGTGCACAAAGTTGGGGGACAAAAAGGGGCCTACCCATGGACATGATTTTTTTAAAATTCTCAAAAATATGAACTTCTATAAATAATTTGAGATATCTACACTCCAAATTTGAAGATGGTGTAAGAACATGAAATGTAGAATTTTTAGTCTAGTTTCTAAAACATTATTTAAAAAAAAATTATTAAGTATAACTAAGTCAAACAACTAAAATTTGAATATGAACTCCTATTTTTTAAAAATAAAACAAAATAGATAGATGACCATGCATCTCACCACTTTTTGAGTAAAATTTTTGAAACTCTTTGGTGAACATTTATTTAAGATCTTCTAGTTTGTGACCATATAACTTGTTTTTAACTTGGGTCAATGAAAAACAATTTACATGAACATGTATAGGCATGTATATTAGTGGCATGCAGTGACCTAAAAAAGGTATAGTTATAAATAAACATAGTTTGAAACCTAAAATTAGTCCAAAAATTATAAAAGTCATATTCTTAGAAAGAGGAGAGCATGTTTGTCATGATGGTATTATGTTTTTTTAATTTAACTATTTTAATTGATAGTGTATTTGGTAATTAAATCTAAATTTTGTTATTTTATATCAAAACTCTTAGACTCAGCTATAGATTAAAAGGTCCAAGCCTTTGGTTTAGGAATCCATTCCATTTCTAATCCAAAAGGGTTGGAATTTCAATTTAGATTCAAATAGTGTGATCACGTTAATAATGCAATCATGTTAGTAACGTGATCATGTTAATAATATAATCACATAATATCTTCATAACACACAAAAACACAAATTTGATCTTGATCTCAAATTATATATATGTTCTTGAGCTCCCTAATAGTGGTGTTATTTCATGTGATACAGGAAAGGTCCCTAACCTTGGATAGTGAATTAAGGTGTTGTGGTATCACATAAAACATCAAAAAATTATGGGCATTTTAGTATGTTGACTTAACTACTTATAATTACTTGGTTTTAAGGTGTAACTCATTATACATTTTATGATATAACTAATTTTAAAATGAGAAGTCATAAAATGGTTTGAACCGATGGCCAAAACTTAGCCTTTGGAGTACCAATCTAGTTGTGCATCTAAAGAAAATCTAGGGTATTTCAAGCCCCTTTAACCTAATTGTATGACTATAAAATGTGATTTGGGGGTTGATCAAATCCAATTTAATCAACTCAATTAAAGTAAATAAAAATTATTTAAATTCACATTTTACATGTATATAATGTGGTTTTGAGCTCAATAAATTTGAATGTCATTAGCAAATGAATGAAAATGTTGATTAGTTCAATTATGGAGGTAATTAGGGTCAAAATGAGCCACATAAACCTATTTTAAATTGTATATTATGTAAGTTAAATTAATCCTAATTTTATATCATATATAATTAACCAAAGAGTTGATTCATTTAATTGAAGAGGCATTTTACGTTAATTTGAACCCTTTCAAGAGAAAGATATGATTTGGGGAAAAATTAAGTTTGATTCTATCATGAATTTATTTAATTAGTCAATTTATGCAATTAGGGGCATGATTTGGGTGAAATTGACCCACTAAACTAAATTTATGGCTCAATCTATTGTATAATGTATGCAACATATAAGGTTTAACTGACCCTACTTTTATAAGAAATGCAAACACAAAGGCAATTATCACAAATATGTTCAAAAATATCAAATTTTATTTAATTAACTTAGTGATTAGACCCTATATCCTATACCTTAAACCATAAACCCTACACAATTTACCTTAAACCCTAAGCCACAAGCCCTAAACCCCAAACCCTTTAAATTATAGACCCTAAACCCTTAACCAATCAATTTATCCTTAATTAACATCATTTATAGTAATAATTAGGTTCATAGGGATCAAATTTGTCGAAATCACATCAGTTACTACCACAATTGACTAATTAACTCAATCTATGATGATGTGGGGGTTGATTGAGCCAAAAATCACATTTTTTACTCATAGATATAGGTTTAAGGAGATCAAATTTACCCCAATTTCCTTTATCATTATACCTTATGTACCCTAAAATGTATACCTTAATCCCTAAAGTTCATAATCCCTAAACTCTAAACCATAAATATAATTTCTTTAAACCTTGAACCAATCATTTTAGCCCAAATTAACATCATTTAGACTAAGAATTAAGTTCATATAGATCAGTTTGGCCTAAAT
Organism: Torreya grandis; assembly: GCA_037957365.1. Taxonomy (NCBI): domain Eukaryota; kingdom Viridiplantae; phylum Streptophyta; class Pinopsida; order Cupressales; family Taxaceae; genus Torreya; species Torreya grandis. The sequence goes on from JARHVA010002108.1 coordinate 2,279,565, forward strand.
CACATAATTTATTTCCCCATTTGACTAATTCATATAATATACACATTGACATGGGGTATAATGGCAACCCAAAAACAAATTCTATAATCACAAATAGGTCTAATTGATTCAAATTATCCTCAATTATCTTTGTGATTGGACCCTATGCACCCTAAACCCTAAACCTTATAGGTATTAACCCCCAAAACATAAACCATAAACTCTATACCCTATATTTTAAACCCTAAACCAATTATTTTATCACTAATTAACATAATTTAGAGTAGTAATTAGGTAGACGTTACTTAATTTGTCCCAAATCTCATTACTTGTTATCCCAATTGACTACTTATGTCAATATGTGATGATATGGGGGATAATTGATCCCAAAAACACATTAGACTCTATTTACACCCTAAACCATATATACATTAAACCCTAAGACCTAAACCCTAAACACTATACCCTAAATTGTAAACCATAAGTTCCTTATTTATCCCTAATTAACATCTTTTTTAATAGGAATTAGGTTCACATGGCATAGAGAAATTAGACCTTATATACACCATTAACCCTAAAACCTATGACCTAATACCTAATCCTTAAACCCTAAAACATAAATTGTAAGCCATATGCCCTAATGACTTAATCCCTAATCCTTAAACCCTATGCCCCTATGCCCTAATCCCTAATCTCTCTTAATAATAACTTGATCATGTTATATAACATAATCATGTTATGTACTAATGTGATTGCATTATTATTGATATAAAAAAGCTCAGTTTGTAATGTCTATTTTTAACCTAAATCGATAATTCAATTCCCACAAGCATTCTCTGTGTACTACTATAGACTTGTAGGACTTGTGTACTTATTTTGACCCCACATTTGAAAATCTATCAATTGTACACTGGGTGATAAATTACTTTCTAGGAAGAGGAATAAGTTGAATAACAAAATACAAGAGGAATTAGAAGATTTGAGAGAGAAAAAAGATATATAAATGCAAAAATTTTTTTTAAGACAAGGTACAAAGCCTAATCCTAATGAACAAAATGCCATATATAATTAGCCAATTAACATTAATGAATTAAACAATGATGAAATTGACCATAATGAACTGAATAATGATTAAATCTACCATAATGAAATGAATAATGATAAAATTGATGATAATGAACTAGATAATGTTGGAAGTTTACATTCAAAGTTCCAAGGTTTTGATTTTATTAATGATGAGTCTCTGTATGATGCTTTACCCCCAATGAATTGAGAAAATTTGATGGAAACAAATAATAATGAAATTAATAATAAATTAAAAATAATGGAAACATATAATGAATAAATAAATAATTAATAAAATTTCATCCCACCTTTAAAAAATAAAAGTAATAATGATTTTGAAACACCATCTCAATAGATTCCACCACTATCAACACCTCCAAGAATTATTCATAAAAAAGGCAAGTAATTAACTAAAGTCAAGGAAAATATTTTAGAACCAATGAATAAAAAAAAATATAATTTCCATTCAAGAAGATTGGCTCAACAAATTTGGGATAGTTTCTTTCATAATTTAGATTATGATAGTCAAGGATGTCAATTATTTGATTTGTTAATAAAATTGATTAAGCTGAGACCTATAATGTACACATTAGTACTAAGGACATTAATCATGGATGATGAAAAAAATAAAATTATTGAAAATATACATTATTCATATCATAATTTAGGCCCAAAATCATTCACAAAATATTTTAATGTTACCCAGTGTATACTTACAAGTTGTGCAGTAAGTGGCCAAACAGGGAAAAATGAATTATTTCAAAAACAAGCTAAACATTGAATATAAATAGAAAAACATTTATGAAAGTAATTTCAAGACATGAAAGACTTAATGAATGTAATACCAATGATCTCTATGAATTCTTTGGTAGACTTCCATGAAAGGAAAAGGCTATAGCTAATGATCCCAAAGAGTTGTTTGCTCAATTTTGGAAAGATAATACAAGTATTTTGCTCAATGCAAGAGATGTAGTGAAAAGAAGAGTTGGTTCTCATAACCATGAAATGCATCTAAAACATTTATAGGATATGACTTAACATAATTTTACTGTAAGTTTTTGGAAAAAAATCCACAAATTTTTATTACTTAGATATTTTAAGATGGCCAAACCTTTTTATGTAAAAATAAATCACACACACGTGACTTTTTGTTATAGGCAACATGTTGAATTTTCAATGAACTATTATGATTTTATCCATATTCAATGTAGTTTTCATACTAATTTGTTTTTGTAAGAGTGTGCCATTGAATTTTTACCAAAATCATCTAGGGAATTTATTCTAACTATTTTTTGTAAAAAAATAGATGGACAATTATTTTATAACAAATCATGTTTAGATTGAATTTACCACATTTATGGTGGATTGCCAAAATAAAAAAATTGTATCCATGAGGAGAGTACAAGTGAAAATGTACAAGAAGTAGTTGGTTTAAGAAAATATAAATCAGTGACTTATCAAGTAAAAGATGGAAAATAATTTAAAAGGTGTGAGCTTATTACAAAAAAGAAACTTATTTCTAAATTTTTTGTCAAATTCAAGGATAAAATTGTTTATGAGTATGAAAACCACACACACTAGGATAGATAGTTAGATGAACATTTCAATATAATCAAGGATACATTCCCAATTAGTTAAATTGTTTTAGTAGTTGATTTTGATGACAATTACACATTTAAACCACAAATGGAAGTATAATTACACTATTAAAAGTAATCACAAGTTATCATAATCATGCATATATCATTCATGCTTGAATTTGATAGTATGAATCAATAACATAAAATATTAAAGGAGTAGCATTTATATATTAGTGATGACTGATCACATTGTTCATAGTATGTGCAAAGTTGTTTTCAAAATTTATATGAATAGTTGAGTCATAAGAACATTACTTTCAATCAACATTACATTTGGTCAGACAATTACACATTGTAATTGAAAAATGCAAAAATGTTTTACTATTTGAATAGGATGCATGTTACCAATGGTGTATAACACATTTGGAGTTTTACCAAGGCTAGCCATGGAAAAGGGGAGCCTGATGGTGTTGGATCATGTGTAAAAAGAGTCATTGTATGAAAGGAGTTGAAATTTGAAAAGTGTGCAAATTTTATAGAGTAAAAAACCATGGTTGAATGGTGTAATGAGAACATGTGCCATGGTGCTCAACCAAATTCTAAAATTCATAAACATTTCTAGTTAATGGAGGAGGAAAACTTGGTAAAGTATGAGTATTATATGACTTTAATAGGTTCAAGTGAGCTCCACTAATTTCATAGTTCAAATGAAAGTTCTTGGATTTTTCATACGAGACACTTGGAATGTTTATGTTCTAAATTCATGGACTCTATTTTGAATGAGTGTGAGTCATAAGAGTGGGTGGATGATTGGATTTCCAAACCTCTAGTTATAATCAACACATATCAGGTTCTAATAGAATTACAACTTACATATATGGCATTATCATATGACTTTAACCATGTATGATATAGTGTATCTAGGTATAATATTTTTTATTATGTACAATTTATTCTCATTATATATCTTCATAGTGTCACTCAAGATTATTGTTTATGATACAAGGCATATTTTTGCAGTTATTGTAGACAAGGACAATGAAGAGGGCATATATTACTACTTGTGTTGGTGTGTAGAGAGAAAGAAAAAATTGACTTCCCTAGATATAGATGGATAAAACATTGACTATCCTATTGGGTCAGTGGTAGTCACTAGAACTTGGTTTCAACTATATCCTATAAAAAATTAAGTGTTTGAAATGCACAAGATGATACTGCACTATTTAAATTTGATTCTTGAAACAAATATTCAATTGAGAAAATAACATGGGAGGCCATTAAACATGAATATATGAAATGTTTAGCAGTCAAACCATGAATCTATTCTTAATACTATCAAGGTTAGACCATATCCCAGTGGTTCGTTTCATTGAAATACGTAGGTATGTTGACTTTTAAAATGTAGATGTAATAAATTTTACCAAATATTTTTTATTTCCTAGGTAGTACATATGAATTTATTTTTTAATTACTTACTAACATTTTTTGTTAGGTTAGTGGTGTGAAATAATATTCCACATTCATGTGGTTGGCATTTTTAGTAAAGAATTCCATATTATTTAATCTAAGAGAAGCTAACTTTTTAAGTACTTAGTGTTTTGGCACTCTTAAAGGGTAATGAAAATGTAGTTATATATGGATTTTAATGTCATGGTAGTGGGAGAATTTTTAATATTCCTATCTATATGTGATCTAAGTGATATATTCTCAACTGGAGGTCCTAAAGGTAGAAATGGTAGTTGGAGCTCAAGAAGTTATCTATTCAATGCCAACAAGTTACATTTTAGGTCTCGTCACTACAACTTATTCCATAGATTACTCTCAAAGGTTACATGTAAGTGATATAAGGTGAAGGTAGATGGATTTAAGAGGTATGGGAGGGATCTAATAGGTCATGGAAAGGACTTACAGGTTTTGTTTTATGCATGTTTTAACTTAGGCTAAAAAACTACATTTTTCTTGCATTAAGAAGGGCATTATTGAGGCCAAAATGGGTGGTAGGTTTGTCAATCAAGCATTACAGGGGGAAAACAACCTAGTATTGGATGTTATATACTCTAATATGTTTTTTAAGTTCCATGTTTTGGTTAGGAAACATCAAAATTAGATTTATACAACCACAACTTCAACTTTGACAACATTTGTTGTTAGTGTTTGTGGGATCCTAAACGATAGTGAAAATGTACTTCCAAGTGGATTTGAATGTCATGGTAGTGTGAGAACATGTAATTTTCATATATATATGTGATAAAAGTGATATATTCTCAAATAAAATTACTAGAGGAAAAAATGATAGTTGGAACTTAAGGAGTTGTCTATTCAATGCCAATAAAGTTGCATTTTAGGACCCATCACTACAACTTATGCCACATATTTATATCAAAGGTTCTAATTGAGTAATATGGGGTATTATTAGAGGGATTAAATATATATGAGATGGATTTTATGGTTTAAATAAATGACTTATAGGTTTCATTTTATGTATGTTTGAACTTAGGTTAAAAAGATGCATTTTTCTTGTATTAGGAAGGGCATTCTTGAGGCCAGAATGGGTGGTGGGTTTGTCAATCAGGCATGATAAGAGGCCAATATCCTAGTCCTATATGATATTTTCTCACTTATATGTGTTTATAGTTCTATTTTTTGGTTAGAAAGCATCAAAATCATATTTATGTAACCATAGCTTCAACTTTGACAACATTCGTTGTCAGTGTTTTCATGTTCCTAAATGGTAATGAAAATGTACTTATAGGTGTATTTAAATGTTTTTTAGATATGATAATGTGAATTATTACTTTATTATCAATTGGAGTTCCTAGAGGTAGAAAAGATAGTTGGATCTCAATACATTATTTATTCAATGCCAAAAAATTGCATTTTAGGCCCCATCACTACAACTTATGCAACAAATTACTCTAGAAGGTTCCACCTAAGTACTTTGGGGTGTGATTATAGGGATTAAGGAGGTAGGGGATGGATATGATAATTCATGAAAATGAATTATAGGTTTAGTTTTATGCATGTTTTAACTTAAGCTAAAAATTTTATTTTTCTCGTATTGAGAAGGGCATTTTTAAAGCCAGAATAGGTCATGGGTTTGTCGATCAAGCATGATAAGATGATTTTAACCTACTCTTAAAAAAATTATACCCCCCAAATATGTTGGTAGTGACATTTTTTAGTTTAAATTAGCTCTTTACATATTAATACTATTGTCACTTGGATTTTCACCCCTTGAGGAGATGTCTTAGCTCTCCTCATCAAAGTGGTACAATGGAAACATCTCACTTATTGTGGGTAATAAATTAGTGAGATGAATCTCTAAAAGGGCTAGTTACCTTGATGTACTCTTTGAAGTACTTTCGTACTTATCAACTTTGCATGAAAAAGGTTAATAATATAAACTAAAAAAGCTAAAAATTTGATGCACCAATAATAATTTCCTCATACTGAATAAACTTATACTACTTAGATCAACTCAATGCTTCTTGCACACATAACTAACAATTCAAGATAGTTTTTTATAGCAATGTTTCATATGTTAGATTCAAGAGGTATATTGATGTTTAGGACGGATAATGAATGATACTTTGGAGAATATAGTCATAAACCACTTATAAAACTCTCATACACTAAGAAGGAACACTAAAAAAGACCTACAACAATTACTCTTCTTCATACTTGGTGGACAATAAAATATAACATGCTAGAAAAAATTATCTTTTACTAGGAAAGATCAACAAGATTTGCAATTAAACTAAATTAAACAACATTTAAGTAATAAAATTCACTTATTTATTTCTTCAAGAGACATTCAAATACAAGATTGGCTAGGGTTTCACCATTACCCACCAGAGGCTACTCAAAAGAGCCCAAAAAGTCACTACTTATAGCATTTGAGAGAAGAGTGAGAAAAGTGAAGTCCAAAGGTCACTTGGATACCTGCCATGCTAAGATAAGGTGTTAAATGTACATGAGAAGAGTATTTTAAACTAACCATGCAAGGTCATAAAGTAAAAGTGTCAATTCAAGGCATGAAATTCTTGGAATGTGGTATGAAATTCCTTATGTTGGCTTAGAAAACTAAATTTATTATCTAGATCTATTAGAATGTCAAAAAAATGAATAGGGATAGGTATAATGATTTTAATGAGAGTTAGGGGTTTTATACATGATTTTATATGCATTTGTTTCATTCTTAATCACCTAGATTCCTTTGAAAGTGAGCCATCACTGTTTGTAGTCAAAGAAACTCCTCTTTCACACACCTTGCACACTTGTCTTACAAAAAGAATTTATTTTCTCATGAAAATATATAAAATGAAGTGGATTAAAATTTTTAAGAATATATATGGATTTATATTCATTAGTAACACGTTAAAAAGAATTTCACTTGGAGTTTTCACCCTTCTCACTATCATGTTCACTATGCCAATTCAGACTGGTTGAGATAAGAAATATAGTAGGCAAACTCAAGAGTTTTTGATGAATCATTAAATTACCATATTGATATATTAAAAGTCTCTATATTCTTCACAAATTTTATTTCATCTCCTGAAACCCCCAAAAACTTGTACAATGCACAAAATAACCAAGAAAAGTAATTCTATACCATGTTTGTACAGATAGGGTAGCACAAAATTTGATGAAGAGGATACCTGAATATTCCTTTGTAACCTCCAACCACTTTCATGTTCATTTCATCCCGTTTTTATAGCTATCCATGTTTTTTTTCTTGTTCAGGTCCTTATCTAAGGTTTAGCAATGGTTTTAGGTAGCTTTTGCTCTTAAGGTTTGTTCATAAATATTTAAGGTTGGTAATGCCAAAAAATTACAAAAATTCAAATTTTAATAGATATATAAACCTCCAAAGAATCCTTATACTTCCATGCCCAACCTTAGAGAAGATACAAGCACTCAATGTTAGCCTATTGAGCTTTGACCTTCATTTCCTATAGGATTGAAATAGCTATATGCCTAAAAAAGGATTATTTATGATATCTATAAAAAATATAGGCTTCAACACCTATGTAGTGACCTCAAAAACATGATCCAATAGGCTATAATTCCCACATATATCTATAAATGACATTGACATGTCATTTGGGCTTTAGGCCAAAACCCTACCTAACAGGGTTATCTGTAACCTTGATCATTTAGACCATTTTATTAATATTCTCTCCTATTTCCTTCATAATTCATGTTTTCCGAGGTAAAATCTATATTTACACACCTTTTCATAAGGTTTCATTACCTTCTAGTCCACGTTTCTCACTTTCCTTTCCCAAAAATGGCCTTGTTTACAAGGGAGTGCCCTCTATCTAAGACAAAACAGATGGAACTTACCATATTTTTCTAGATAAACCAAATGTTTAAGGGAATATAATAAGATTTAAGGACATCCTACACAATAAATAATCCTCTGGTCATGCCATTATACCTTCCATCCATTGCAAAAACCAAAATAAACCCCTCTTGAGATAGACTATGTATAGGGTTTAGAAAGTAGACTATGTATTGCATCAATAGGTCCTTTTTTATACATTATTTCATTGGTGAGAAAATTATTAGGGTATAAAAATCATGTTGAATATTTTTTACAATTTTTTATCACTCTAACTTACTACATACCCTTCACACTCTTTGCTTAGTCAAAACATAGTTCCATCTCTTGATTGCAACCTTGCTTTAAAGGGGGTACCTATAGGTTGTTTTGTATATTTCACACTTGATAAAATATCTATTTATCACCTTATATACTATTATTATAATTTTATTCCTATTTGGTACCATTTGGAATCATTCTTATGCATTGGCAGGACTCATAACCTCAAACCTACTTACTGCTTGTCCTGGGCAAACACAATCAAGTATGTTGGAAGGAGTAAAAGCCTATAGACAAAGAATCATATTTTGAAAGGTTATAAATCACTATTAAATCTCATGAACCATTTTAAATAGTCTCTTTTCTTCTAATCTTGGTGATTCCATATTTCTTTTACTTGATGATGTTATCATATAGTCAACTATAGGTGTGCATTTTGTATGATAGGACACCTATAGGTGTATATGAAACTTGAAACACTACAAATCAACATTATTCTAATTATCCTCATGTTCATTGGTACACCCTTCAATCAATAAGGCCATTTAAAACATGAGAGTATGCCTTTTTTTATCTTTAGGATATCATTGGTCACTCAAAGCTCAAATCCTATAAATGTCAAGGGAGAAACTCAATTCTTAAATGGGAAACTTTGAGGCCCCAAACAATCACCTTTCACTAATCCTCTTGACTTAATATTTAGAATAACTCTTCTCCTTCATAGAGGCTAATATATATATATATATATATATATATATATATATATATACATATATATATATATATATATACATATATATATATATATATATACATATATATATATATATATATATATACATATATATATACATATATATATATATATATGTATGTATGTATTTATGTATGTATGTATATGTATATACATACATACATATGTGTGTGTGTGTGTGTATGTATATATATACATATACATATACATATACATATATATGTATATATGTGTGTGTATATATATATATGTATATGTATATATGTATATATATATATACATATATATATATATATATACATACATATACATACATACATACATACATATATATATATATATATATATATATATATATATATATCATAACTCTTTTTAACCTTGTAATATGACCTTCATAAAATGTTTTGGAACTTTGTTTACACTTTTTAGGGAAAATATACCTAAACTTAGTCATCTTAAGTTTAAAGGTAATCCATACTTCCACTTGCCTAGTTGACACTTTGTGAAGGTCTATTATGATCAAATCCTCCTACCAAGATTCTGAATAAGGTTTTCCCACTTGTTTCAATGCTTTAAATGACTCTTTGGCTTTTTGTGGCATCACCTGTAGGTGGGAATTTACATCTATATAGGTAATAAGCAAGTTTGGGTAGTATGAAAGGTATATGTGTTCATGATCAATTATATTCCCTCAAAAATATTTCCAATGTACTCTTATCACTCTATAATATTGAAACACTTATCAAATATCCCATCTTAGCATGACATCATCAAGGAGAGAAACCTGTAGGTACATTTGAGTTGTATGTAGGTAGTGGATATAATTGGAGTAATGTGTGTAGATGAATGGTCTCATAAACAACCTTAAAATAATTTAAAATCACTAAAATTTATGATTTTCAATAATAATATCTTGATACAAACTTCAAAACATCTATTCTAATGTGAAATCCTCTTGCAAACACTTGTTATAGAGTAGGTAGGGATAACTAGTGACTAGTTGGTGTGGTGCATGAGCTTGAAACCAACCTTGAATTTTCTTGAAACATTAAAATGAACTCTCTTTAGCTCTTGATGAATTAAAAAAAAAGATACACACTCATTATAATTACATGAACAAGCTAGGCAAGTCTCATACATGTGACTGTACTTGAGAGTGAGTGGAGAGTTGACTATGATAATGACAAGACTGAATCTTTGATCAAAACATGGTTTGATGAACCAAACATTAAAGGAGGTGATAATTAAGGACATGAGACATGGGAAACATCATATCCCATTCACATGAGAACTTACATAGAACTAAACCTTCATAAACCAAGAAAACTTGACTAAGAGTTCAAATGGTTGCACCTTCTTGTAATATGGGATGATTTGCTTATCAAAATATCATGAAACTTGAGATCAACCATAGAAAGAATTTTTAGAGGAATCGAACATCATCTATATTCAACATCACCAAATGGATTGTATGAACCTATCCAAACTAGAGAAAAACCTATAAGGTGTAGGAAACAATGAGCAAAAAACCACAATCAACTTGTTAGAGATGATTCACAAAGCATCATTGACCAATATTTTAAAAATTTTTACTAAAATTATTATTTTTGAGTTTAATATCACCTCCCAAAGGTGTTTTTTTAAAAACTTCTTCTATTGACCTTTTCAAGAATGAACCTACTAACCATTTATGTGTGTCTAGAAGGGTGACAAAGGAGCAGAATAATTTTAGACCTTTTTTAGCACTTACACATCATGTCAAGTAATAAGATGAGTCTGATAAAGATAAAGAGATGTTCTGTGACCTTCTCTCATCTGTCACCTTTCTTCATGGGTTGTACAAGTGCCAAACTCTTCCTTTTCAATTGATTTCTTGGTCTTCAATTAGATAACTAGCAAGTTTTAGATGGAACTAACATTCTTGATAGGGAATATAACTTATTGGATGTTTTAAAGGAAATTAGGACACTTGGACACCTTTAAAAATGTGCCACTTGCATTTATGACCCTTAAATTGCTACTAGTGACTCAAAATGTCATATAAACTTATTAGACCATGAATAAGGCTAAAAATTAATCAAATTACATTAGACTATAACATACCCTATGAAAAAATATTATACCCCTAAAACATTTAAAAATCAAGTTTTTACCTATAGGGGTCCTAACATGACCTATAGGTTTAAATTTAGTCAACAAATTAGTGACTCATAGGGGTATAATGCGTGCTATACTAAAGATCAATAGCCTTATCTATCCATGGGATAAGGGAGTAAATGAATCCTTAAAGATAACTTGTAAGTAATTTCCTAAAACACACACAAAATAACCACACCACACCAAATAACATAAAAAAAAGCAAGACACTAACAAGACTCACACATGTGCATAAACACTTAGGGAAAACAATAAAAATAACAACTATGTACAAAGAGACAGGAGACCCTAGTAATAATGTTTAAGATAAATCCCATTTATTGGGATATGAATCTCCTCTCCATCTAACCTTGAGATTTGGAAAGCATTGTGTTTCTTGCATTGAGTGATGACATAAGGGTCACTCCATAAAGCATCAAAATTTGTGTGTTTTCTAGGCTTAGCCTATCTTCATCCCACTTTAGAATAATGTTTCCTTCTTTTAAGGTTTTTAGTATGTCTTTGTTATAAAAATATCTCTTTGTTTGATCTTGATGATCTGTTATAGTTTGCATAGCTTGATACCTTATTTCTTTAAGCTCCATCAACTCACATAATCTGATCTCCATGCTTTCATTTTCATCAACTCTAGCTAGTAAGTGACGTCTAAAGCTGGTAACTCACGTGAAATATGTAATCTATCCTCTCTTACATAAAAAATTTTATATGGTGAGTTTATAATGGCTCTTTTGGGGGTGATTCTATTAGCCTAAAGAGCTATCTTAAATTTTGAATGCTAAGTTCTTTAGTTTTCCTCCATTGTCCTCTTGATAGTCCTAATTAGATTCTATCTAGTGGAATTATCTAGTCCATTTCCTTGTGGATAATAGTTGGAGGAAGTACTAAGATAAATACCATGTTTCAAATCCCACTCACTTCTCTTCATTCCAAGGAAAGCCAATGTATTATCTGAAATAATTGTTGAAGGAGCCATAAATCTTATCACTATGCCTTCAAAATAGTCTACAACTAAAATTTCATTTTCTTCCTTGAGAGATATATCCTCCATCCATCTTGGAAAGTAATATATAGTAGCTAACACCCACTTGTTACCAACACTAGAAGGTGGTTTGATTAAGCCTATATAATATAGACCCCATTGCATAAAAGGTTGGTCTAATTGTATTTATTGAAGAAGTAAGGATTAAAGCTTTTATTTTGCATCAAAGAGGTAACATTTATAACATTTACTTACCCAATCATGATTATCTTTAAACAAACTATGCTAAATATAATCTTCTCTCATAATCTTGGTAGCTGTGGTCCTTATAGCAAAGTGACCACCTATTGGTCCATCATGAAGCTAAAATAATATCTTCTCAACCTAATATAATTAAACACATCTCAATAGTACACCTAATAAATCTTTCCTAAACAATACTCCATCAACAAGTACATAAGGAATATATTATAATATGAAGTACCTTATTTTGGCTCTATCTAGGCCTTATGGACAATCACTAGTTTGAAGAAAATGGATCATTTATTGTATCCAAATCCTCATTGGTGAGAATGCATCTATCATAGGATCATATTTAAGGGTTATAATAACTTCATTTTGTTCCTTAAAATCTGAATCAATGTGCTCACATAATCCTTTCCCTTTCACTACTTTAGTTGTCTTGATTTCTACATCATACTCCATCACTTTTGTAATCTAGCCAAACCTTTTTCATTCAAATATTTAATCAAAATTAAGTCTTTGACACTAGGATGAGGTACCAATATATGAATCTTGTTTTTAGATAACATGTGTCTAAACTTATTTAGACTTATAACAACTAAAATTACTTGATTCTTTACATAAGTGTACCTTACCTCACAGCCTTCCAATCCTTGACTAAAGAAAGAAATAGGTTGTTCAAATTTTTCTTCATTTGATTAAGAATGGTATAGATTAATTATTAATTTCCAAAAGTATACAAGTTGAAATAATTTTAGAAAATAGGACTTGCGAGAGTTGGAGCTTCAGTAATAGCTTGCGTGATCTCTTCAAAACTCTCTTTCCTTCTCCTTGTTCAAGTAAACACTTCATATTTCCTTAGCATAGAGGTTAGAGGCTTGATTAAATTATAAAAATAAGGAATAAATATCCTTATGAAATTTATTTTTCCAAATTAACTTTTGAAACCTTTCTTGTGTTTAGGTAAAGTCAATACCAAGATTGTGGATAGACCTTTATTTGAAAAAATGTGTCCCAAAAGTTTGCCTTCATGGACATAAAACAAACATTTATTTATATTAAGAGAGATTCCAAACTCTCTACATTTCTCAAAAATATTCCTAAGATGATTCAAATGATCCTTTGCATCCTTGGAGAAGACTGTGATATCATCAAGATACACCAACACTATATCATTTATTAGGCTTTGAAAATCCATATCCATTGCAAATTGAAATTTTGACCCAACATTAGACAAAACAAATGGAATTCTACTATAAGAATATTTTCCCCATTTATTGGTAAAGGATGTCATGTATTTATCTCCTTCCTTTACCAAAATCTGATTATATCCTGAATATCCATCAAGGAGTGAGAACCTTTTACTACCAACCATAACTAGCAAAACTTTCTCCATGGAAGGAAGAGGATAATGGTACTTCAAGGAAACTGTATTAAAATCTCTAAATTAAACACATAACTTAATTTCCCCAGTCTTATTCCTTACCGATACTAAGTTTGCCAACCAAGATGAATGTTTAATAGGAAAAATGAACTTAGACTCAATCAACTTTGTAAGTTCCTTCCTCATAAGAGGCTCAATATTAGGATTGATTGGCCTCTTCTTTTTATTTATAGACTTAGCATTCTCATCTAACTCTATGGTATTTTTATATATAATTATATCAAATCCTTTTAAATCACTATACTCCCATGCAAAGATATCAAAAAATTCTTTGCATAATTTAATGAAAGTATGCCTTTCTTCATTAGTACATACCTTACCAAGAGAAAGCAACTTATATTTTAATATTTTTAATCTTTAATAGTTTTATTATTTAGTAAACATGCTCACCTTTTCCTTCTTAAAATGATCATCATCATTTAAAATACTCTCAAGTGTGACTAAGCCCTTAGGGATCTTGTTTGTCTTCAACTGTACAATCTGTCCTCAATATTTCTATTGTAGTTTAGACTAGTTCTTTGATGAAAACTTAGCCTCCTCTTATAGAAAGAGGGATATTTGATGTTCACTATAAAATACTTGCCAATTAGTGACATTATTAGGTATAGAGGGCCTTACAATAATTTTGAGATGAGTTTGGTTCTTGTCATCTCTTATCCCCTTTAAGACATTAAAATAATCTCTAATGGATACCAACCTATCAACATGTTTGTTATCTTCTCTTGGTATAGATTGAATGTTGTAATCTTGGAATTTTTTTACAATATCCCACACTCTATTCTTATAGGACTTAAGCAAAGAGTTCTTAGTCATATTTTAACATCTCACTTGATTCATAACCAACTTATTATCACCATAAACTTGTAACTCCTTCACATCTCTTTTCCTAGACCACTCAAGGCCATGAATGAGGGCCTGATATTATAGTACATTACAATTACAACTTAAGTGAAATATGAAAGTAGAATAATACCTTTCCTTGGATGGATAAAATAACATTGCTCCACCACCTGATCTAACCTTACTTCTTGATCCATCAAAATAGATTTTTCCTAGACCATCCATAGTTTCATTTGGATTCATCAAATTTGGCATGAAAGAGTCTTATTCATGAAGAGAATATAATATAAGACCAGCTTCTTCTATGAATTTTTAAGGATCATGTTCATATTATTCAACTCCACATTCATCTAGATGTATATTAGAATCTCCTTCAAAAGAAGTTGGAGATTGATCCATGTGAGGTTATTCCTCATCAAGAATAGCATAATTTACATGTAAAAATTTAGGCATGTAGGGATTTAGATGATTAATATGAATATGTTTTTATTAAATCTTTACCTTGGTACCATATTTTCTTCTAAAAACCATATATGACTAATTTACTACCAAGTACCCACCTATCTTAGCTGTAAATTCTCTTGAACAACAAAGAGCAAAGTATGGGGTTCAATATAAAATAACCACATCATAAGGGATGGAAAAATTAGGACAAGACTGTAAAATCAAATTTAGATCCTTCACTGCTCCCAAGGTCTTTGTTGGTGACCCATCTAATTGCAAAACTCCTTTATCCATTGGTTCATACTTGAGGCCTAATTTATCCACTATTGACTTGGGCATAATTGAAGTACTAGCTCCACTATATATGATATAATTATAAACTAAACAATAAATAATGATAAAGGATAGATAAAAAGGAGGATTCTTATCATTTTCTTCACTTGTCTATTAATGGGCTAAGTTCTATTCACTAAAACAACATTTTCAATCCTTGTTGATCTAACTAGTTTACCTAGTCCAAGCAATGCCTTTTAGAGAATATCCTTTTGTCCCAGTATTATCAATAAGTCTCATAATGAAATATTCATGTGTAAATTATTAATTTTATCCACAACATTTATAGAAGTATTGTTCATCTTGAATGGCTCTTTGGAAGCATTAGTACCTTGTGGTGTATCATGTGAAGGTGGATGTGTAAGAGCTAGTCTTGAATTATAAGATTTTTTATTTTCCTACACCTTAGGAGCTGAGTTAGGCCCAAATACAATTGGGGGTGATTTAAGAGTCAAAATAGGTCCTTGATTTTCCTATTGCGTCTCTTATACAACCCTCTTCTTAGATATAGTGTTAGAGGATACACTAGCATTCACATTATCTAAACTTCCCAAATGATTCATAGCACAAACTTCTCCCTCTAAGTGATTAATAAGAGTATCATAATATTATTTTGTAAATTTTTCATTCCATTTTACATTGGCATATCAAAATTTGGAACTTGAGGTATTTGACTACCTTGCATTGTCATGGCTTTACTAGGCATTTCATTAGAATGTGCAACTTGGCTTTGATTTTGGTCATTTGAAGGATACAATGGTTGTTCTTAAATAATTTTTTTTTTAGTAGGAACAAGATCTCTAGAAGATGATGGGGCATTAGGATTTATACTTTGGTAAGGTATAGTTTGAGTTATTTGACCTTGTCCTTGAGATTACCTTAAAAAAAGGCCTACTTGCTTGTCCAAACTAATGTAGGACTAATAAGGTCTATAATTTTGAGTTTGTAGTATTTTAAGAGTAATAAATTCATTATTAATACTTTGAATCAAACTATATACTTCATGAATCACATTGGGAGGGGCAAGGGCAGACTTCTCTTGGCTATTAGGCAAATGAGCTAAGGTAGGTAAGGCAATTAGACTAGGAGGCTACAAATCAGGAACCAATGACATTGGTGGCTAAAGAAAAATATTCCCCACTTAAACAAGATAATTATCAACATTAATAACTATCTCATAATTATCAAGTACTATATTCCCACCCATGGATTGGATCATCATGGCTACATCACTATTCAATGTTTTTAGGTAATACAAGAAGGCATAATTTGGAGTAGGCCTCACAAGGGCTGGGATCCTATCCCATGTCTTTTGAAATATACAGTTAAAATATTACATGAAATATTTAAGATACCTCTTGATGGTATTAAATTTCTCAGTTAGTGACAAACAATCACTCTTCTCTTCAAACCTCTTAGACAATAGATTTCCTAGTTCATCCCATGAAGTAATGGAAGTATGAGGTAGAGTTTCATACCAATCTAAAGCTTTCCATTTAAAATAAAATGACAATATCATGATGGATACATTATCATAGGTGATATTATTAATACCACAAAAAAAAACCATGTTTATAATGTGTTTAATGGGAGTAATAGGACCTTTTCCACTAAAAGATGGAACACTTTTAAGGGCTGCTGGAAGAATTTGGTCATAGTGGGAAATATTCAAAGGAGATGATCTAGTGAAGGATATAAAAGTAAGGTTTATAGCCATATTGGAATGTATATTTTTATTCTTATGGATTGATCCAATTATAAATTTGGACATTTTAGAAAAAAACTCTCTTGAATATGGACGAGTATTCAAAAATTTGAATCTTTTGATAGAATAACAAGGCAATTGCAAAAACTCAAAAGGTATACCTTTAGAAGCAAACCTAGTGGTCACCTTTGGCATGGAAAATAATAACTAATTATAAAATAAAGAGTTATAAACTTAATTGAATTACTAGGTACTAAATGTAGATGTTCTTGCAACTATAAATATGCCAAGATCAACACCAATCTTGGACAATCTTCTAGGACTTAGAGTCCCACCAGGCATACCAAAAACTATTATCACTTGGATTTTCACCCCTTGAGGATATTTATTATCTCTCCTCATCTAATTTTCACAATTTAAACATATCACTTTCAATGGTTAATCAATTAGTGAGATGAATCTCTAAAAGGGCTAGTTCCCTTAATGCACTCTTTGAAGTAATTTCCCGCTTATCAAATTGTCATGAAAGGGGTTAAAAAAAAAAAAAATCTAAAAATGGTGATGCACCAATAATAATTTTCCTCATATTGAATAAATTTATACTTCTTAGATAAAATCAAAGCTTCTTTCACACATAATTCACAATTCCAGATATATTATTACAAAAATGTTTCATATGTTAGGTTCAAGAGGTATATTTATGTTTAAGATGGATATTAAATGATAATTTGGAGAATTAAGTCATAAAACACTTTTAAAACTCTCATAAAATAATAAATAACACTAACAAAAACCTACAACAATTACTCTTTTTGCATACTTGGTGGACAATCAAAGACAACATGCTAGAAAAGACTATCTTTTACTAGACAAGATCAACAAGATTTGAAACCAAAATCAATTATGCAACATATAAGCATGAAAATTCACTTGTTTTTTTTTATTAAAGAGACACTAAAATATAAAATTGCCTAGAATTTCACCATTAACCAATGGAGGTTTCTCAAAAGAGCCCAAAAAGTCACTACTTATAACATTTGGGAGAGGAGTGAGAAAAGGGAAGTCCAAAGGTCACTTAGACACTTGTAATGTTGATATAAGGGGTTAAATATGAATGATAAGAGGATGTGAAACTTAAAATGAAAGGTTAGAAAGTACAAGTGTCAATTTAAGGCATGAAACTCTTGGAATGTGACATGAAATTCTTTGTGTTGGCTCAAACAACTGCCTTCATCATCTAGCTAGGTTAGAATGTCTAACTAAATATGGATAGGTATAATGATTTAGATGATATTTATTGGTTTAATACATAATTTTAAATTCATTTTTTTATTCCTAATCACCTAGATTCCTCTAAACGTGAGCCATCATTGCCTTTTATCAAAGAAACTCCTCTTTCACACACATTGTACACTTGGCTTCCAAAATGGCTTTAGTTTCTCATTAAAATATGTAAAATGGAGTGTATGAAAATTTTAAAGACTATTTATGGCCTTAGAGGCATCAAAAACACCTTGGAAATACTTTGATTTGGAGTTTCACCCTTCTCACTAACATGCTCACAATGCCAGTTCAGACTGGTTAAGATGAGAGATCTATTAGGCACACTTAAGAGTTTTTATGAATCATTTAATGACCATATTGAGTTATTAAAATTCTATATATTCCTCTAAAATTTTATTTAATCTCTTTAAACCCCCTAGAACCTATACAATGCACAAAATAATTAATAAAATTAATTATATACCCTATCCATACATATAAGGTAGCATAAAATTTTATGAGGAGGATATTTGAAGCATCTTTTGTAACCTCCAACCACTTTCATGTTTGTTTAATCCCATTTTTATATCTCTCCATGTTTTTTTCTTAGTCGGGTCCTTATCTAGGGTTTAGTAAGGGTTTTGGGTCACTTTTGCTCTTAATGTTTGCTCATAAAGCTCTAATGTTAGAAATTCAAAAAATTTCAAAAATTAAATTTTCAATAAATATATCAACCTCCCTAAAATCCTTATACTTCCATGTACAACCTCAAAGAAGATACAAGCACTCAAAGTTAGCCTATCAAGATTTGACCTTCATTTCTTATAAGCTTGAATTGGCTCTGAGCCTCAAAAAGGATTATTTATTATTTATATATAAAAATGAGGACTAAAAACCTATGTAGTGACCTCATAAAAATTATAAAATAAGATATAATTCCCACCTATAGCTATAAATGACATTGACCTCTCATTTGGGCTTTAGGCCAAAGCCCTGTCTGACAGGCCTATTTGCAATATTGATGAGTTAGACCATTATATTAAGACTATATCCTATTTTATTGATACCTCATGTTTTCCTAGGTATTATAAAATTTTATACATATTTTAATAAGGTTTCATTACCTTTTGTTCCACTTTTCTCACTTTCCTTTCCCAAAAATGTAGGCCTTCTTCACGAGGGAGTGCCCTCTATTTGAGATAAAACAGAGGGAAATTACCCTATTTTTATATACAAAATAAAGTTTTTAGGGGATTTAAAAAGATTTAAGGAAATAATATGAAAAAATTTATCCTCTTTTCATGTCATTTGACCTTCCATCCTTTGCAAAAACCAAAACAGACCCCTCTTGAGATAGACTATGTGCAGGTTTTGAAAAGTAAACTATGTATTGAATCAATAGTGTCCTTTATTATACATTATTTTAATTTTTTATATAATTTTTAGGGTATTAAAATAATTTTAAATATGATATATAATTTTTAATAACTGTAACTTACTACACACCCTTCACATTCTTTGCTCAATCAAAACTGTGTTCCATCTCTTGACTGCAACCTTGCTTTGAAGGGGGTACCTATAGGTTGATTTGCATATTTTGAGCTTGATAAAATGTATATTTATAAAATTATATCATCTTAGTATAATTTTACTCATTTTTGGGCCCATTTTTAATTATTCTTATTTATTGGTATCACTCACAACCTTAAACTTGCTTACTGCTTGTCCTGGTAAAACATAGTCAACTGTGTTGGAAGATGTAAAAGCCTATAGATGAAGAATAATTTTTTGAAAGGTTATAAATAAATATTAAATATAATAAACCATTTTAAATCATCTTTTTCTATCAACCTTGGCGATTCTATATTGGTTTTACTTGATGATGCTCTCCTATAGTCAATTGTACGTGTGCATTTTGCATGATAGGACACCTATAGGTGTATATGAGAATTGAAAGACTACATATAAAAATTATTATGATGATCCTCATGTTAATTTTTACACAATAAAATAAATAAGGACATTAATAATATGATATTATTCCTTTTTTCTCTTTAGGATTCAATGGTCACTCAAAGCTCAAATCCTATAGATGTCAATGGATAAACTTAGTGCTTAAATGAGCAACTTTGAGGCCACCAACAATCACATTTAACTAATATTCTTGAATTAATATTTAGTATAAATATTATCCTTAATATAGTATAAAATATATGGTAATCTATATTTATCAAAACTCTTTATAACCTTGTACTACGACCATAAAATGACTTGGAACTCTATTTTTACTTTTTAGGGAAAATGTCCCTAAACTCAGTTATCTTATGTTTGATGGTGATCCATACTTCCATTTCCCAATTTTAAACTTCAATAATGTATTTTATGATAAATTACACGTATCAAGATTTTAAGTAAGGTTCTAACACTTGTTTCAATGCTTTAAATGACTCTTTAGCTTTCTATGGTACTACCTGCAGGTGGGCATTTGCATATATATAGGTAGTAAACGTGCATCTATATAGATAGTAAGAATGTTAAGGTAGTATGAAATGTATATGTGTTCATGATAAATTCCATTCCCTCACAAATCTTTCAAATTTACTCTTAGTAATCTAAAATATTTAAACACTTATCAAATCTCCCATCTCAGTATGACATCATCAAGGAGAGACTCGTATAGGTGTATTTGAGTTGTATGTAGGTAATGGATAGAATTAGAGTAATGTGTGTAGATTAATGGTATCATTAACAAAATTAAACTCATTATAAATACTTAAAATTTATTATTTTCACTAATAATATCTTTATAAAAGCTTTAAAACATCTATTCCTACGTGAAATCCTCTTGTAAACACTCGTTATAGAGTAGGTAGGGATAACTAGTGACTAGTTGGTGTGGTACATGAGCTTTAAAATAACCTTGAATTTTAATAAAACATTAAAATGAAATATCATCATATCTTTATGGCTTAAACAAATTGATACACCTTCATTACAACTCCATGAACAATCTAGGCAAGTCTCATACATGTGACTATAAGTGAGAGTGATTTGAGAGTTGAATATGAGAATGGAAAGATTTAATGTTTGGTCAAAGCATGGTGTGATGAAAAAAAATATTAAAGGAGGTGATAATTATTTAAATGAGATATGGGAAACATCATATTCCTTTCACATGAGACCCTATATAGAACCAAGCCTTCACAAACCAGGAAAACTTGACTGAGACTTTAAATGGTTGCACTTTATTAAAACATGAGATGATTTTCATATAAAAACATCATAAAACATGAAACCAAGCATGGAGATAATTTTATGAGGAATAAAAAATCATATTTAGTCAGCATCACCAACTAGATTGTATAGAATTGTCCAAACTAGAGTAAAACCTATAGGGTTTAAGACATAGTGACCAAAAAAACATAGTCAACTTGTTAGAGATGATTCATAAAGAATAATTGACCAATATTTGAATAATTTTTATTAAAATTAATTTATATTATTTTACTATCACCCCCAAAATTTATTTGGTTTGAAACCTCTTCTACTATTTGTGCCAAGTATGAACTTGCTGACCATTTCTATGTGTCTAAAAGGATGAAGAAAGAGTAAAATGGTTTTGGACATATTTTAGCACTTATAAATCATTTAAAGAATTTAGATGAGTCTAAGTAAGATGAATATATGTTTTATGACCTTCTTCCATTTTTCACCTTCACTCATGGGCCATACAAGTGCCAAAATCTTCCTTTTTAGTTCATTTCTTGATCTTTAGTTAGATAACTTACAAGTTATAAATGAGACAAAAAATTTGGATAGGGAATCTGACTTATTTGATGTTTGAAACGAAATTAGGACACTTGGACACCTTGAAAACCATTCCACTTTCATTTATGACCCCTAAATGGCTATTAAGTGACTCAAGATGTCATATTAACTAATTGGACCATGACTAAGGCTAAAAAGGCATAAAATTACATCAAATAGAATATAAAATACCCTATGACAAAATATTAGACCCATAAAACATCTAAAAATCAAGTTTTTACCTATATATGTCCTATTTGACTTACAAGGTCAAATTTGTTCAATATATACTTTACTTCAAACTAATATTTTTTGCTTGCACTTATTTTTAATCCTTATATGGTTGAATAAAAGTTAATTGTTTATTTTTGAATGATGCAAGGAATTTGTTAGTAACAAATTCAATATTCTAGTTATAAATATCTATAAAAGTTTTGAACTTTCTTATGCCTTGGGTGTGTCCTCCTATATCAACCTTATCAAGCCTCTCTCAAGCATATAGTATTCCTCTCTCTTGTCTAACACCCTTCACCTACTATATCATTCATTCTTCTCACACAAACACCACCCTTTCCTTGTACAATTTGTTTAACATCATCCTCCTTATCTCTTTCAAACATGTAAATCTTGTATAAGATCATAGACCTAATGCATGGTTACAATTTCTTGTCCTCTCTCTAGGGATTATATATTAATCCATCTTCTAAATTTAATCCTCTAACACACCTAATATAATATTACAATATCCAAGTCACAACTCTTCAAGCATTTACTTTATTATCCTAAATAGGATTTTATGCACAATATAAAGGGTTAGAATAAACTTATAGCTTCAAATCTTATCATAAGAATTAAAAATGGATATAACTCACCCATAAAATATTTAACACTTACCAAGGACCCTCATGAACTCCAAAAACTCAACCAAAATATTTCCATATGACTATAGTAAAGATTATCTACCTACTCAGACTGAGAGCTCGTCTTGGATTTAATTAATAGTAAACATGAAAAAATAACCTTGAAATACTATCATGAACTCTTCACCTATTTTAATCACTTTTTACATGATTGTTATTACTCAAACCACCTTTAATTGAAGATGAAATTACCCTTTTAATTTATTACAACCACTCAATCCTCCACACACCTACAATTTAGCATGGGATGTTATCTATAGACATCAATGATACTTTCAAACATCAAAGTTAATTTAAATACATTAAAAACATAATGATAAGTAAATTATTCCACTAGATAACACATATTTTATTTATCTTCATAAATATTTACAATATGATCCTCTATCATATCATTTTCCTCATAGATAACATAGTTTTCAATCTTCTTGCTCCATCTATCCCTCTTTACTGAACTTTCTACTTACTCTACTGACTTATAATACTTCCCCCTCCTTTCCTAAACCACACACCCCCATCTCTCTCTCTCTCTCTCTCTCTCTCTCTCTCTCTCTCTCTCTCTCTCTCTTCACCCAATTTTTCATGAAAGTTTATTTTAAGTGTTCACAGTCATTTGGAGGCTAGAATAGGTTTGTGATAAAAGATATTGTCAAAGATCAGTTGTAGGAGGCCTAACACCATTAAGAGATAGGCCTAGAAATAAATATAACTATTAATACGCTTTGAGATGGATCTATAAACCTTAATGGGAGTTGAATTATGTTAGGAGTGAGGTGTTGAAGGTGCTACAAGAGTGAGGTGTTGAAAGGTTAGAAACTAATCTCAAGAATGTGCATTAGGGAAATAAAGTGTAAAGGAGTATATTGTACTTCTACATTATATTAAGTGGGTTAAATTAATGTTAGATAGGCGGATATAATATCTAGTTGAATTTTTATTGAAAGTATTAAATAAGAGGAAGACATCTAGGCATAACTAAGCATAGGGAATGTATAGTGAAAGAGTGTGAAGAGTGAATGACAAAATGGGTAGGTCAGAGGATATTAAATGATTTAAGTGTAGAAGAGGTATTGATAAATATAAATTGAGAGGTGAGGGAAAATATAAATGAACAATAATAATAGAGACCATATAATTAGTATGCCTAGTTTCAGGAAAATCTAGCTAAAAAAGCATTAGATCTAGGTGAAAGTGAAAGATTAGGTTTGTAGGTATAGTTATCATAGTGAGAAATTTTTAGGGATTTATGAATGATTTTATGTATCTACATTATAAAAATATGAACATGATTAGGTATGGGCCTTAAGTGAAATAAACTTGTGTTAATGATCAATTAAAAAGTTGTAAATGGGTGATGACAAATGAAAAATAGATAAGAGTGTCATCAATTATTTACACTACACACAATTATATAAAAATTTCAATTAAAAAAATATGGGAGATAAGATATTTATAGCATTGAAAATAAAAACAATTAATCCTAATATGTGTACAAAATTAAACACAAGATCCAAAAGATAATAGTCTGGAAGATCAAAATAACACTATATGATAACATTTTAAATCAAAATTCAATATAAATTAGATATATTAACATAATTCATATAAAAAATAAAAAATAACAATATAGACACATGTACAATATCAATTATACATAGAGTACCATGATAGGCATACAAAAAATTACATCATTTACCAACATAGTATCTAATGTCAGGTGAATTTCATATACACATATATAATGAAAAAATGATTACATTGACATATAGGCATACAAAGAATCACATCTCATGTAAGACATCCTAATCATCAAATAGCCTCCGTATCTTTTCTTTAACTTAAGAATACTCTCCCTATGATGCCTTGCTAGTAGATGGAGATATCTTGAATGCCTTGTATTTCTCCAATGTTTGATTATGGGTCCTACACTCATAGCTCACTTGCAATTGAACCTATTTAAATATAAGTATTATTAAAAAATTAACATAAAATAAATTCAACCGCTTTTAAATTAATAAATTTTAAACTAGAATAAAAAATAATTTAAATATGCACTTATTGCAAGCTTCTGGTCCTGATAAATCTTCTTTTAATGCTTAAATGAATTAGTATCAGGCTCAACTACATGAATAGGCATCTGAAATAGGGAAAAAACATGAGAAATTTCCATATAATCATCTGACTAGGACTATCAAATGACATGGTACAACCCTACATACACAATACATTCACATAAGTTATATTTTCCCCAAGTATGTAGTAAAATTATTAAAATAAATCTATTTTTACAATTAAAAATTACAAGTTAATATATAACACTTTCATTGCATATGCAAATGAAATTGTATCAATAATGACTATGTATATCTCAACTTTCAATGATGGAAGAGTTTCTACTTGAGCCATCAACTAAATGTAAACAAGGCCTCACTTTTCTATAAAGTATCAAAGATATATATGACAAGTTTTTATACTTTATTAAACCAAGAGTGTATTTAATAATTTTTTACTTGAATTTTTATTTCCTTGATAGATAAATTTAAATTAAGTACAAGGAAAATATACATAGAACAAAATATTAACTCAAAATTTTACCTTGGTATAAATAAAAGGTGTCATCCTAACACAGACAAATGCGGTAGTGGATGGGTCATCAATTGGATCCATGTATGTAAACAATGGTTGAATAAAATCAAATCCTACAAATGTGTAATTTGATGATGAAGGAACCATAACCTCTTGAAACATAAAAAATTAAATATATATTATTCAATTTCTATGTAAATTAATTATTAGATAAATTAAATTTACAAATATATCTTACATTTAACATGACATTTATATAAAATATACCTATATATATGTAGTGGCTAATGTATGCAAACCAAATGTGTGTGATAATAAATCATCACTCATATATATCATCAAATCCCTCTAAACCACCAGTTCCATCATCGTCAGAATGTTAAGTCCATATATTTCCATAATATTTACAAGGGTGGGGTTGGGTATACACACTAGGTGGATTATCTCTAGCATCAGTCTCTGAGAGCCTACTCATATTTTGAATGAGTGTATCAATTATAACACTAAGTGAATGTATAGTTTTGATATCCAAGACCTTATGAACTACATAAGAGATCTCAGATTGAAGTGGCTTTTGGATATGGATCCTTACAGGCTGATTAGGCACATGACATGCACCTAATTGATCCTATGTAGAGCCTTTCCTTCAACCTTTAAACTCATTATAATCAAAATAGTTTAAAATATCATTGAGGACAAACTAATAGTATATTTTCCTAAAAAAATGAGATATTGTAGTTGTAACGTGATGGATAATTAAACACCATCCACCATCAATCCTTAACAATTAGATGTGATTAAATTATTTTGGTAGTGATGGATTGGAAAATGTTTAACAGTTATTGGAAATGGTGTATTGGTGGTTGGGTTAATGAATAAGGCACAAATAGAGGATTCTAATATGTCTTTGTTCTTGACCTCACGTGTTGATAATTTTTAGCATAATAATCCCTACAACTATCTTGATATGAATCTCATATGTCAATTTGACTCATTATAGAGTTAATTTGACCTAATAATGACTCAAATGAATTAGTTAGATAGATGTGGTGGCTGTTGGTATCAGTAGGATCCCTCATTCTCCTAAATAATTCTTCAATTTTAATTTTATTTTCCATAATGTGGTTGACTAGATTCTCTTGACTATCTAGGGGATTTTGAGGAACTATAGGAGGGTTAGGTGGAGGGTTAGGATGAGGGTATGGCCAAGGGAAAGGAGGGTTAGGCTAAGGAAAAGGAGGGTTATAAGGATGGGTTTTTTAAAATAAATAAATTACTAATTAAAAAATTAGAATAAGTAAAAATTACTAAAATTTATGGTTAATAGGTGTAGAGTTTTAGCACTTACCTCTTCTACATGGTGGCATGATCAATTAGTCGATGTGTCAATATTTCTAAGTTAAATTTTGGAAAAATTTGGACTCACTAAGGTAAAATGTGATCGAGGGGTGGAGGAGAGTGAGGATAATTAAAAAATGTGAACGTAAAATGAGGAAATTTTGCATTCAGGTTCACTTTTTATTTTTTATAAATGACATAGGGAATGTGATCACATTATGGTTCAATAATTATTGATCCATAATTTAAATAACATGATTTCATAATGTCAATAATTAATTCACATTATTGACATTATGTGATCACATTATGGGCAATATCCATAGAGTTGTCCCTCAACTCTATGCACATACCCATTTGTCATAAGGAATTCATGCATAGTTGTAATAAGGTTTTGTGCTAAATTTAGTATGTCATATATGAAGATGGAAATGATTTCATATATTATTATTTATTGTATTTTAATTTGATACATACATGAATATACATTATATTTAAGGTGGTGGTGTTAATGTGATAATATAATCTCTTGTTTCATTTGAACTATATTTCATAGATCAATGACATGTTATTGAATAATGACAAAATTAAATTTATCTTGTCATTAGATATCAATTTTTTATAGGGAACACACACACACACACACACACACACACACACACACACACACACACACACACACACACACACACACACACACACACACACAATGGATGAATGATTGTTGTGCCTTAACTAGTTAGACTATTATAATGGAACTGAGTTTGATCTTAATTTTAATGGTATGTTGTACTTGTATATGATAGGCTTTGATTTTAATCTAAGTTGAATGTAAATTAAATTACATTGTCATTGAGTCATCTAGTATTATCATTAAGTGAATGTATAAAAATAATTAAGTATGCAGAACCAAATCATTGCATGTATCTTGTATGTGTTCGGTTTTCATTTTTTATACATATATGTTTTGGTAGATCTAAACCTTGGAACCATATTGGTCATGTTAGAAAATTCATATTAATATTACTTCTTTTACTAGTAAAAAATTATCACTTTGGTGTTACAATATCCTTTATTTCTTAGCACCACATTAAGATTTTATTAGAGTTTTATGGACTAGATCTTACATAGTATGCTTCATCTAGTTTTTTTATAAAAAAGTAAATACTAGATTAATATGTCATATTATGGAAATTATGGGTAACCAAGTATATAGGGTGTGTTTGGTAATGATTTTAGTTTTTTTGTTTCTTTCAATGGAAAGATGTCAAATTAAAATTTGATAAATTTGGTTCTTCAAAGTTGTATGAACAAAGTGTATCAGTACTAATTTATCACAATGTGGGTTACATAATGCTATAAAATAGAGTTTTCATTGATTTATAGTCATCAAGGTTTTTGTGCAACAATATAATAAACCATTTAAAGTTATCTCATCTTCAATAAATGTAATTTTAATTTATCTAAGTTAAATAATTAGCATAGGTTTATAGGGGTTTATAGCATGAGTTCATCCTTGATTAATATGTTTGGTTCCTTTAAAAATATAATTAGCTTAGTGATTCAATATTTACCATGTTATTTATTTCCAACATGATTCTTGAGAAGTTTTATTCATGACTTAAATTGAGATAATATATGCTTAAAATAATTCAAAAAGTAATGCTAATATATTCCTTCAATTTAAATAAAAAATTATGACATTCTAATCATGTATGAAACTCAAGTATGATCTCAATACAATGAGCTCATCTCAAACCTTGGGATTCAATTTAGTAAATGTTTTAAGGTTTAGCCTCACTATTCAATTAAAGCCATATGTATTCCACAATATTTATAATCCATGTGATTACTATTATATAAAGATGCATGTGTGTCATGTTTGCCTCAAATGAATCAAAATAAGTTTTATCAGTAATCATTTGTTGAGATAAAGGTATACATGTTATTTTTTTATAATTGAGTTCAATAATTGAGTTTTTGACATAAAAATGATAGTTTATATAGTGTGCTTAAGTTAGGGACACAAAATATTAGTGAACGCACCCAATTTAGTGACATGACTTATGATGTGACTAAAAAAAATATGAAAATATATCCTCTATGAACATGGCACACAAATAATTAAAAAATCAAGCATTCAAACATAAATAGTCAATGTAACAATCATGATGTAAAATATACATGGGATAAGAGATGTATAAGATACTAGTATAATATATGTAAGGAGGAGTTAATTAGATACAGAGAGTAAGTGTGTGTTGGAAATGAATTTGAAAACTATTAATGGGTGGGAAATATTTTCACCCAAATATAAGAAGACTGAGATAACTAATCTTACATAGGAGGATGAAGGGGATGATGACCCATACTAGGACCCCCCATATCCAAGTGTATTTTATAAAAAGGAGAATTAATATATTTATATTAATAAGAGGACATAAAATAAGTAAAAAATCACCCCCTAACAATGATGAAAGGAATGAATGAAGATCCTAGGTAGATTTACTCAAAGGTAAGGCCCTATCTCCTAACCCTACCATTGAAATTGAACTAGTCTCTTATTCTAAGGTTCATCTTCTTAGAATTCAAGAATCAATGGTAAATATATTAGACACTAGATTTGTTAACTCTTTAATAGGAAAATTTTCTATAATATACCTAATATTGACACTATTAAATTGTTGTCCCAACATAAATAGAAGCCCATATGAAGTGTTAAAATCTGGTAATAGACAAAGGGTTTTTTATATTTTATTTATTGATCTATCAATATTGTGTGATCCCTTTTAGATGGGCCCTTATTTCTTAGTAAAACATGGCTTTTCATTAAAAAATGGAAACTAAGATTTAACCTAGATAAAGATGTCATTAATGAGTTGCCCATTTTGGGTTTTAATTCTAGGGCTGTCTCTTGAATTCTGGGAAGATGAATTTATCAAATGATTTAATAAATTTTTTGGACAACTAATTTCCATAGATCTAGTTATGAGTTCCAAAAAATGTTTGATTTATGTAACATTTTGTGTTAATGTTAAATCTAGGATGGATATTGCTACATCCATTATTCTTAACTAAAAATTTTGAAACTAAAATCAAAAGATAGAAATGTAATACTCCTCAATGGTATGCCCCATCTACCATAAATTAGGGTATTAGATGCAAACCTACCCCATCAAGGAAAGTGATAAGATAATATGGAGAAAATTGGATAACCCCATTCCAATGGATGTTCATGAAGAAAAATTTAAAGATAACCCAAATCAGAATAGTAAGATATAAATACAAGAGGAGAAAAGTGCGAATAAATATGATTTCAGACTAGGAACAAACTTTATAGATTGTAAATGACCATCAATATATTCAACATCACCTCATATTATGATACAAGATAAATCCTTGTCTAAGAATGTAAGAAAGGATAGGGAACCAAAAAATCATGTGAAGTATAAGGAGTATCATAAAGAGGATCATTGAGTAGATGATAATATCTAGCCTTAAAAAGATAAATAAGAACTAGCTCAAGCTAATGGAGAAATATATATTTTTAGTTAAAGGAAATTAAAAGAATAATGCTTCCTATTATATAGGAAACATGGATGTATTTTTACTACCTAATTTCAATTCTAAGGGAGAACAATTAGGTGAAAAATTATACATTGAAGAATAATTTGTTCCCTAAACTCTTGATGATAGTCGGCGAAGAATCACATAACCAAAGGAGGACATTTCAAAATCTATAGAGAAAGGTGATGGAAATTCCCTTCATTCCAATTATATAGATCTAAATGTATTCTCTAAATCATTGGGTAAATATTTGGATAATTAGTTGTGTGCAAGAATAATAAAGAGTGATAATAAAATATAAAAGCTAATCATGGACTCTAAAAAGGGAAAACCAAGTTAGAAAGAAGTAAAAACAAGGAAATAAGGAAAGATGTTGAAAAGGGGAACCAAAACATTCTAGGATTGAAAGGATTTAAAGTATCTGTTGTACCTAGAAAGTGAATCCCCAAGTTTATTTCTTTGGGTATGTAAATTGTCTATCAAACTCTTATCCTCTATCCCTTGTTCATATATTTTGTTGTTTTTTAGGTAATATGCAGTTCTTTATCTACCTGGAGTTTCAGCTATTGTTTGGTTTTTCTTCATTTTTACTTTGGTGTGATTTAACAAAATGGGTTTTTCTAGCCTTGTTGCATTATTGGATCTATTTTTATATCTTGACTATCTTATCTTTATTTTCTTATTCTTTAAAGCTTTGGGTCCTCTTTAAATTCATCCTTATACCTAGTTCATAGCTCTGGTCAAAAGAGTTTTCCATAATATAAAAATTGTATACTAATATAATATGTAGTAATCTAGATTAATATGAAAATGTAAAAGCAAGGATAGGTATCACCATGTATAAATTTTATGAAATGGAAATGACCCCAATCTTGGACATGATGTCTATGAAACTAGCCCCTCCAAGATATGGGAACATAATTTGAAATTAAATATTATGTATTATATGAATCTACATAACTCTCACTAAATAAATACCATGAAAAATATACATGTATAAACCATGGATGAAAAACCTCTAGAATATGTGAATATGTAACATGTATATGTAGAAATGCTTTTTATTTTTGCATTTTTTTATGTTTTTAAAATTTTTAATTTCATCAATGTTTTTGAAATGTTGAATTTTTTAAATGTTTATATGTTTCCACCTCCTTGATGAGAAATATATGAGTTAATTGGTCATCAAGGATAATAAAAATATCATTATAAAGTGCATGAATATTTTATTGAGTATCATGTTCTATGTAATAGTGTAAGCTAAATATGTAATATAAGTCCCAAAGTGTAGTATAAAATCAAGATGTTGTGGTATATGATAAAACCAACTAGAAAATACAAAAGGGAAGATTTAAGGCTCATGACCAATGGTAAAAAAGATACAAACCCATAAATCTAAAATAACAAAGATCGTATGGGTAAAGGTTTGTTTAGGATGGACCTATATAGCATGGGTTTGTTGAAGAGATAAGTTAGGATCTATTTTTTAGGCAGGGTTGGGTAATGGATAAGATGTAGTAAAAATGTATAAATGATACATTTTTGGTATGTTTTGAGATTATTGTAAGCTCTATAGACCAAATATAGACTGATGTGGTGTTGGAACCATCCTAGAAATGGGTTAAAATGTACAAGTTTTCAAAATAAATTGAATTGGAAAAGAAGTATAGGAATAAATGATTTGTGCCAAATTTGGGTGTCTATAGTATTAAAGTTACGAATTATAGATTTTTAAAAAATATTTGATTCCTAAAAAATACAAATTATAATTAATATGTATTTGTTAACCTTACACTCATATGCCTTGTCATCTTGTTTAACATAATTATTACAGAGTCTCCAGTTACTTTTGTGTTCTAATAGGAATTGCCAAATTATTTTGGTGAGCCATTTTATACAATATATATGAAATTAATTGTTTTAACCTTGACAAATTAACAAAATTAATTTTATAAATGCAAGCATATTCTTTATTTAAAATACCTTTAAAAAAATTAATGATAAATATATTGTACATAATTTGAAAAAATAAAACTTAAAATGTTGAAAAAGTTAAAAAATAGAAATATAAATACTTAAATATAAAAAATTAAAATATTTATTATTCCCATGTATCATCTAATATTTCTATATTTTCATTCACATATAACCTTACTTTTGAGAGTCTTAGAAATTTGGTGTTATTTTTACCTTGTGTCAAAAGATATGGATCATCATAGTATGGTAGGGCATCTTCACCATTAAATTGGAAATTAGGTGGGATATTTTCATCAATGATAGATGTGGGTTCTTCCATGTATTTCATAGGTTGAAGAGTGTGACACACATTATGAAGAAGAGATGATCATGTATCTGTCGCACTATTTCTATAGGGAAATCATGAGGCATGAACAATGTGTACTTGAAATATAAGTAAATTTTAGAAAAAAAAAACAATTAAAATTCTTGAATTTATAAAACAAAAACAAAAATTATACCTCCATGCTATGTCCCTAGTAATAGAGGATAGACATCGACTCCTCTTAGCCTCATCCTCTCATGAATCTATATAACTAGTAGGCATGCTATCAAAACCCAAAAATAAAAATATTATTATAATTAATTTAAATACTTAAGTTTAATAAATAAAACTAACAATTATACCTCTATGATGTGTCCATGCTAATAGAGGAAGGAACTATAGTCATCTTAGCCCCATCCTACTATAATCTATATAACTAGTTTTTTAACTAGTTTTAGATTTAGTGATCTAAATAATAAATAATAATGAGTCTAATTGGAATATATAATTTAAGTAAAATTTGAGAAAATATGATTACACTACTAGAGTATTATAATTTAGTATTTATGGAAACACCTAAAGGAACTAGGTGCTTAGCTTGTTTAGGATTATGTTTTATGTTATGTTTTACCACAAGTGACCTAAAATAGACCCAAAAGATATATTAGAAATTTTATATAAATTCTAATGAGGCTAGTAATAGGATCCATATGTAAAACCTATAACTATTATGAATCCATAGAATACTTAGAGATAAGAAAACAAGACATGAATCCCTATGATAGAGCCAATAAAGATGAACATAGAGAAACAAAAGAATGCACAACAAATTAAAGTATATAAAGAGACATAAGATGAATATAAATGAAGTTCCCTATTCATTATTAATAATATACATATGTAAAGTCACATAAAATCATTATATGAATAAGGCTTATACAAAATTTGGGTATCTAAAATTACCCCTCATTTAATATCATATTTAAATGGAATAAAAAATACTAATTTAAAGGGATAAAAATAATTCAACCCTACAATGGAAATATTTAACTCATAATTTTAGTTTCCCTTAGTTCTTCATAGTGTCCATGTGTACTAGCAAAAAAAATGTGCATAATCAAATAGATTATTGTTTAAAATAGAAAGTATTATCATATCACAATAATAAAAGAATGACTACATCTCAAAGTATGTAGTCCTCTATTGCTCATTAATTATGCTCATCTAACTAAATTAGAGTTTCCATGGGTCTACGTGACCTATTCCATATGGATAAGGTGCCTCTAGTCTTGCTCTCTTCTTGGCCAAATAATTGATTTTTTTTTAAACATTTCCTATAAAGATGGAACCCTATATCAAGTTTGAACGTATAATCATATTAGAACCTAAGTAATGCCTAAGAATTTATGTATTTGAGTAAGTTTTATAATTCATCTACTATAAATAGAATTTATGATTAAATTTGAGAATTTGAGTAAAACTGAGTAGAACCCTGAGTAAATCCTCCCATAGGAATTTTGACATATACCCCAAATTTGATAACATGTGTAATCTAATTCATGTAATTTTTTATAAAATATCATAACATCCATGAACTATCAATATAACCTAAAGAATGTGTTTCATATGTCCTACATATGCACCTACTCCATATAACTACAATCTAAAACAGGTAATATAAAGAATGTTTCACATATGCCCCCACTATGTATGTGTCATATAAATCATGAAATCCATGCAATAATATCATATAATCTATGATTTTTAAGTCATGAACTAGGATAATGTGTTTCATATATCCCAATACACCCCCAATTTATATCAATCCTATGCCAATCTATGATAATCTATAATAATCTACAGTGATATGTGTAAAACCTAGGTCAATTTAAAATAATTTGATCCACTCTGCATAAATATGACCCCATCTAAGTTATATAGTTTACGTAAATATATTATTTTAACCCAATATGAATCATATAGTTTGTGTTAATTTGATAATCTAAATCTAAGATTGTGAAATAGCCCAAATGTATGCCCCCAATTTAATAAGAAGGATGAAGTTACGCAAGTCATTCATATCAAAATAACCACATCTATATATAATATATAATAGTGTAAATATGATCATGTGAAGTATAATCATTCATATAGGTAGTCATGTCATCATAGAATAGTGTGATTGTCTAAGAAACATATATCCCAATATATAATCCATGGTCGATGATCGGGTTATTATGCCATATAAAGTCAACATATTATAGAGGTGCCCATATAATTGAGTATGAAATGTATGTTACCAATTATTTATTATTGATAAACTCATCTAAATTCTATGAATTTGATATTGACTTATTTTTTAATTTAAGGATATTTTCCTCTGAGGTTTAAGCATACCGATTTCCCTCAAGTGGAAAAGTGAACATAGTGAGTATTAAAGTCACATTTTTAGGAATTATTTATGAATAAATATAAGATATCCATAGGAAATTTTTTCTCATTTAGATCATGCCATTTTCACTTATTTTCCCCCAATTAGTAGGATGAAGGCTAAAGTGAGTGTGATGAATATACCTTAAATATTTTCATGTAGAATATTGATCTTATTTAATAGAATGGAATTTATATGAAAGTGTTACCATGTGAAAGAGCATATTACATGATTTTCAAGGTAATTTATGGGTGAGAAAGGATATATGATCCTTGAGATATCATATGTACCATATTATAGTGTATTAATAGTAAAATTAGAATTTGTACTTTATAGTAAAAAAAATTGAATATAAATAGGCTGACTTTTTAAATCTAGATTTCATTTGAAACTCATTACTATTGATTTATAGCTCTGACTGTAAAAATTCCATTGAGATGAAAGGTGACTCTTACATGATTTTAGTAATTACAAGTTGTGTTATAGGTGGAACTAGTATGCTTTGAAAATCTAGCTATTTTAACATATATTTAATATTTTTATTTTATTGTATTTTAGGTGTATTTAAGCTAGTTTATTTGTCTGATAGAGGAGTTTTACCGGTAGAGGTGTCTAAACACTATTTGTCATGTCTTTTTTTATTTTTTTATCTATCTTCCACATTGGTCTTTTTCTATGCTATAAGAATCTAACAAAATAATAATTCTAATTTTTTTTATTTTGATCAATATAATTAATTTTTATAAATATTTATCATTAAACAAATGTTTTATTTTAATGTAATTTTAGAGTGCCATTCATGATATGTAGTTTAGAAGCATTGATCTCATGGATACTTTCAAGCCTTACATCTAAGTGATGTAGATAGGGTAATGGTAGAGAAGGTGGGATTAGGCCATGGGGGCCATCTAGACCCTATGGTATATGATATGCATATGATCACCACCATTTTAGAGATAAGGGTTGTATAAAATTGTATTTTATGGCTCCCCATGGGGGAGAAATTTGTATCATTAGAGAAAGTTTGGAGTATTTTGATATTTATGGTGGTAAGTAACCTAACCATTATACAGGCTATAGAGGAGCAGGGCAAAAAAAAGGTGTGCCCATAGGTATATTAATGGTTATGATTGAGGAAAACAATATACTATAGGTGATTTGACTATCTTATTATCAAATATTATGTTATCAAATGTTCTATGGTTTTATAAGTATTTCTATGTATTATTAGCTTCTTTCATAGCTTTGGATAGATGTGATGCATCCATCTCATACTAGATGCACTCTATTATTATAGATATCAAGGAGAATGAAACTATGTAATACTAGGGCCATAATAAGCTTGACCATCTATACAAATTTTTGTATCACTTCACTCATGGGGATTATATCAGAGGCTTGGGATTTATTAATTTATTATATGTATGGGTATACAATCTTTTTTTAATGTTTCAACACTAAGGCATGCCTCATGGAGAGTGGAATCACTCACAAATATTATATGGGTGAGTATTACCTATTATCAATCAAATTTTCACCATCTAGAAAGTAGTTCATGTTGAGGTATGTTCCTAGTGTTGGTATTAAGGCATTAATGTTGTCATTGATGTTAAAATTAAATTGAATATAATTCATGTCAAAAGTTAGAGTTGACATCATGCTTGGTGAATTAGTGTGTGATAAATAAGTCTTATCTCTCTATTGAGAGAAAATTTGAAGGAAACCTAGTATTGTTTTTGAGGTTTGATGACATTTAAAGATCATGTTCAAGATATAAGGGAAGAATTTTGATTTAGCTCTAAGTGCTCAGGAGTGTACAAGGTAAGCACATGGGTCAATAAGTCCTTATATTATGTATGAAGTATTATTACAAGGTTGTGATGTGAAATAGATCATAAATTCTATTGAGATTATCCTTGTATTCAGAGAATCATGATTGAAGAATGATATCATTAATACCTAGCTTGTTTGTGTCTAAACTCTAAGTAATAGTTATTTTGAGTAGCTTGGTCTAGCTATGAGATAAGGTGTATGCATGGTAAAGATTTGTGATTTTAGTTAGTAAAGGTATGATAAATTTTTCTAAGTTGTGTTAAAAATGAAAAAGAGATAAATAAGCCTACAATGAGTTTCATGGTCTAGTTTTGAGGCTTAATCATTACTTAAAAGACCTAATGAAATGACATAGACCTGATAACATATGATTTAAGCCATTTTAGACTTATGTGAGCAAGTTTGGTAGTGTATGATCAAGATATGAGATCACATGACATATGGATGAGTTTTTGAAGTCAGTTCAATAGGTTTCAAAGCATGATCATAGTCTAAGTATGATTAGCAGTGTAAGGCCTACTGCACAAAGTGACATATAATGGCCCAGTGAGGGTTAAATATAATTTATAAAGGTGATAGATATATTAAAATAATTTAACTGATATATCATTTTTACTGTGAGTAAAAAGTTTGAAGTCAATATCTAAAGGAGAAAGCATGAGAACCTATGATAAGGTTTCCTGTGTGCACAGATGGGGTGTTATAGACTTGAGAAGAGATTTATTATACTCATTGGCATGAGAAACATTTTAATGAGATATTTATCACTTCATGGAAGTGGGGGAAGGTCCATATATTTATTTTCCTATCATTGGTTTTGAATATGAGGGGCAATCCTTTATGAATGATTGTTAAGTGAAACTAGTCAAAACCCTCTCAAAATCCTTATAATGACCCAATAGGAAATATATTGTTGGTTATGGATCATAATGTCTCTTTTTACCTATTTTTATTTTTTTAACATGTAAAGGAATCTTCAATTTTTCTCTATGTGGTTTTTTTGTCATGATAGTGAGTAAAAGCTATAGGAAACCCCTTATTTCTAAAGAATTTGATGTTATAGGAAGGGTTGACCAGGTTAAAGCTTAAAAATAGATGGAATATGATGTGTAATAATTATATTTTATGTTCATGAAATTTTATGAGTAGGTTAAAAACCAGAATTATGCTAAACTAGTCATGGAAGTTGGCCTATCGCTCAATAGGCCTAATGAGCAAAACAATGAAAAAACTAGGCAAGAATGAGAATGAGATTAAGGATTGTTTGAAAAGGACTAGGGATGGATCCTAATACATGGGTTAATTATAAAATAATTGTTACTCATATATCATTATTATATAAGTGTTTATGATTCCTATACTTAAGTAAAAATTTGTCATCAAACTGGTCTATCTAACACAATAAAGTGTAGAATGAAGTTGTGTAATTGGTCTGGAAGAGCAATATTGATAAATAAAAATGAAATATATACTTTCAAATATGATATAAGGATGATAAATTTTTATAAAAATCCATTTAAATATCAAATAAGTGTTATCAAAAGTGTTCTAGGACATGATTTTCTTGACTGTGTTTTTGGTGCTACAAGCAACTTTTTGTCTGTGTGAAAATGATGTTTCTGAGTCATTTTGCACTAATTTTAAGGATATAGTGATATTTAAATCATTATATATTAATAATAAAATAATTTTAGTGTGTTTTTATTCATAATAATCATATATTCAAATGTTGGTGATCAATTTTTGTTGATTGTAGTTTGGCAGTGTTTGACCATTTTAAGTGGTCATGTTGCAAGAGTTGGTTTGAGGCCTTTTATCCTATTTGGTGATTTAAAATGTAAATTTTGGTGTCAATTAGGTATTATATGATATATTATTATGATTTTATGTGTCAAATATGTGTATATGGTTTATATTTTCAAGATAAACATTTTTGCAGTGAGAAGGTGTAATGGTGAGTAAACCTAATTAGATGGTTCAAGGAGTGAAAAGATAAAAATAGTGTTTGGAACATAAGGATAGCCTATTATAGGTATATTAAATTTATATATGAAATTTTTAATTCAATTTTTAATGATCAAAGTGTCCAAAATAGGTCTAAGTGAAATGTGTGCGTAGGGAATGCCTAACTGCATTAGGTCTCTACTAGGCCTAATCGTGGTTTTAGCCCTTAAGGGTAATGACAAACATATGTAATGTTTTATTAAATTTTAAACGTGTTTATTGATATATTTCAATAATTATCCAAGTTTTTTATATTTCCTTGGATCACTAATATGGGTATGAGAAAGAATCAAGTACAAAGTCGAGGCCTAATAAGCCTATTTGACTAGTTAGAGAATCAAGCTATTGAACAAAGGATATAATGTTTTGGAGAATAGGTTAAGGGATTGAATATAATAATAGAGATGATATAAATATTAAATTATTATATAACTATGTTTCTACAAGTTTTAAGCAAGGTCATTTGACTTAATTCATCCAAGGAGAGGGCTAATTGAGTGAGAAGACTGAATAGGTTATTTAAGAGAGAAAGAAGTGTGAGAAGAGAAAATATAGGAGGTAATATTTATACAAGTGAGAAATATATGTCAAAGTGTGATTATAGATTAAATTTATCTGATTTTTTTCTTGTTTACCTAGGGGGTTTGAGCCTCCTTTCATGGTGAGCTTGTTAAAAGCACTAGTTGAGTTGGTGCTCCTTTTAGGGTTAGTGTTTCAATAAAATATTGATTAGTTAATTGTAGGATATTATTGAAAGTTTTGAATAAGTGGTATTTATTATCCTAGAGGTTTACCACATATATTTCATGTCTTTATGGTTTTTTATTTCATATATGCTTGTGTATGCATTCATTGGTGTATGTAAGTGAATAAATGCTTCATGAATATTAAGTGAAATTATAGGATTATTTTAAATAATAATAATTCACCCCAATATTATTAGTTTTAATTAAAAAAATTGGTATCATATTAGGTCCTTTTAAGGTCTTAAAACATAAATGAGATTCTAAACAAGATAAGATGTCTAGTCATACATAAGATGATACATTGTTGCCTTTGATGTCACTTGGCGGAGTAAGAAACTTATTGACTTGTTGATGCTTAAATTTTGCCTCTAAGGATTTTAATTTAATTATAATATGGGTAAATTATTCCATGTAATCCTTTTTTTTAAAAATTCATTCACAAGTTATTTCACTAATTGTGGGTAGGTTCTAATTATAGTCATAGAAAGTGCTTTCATTACCAAGATCCATATCTATGTTCCAAATATATCCCTTAGACTATTAGGTATACTCAAGGGTCCAAGATATGACACCAATTGTTGGAGATATATTCATGGAGGGGATGAATAAATTTTAAAACTCCTATTTCATTTCCATATATCATTCACTTATCAATAAAACATATCTAGAGATATAATAATACGTAAATAATTATTCATATAAGTAAGAAGTGAAATCACAATACATGAGCACAAGATTTATGTGGGAAACCCTCTAGTGGAAGAAAACTCACTTGATGAAAAAAATTGACTAATATTCTATAATATATAATCAAAATTTTAGTTAGGCACCAACCCCACAACAAACACCAACCCATCATTAGTCAAGCACCCACTCAACTAGTCTTTATCAAGCTTCAAACTATAAGGAGCCTCCAAATCCCTCGAGAACCAAGCACCAAATCAGATACCTTGAATCTCAAATCAACCTTGGACACCTATTTCTTATTTAATTTATGATGACCTATTTTATTTTCTCTAATCATACTTGATCTTTGAATACATTATATTTTTAATGAAAACTTTGAAGGTTTTGAACCTATCTAAACCTTCTGACTTCTCCTTTAAGAATGATACCCAAGTCATTCTTTTGAAATCATATATAAGCAACATGAATTAGTTATATCCTTGAATAATTTTAATCCTTGTAGGTCCAAATAGATAAATATGAATTAGTTCTAAAGTTCTAGTAGTGCAATATTCTTTAGACTTCAATCTTCTCCTAGTCTGCTTACCATGTTGACATGCCTTGCAAAGAGCATCTATAGGTTTAGATATTTTGGGCATATTCTTCATATATCCCTTGATAATTATCTTGACTAAATTATAAAATTTAATATGAACTAGCCTCCTATGCCACAACCAACTCTCATCTATCTTTCTCATGAAACATTTATCTTTTGTAATCTCATTTAGTACATAAATATTATTCTTAGTTCCCTTAGCTTTGGAGATCAATCTTCCTAATTTTTATCTACTTATCTCATATCATTTTTCATGAAATTTTAGGGTATGGCCTTGGGTGCACATTTGAATTACACTCAATAATTTATGTTTCAATCCATTTACATGTAACACATTTTATGTTTTGGTCTTCCCATTATCCAAGAACAAAACACCTTTCCCAACTATGTTAACAGATGTGGTATCCCAAAACCTTAATGAACCAATGGAATTCTTATTCAAAGTGATAAACTTGTTTTTATCTCCTATTGTGTGACTCAAACAACCACTATCTATATATCATTTCAAATCTTCATTTTGAGTGTGAAAAATAGATTGGGCTATCATAGATTCTTCTCCTCTATCTTTTTACTTCTTTTATATAGGGTTTGCTTTCTTGATCCATTATTTAATGTCATTACTCCATAAACTATCAACATAGATGGTTTTCCTAATATAATTTGTCTTACACTCTCTTGAAATGTGTTCTCTTTGGTTGCAACTATAACAAATAATTTTGCTTTTTCATCTATAATTAACAGCTTTATGTCTAAATATACCACAATAGAAATAATACCCAATGAGGGAGTCCACATATTGTTATTTTTTGACCTTGTTTGTCCTTTGATGAACATAATATGATATATTATTTCCTTTTATTTCACTTGATAAAGGAACTTATTAACTTGTTGATGCTTAACTTGTGCCTCTAAGGATTTTACTTTCATTCGAAGTTGGGTGCATTCTTTCATTTGATCCTTCTCTTTTGAATAACATTCACAAGTTATTTCTATGATTGTGGGTAGGTTCTCATTATGGTCATAAGGATAAATATCATTACCAAGAACCATATCTATGTTCCAAATATCTCCATTAGACTATTAGGTCTACTCAAGGGTCCAATCTTTGATACCAATTATTGGAGATATATTTACTAAGAAAGGGGAGAAAATTAATGTGAAAACTCCTATTTCATTAGCATTTATAATTCAATTATCAATAAAATATATATACATATAAAAATTTGAAAAAATTATTCATATGACCAAGAAGTGAAATCATAATACATGAGCACAAGAATTATGTCAGAAACCCTCTAAGGGAAGAAAATGTTGGGGGATCAAACCAACAATAGATTATAATTGTGAGAGCAATAAACGCAGAATTAAATCAGATTGACAAGTAATTAGAATGATAATAGCAAGAACAAGAGATACAAGAAAACACCCTGAAAACTTGTATTAACAAACTCTTTACAAAAGGAATACAATTGAAGAAAGCTTCTTTCTTCCACACCTCTCCTAGATGTATAGATCTCTCAATAGATCTCTATTCCTAAAGAGCTATCTCTCTCAAGAACAATCAACTCCAACAAGCCTGGATTGATTCAATTCTGTACTGTTCTTCTACAATTACAATAATAAGCTAGGAAGATCTAATCCTTCATATAGAATTAGGAGACTTGAGCATGTACTTCCAACAAACAGTTAAACCACTTAAACAAGGGCTCTAAAAATAGTAATGCTAATAATAGAGACACAAGCTTGAGTCCACAACTCAAACTTATCATGCAAACACTTGCTTCTATCCATAGAAATAGCTTTTTGGACACGCAGGTAACTGACGTCAGTTCCTACCTGTTCGCCTGTGATCATCGTCGGCCAATCTTCTACCGACATCAGCATCTCTACAACTGCCTGTGACCGACGTAGGTTGATCCTAACTAACGCCGGTGTCTGTGTAGACCTGAAACCAATAACTGTGCTCCTTGGTGAAGCTTTTAAGCTCCACACCCTAACAATCTCCCACTTGGAGATAAACAGCTACACCAGTACCTATACAGCAACATCTTCTAGCTCCACCATCTTCAACTCAATCATGAAGACCAATAGAAGTTGAATGAAGATTCAACTTCTCCTTTGTAACTGGCTTTGTTAGCATATCAACAGGATTCCTATCTGTATGGATCTTCTCCAGCTTCAACTCACCATCTTCCAATACCTATCGTATGAAGTGATACCTTAGCTGTATGTGCTTTGTTCTTGAATGAAAGGCTGAATTCTTAGCCAAATGGATTGCACTCTGACTATCACTATACAATCTGCAACTCTCATGTTCCCTACCAAGCTCATCCATGAACCGTGTCATCCATATCGTCTCCTTGCTAGCTTCTGTGGCTACAATATACTCTGCTTCAGTAGTTGACAAGGCAACAACCTTCTGCAACTTAGATATCTAGCTAACCACCATTCCACCTACAGTAAAAACATAACCTGTAGTGCTCCTCCTACCATCCAAATCACCTGCCATATCTGAATCTACATAGCCATGTAGAGAAGTGTCTGAATCTCCATAGCACAAGTGCCTACTGTTGGTTCCTCTCAGATATCTAAGGATCCACTGAACTACTTTCCAATGTTCCTTACCTGGATTGGCCATATACTTACTTACAGCTCCCACTGCTTGGGCAATATCCAGTCTAGTACACACCATTGCATACATCAAACTCCCTACTGTGGAAGAATATGGAATCTTACTCATGTACTCTACCTCATCATATGAATTAGGACATTATTCTTTACTCAACTTAAAATGTCCAACCAAAGGTGTGCTTACCGGTTTAGCATCCTACATATTGAACCGTTTCAACACCTTGTCCACATAATCTTCTTGAGACAATATCAACCTGTGATTTTTCCTATCTCTCTTAATGCTCATGCCAAGGATTTTCTTTGCTGCTCCCAAATCCTTCATAGAAAAAGTTTGAGCTAACTTCACCTTAAGCTCTAAGATATCCTGCATATGTGATCCTGCAACCAGCATGTCATCTACATACAACAATAGAATAATATATCTACTGTTATCAAATCTCTTGAAATACACACAATGGTCTGATTGACA
Organism: Torreya grandis; assembly: GCA_037957365.1. Classification (NCBI taxonomy): domain Eukaryota; kingdom Viridiplantae; phylum Streptophyta; class Pinopsida; order Cupressales; family Taxaceae; genus Torreya; species Torreya grandis. The sequence continues at coordinate 2,323,854 of JARHVA010002108.1, forward strand.
CCTATTGTAGTCGTGCTCAGTCATAAACCTGTCAAATTTTAAGTACCATTGCCTAGGAGCTTGCTTGAGGCCATACAAGCTTTTCTTCAACTTGCACACAAACTTCTCCTTACCCTTGACCTCGAATCCTTCTGGATGTTCCATATAGATTTCCTCATCCAAATCTCCATGAAGAAATGTTGTCTTAACATCTAGCTGCTCAAGATGCAAATCCTCAAAAGCAACCAAAGACAAAACAACCCTTATTGAAGTCATTTTAACACTAGGAGAAAAAATCTCACCAAAGTCAATACCTAGCTTTTGTGCAAATCCTTTTACCACTAATCTGGCCTTATATCGCATCTATCCATTCTCACCTTCCTTCAACCTGTAGGTCCATCTGTTCTTAAGTGTTCTCTTATCAGCTGGCAATTCAACCAAATCCCATGTTTGGTTCTCTCTTAAGGACTCCAACTCCTCAACCATGCCACACTCCCACTCACTCTTGGACTCCACCTGTATTGCTTCTTCAAAACTCTCTGGTTCTCCACCATCGGTTAGCAATAAATAAAATAAAGAAGGAGAGTATCTAATTGGAGGCTTACTCACCCTTTCTAACCTCCTGATGGGTGTTTGAGACTCATCCATAACACGCTGTCCACCTAAATTCTCTGACAGTGACCGACCTCGATCACCTGAGGACCTATTACTGGCCAACGTAGGTTCTGCCTGATCGACCTCGATATCTATACGGCCGACGTTGATCTCTGTATGGCCGACACCAGTTTCTGTCTTGCCGACGCTGGTTCCTAACCTGCTGACGTCGGTCTCTGTGTTTTCCTGTAAGTGATTATTTCTTTTTCCCGCGAGCTCATCTTGGACTTTCACCTCATCCAATTCACCATTGCTTTGCTCTCAACTTCCTTAGCTGATCACAATACATCACTCTTTCGTTGAAAACAACATCACGACTCCTGATTACCTTGTTAGTTTCTAGATTCCACAATCTGTAACCAAAATCATCTGAGCCATAGCCAATAAACGTGCATCTCATAGACTTAGCATCAGGCTTCTTTCTATTTTCCTTATCTATATGCACAAAGGCTTCACAACCAAAAACTTTGAGATATGAGAGATCAACCTTTTTACTTGTCCATGCCTCTTCTAGAATACCACCATCCAGAGCTGTAGAGGGTCCTCTGTTAATCAGGTACACTGCAGTGTCAACAGCTTGTGCCCAAAACTGTAAGGGCAAACTGGCATGCAATCTCATACATCTTGCACGCTCCATTATTGTCATGTTCATCCTTTCAACAATACCATTCTACTGAGGTGTCCTTGGAACTATCCTTTGTCTACGGATTCCATGCATGTAACAATAATCTCTGAACTTATGACTGCAGAACTCACCGCCATTGTCTGATCTCAGGCACTTTAATTTTTTACCTGTTTCATTCTCAACCATAGCTTTCCAAACTTTAAAAGTATCAAATACATCATATTTCTTTCTAATACAATAGATCCATACCTTCCTTGTGGCATCATCTATGAAAGATACATAGTACTGTGATCCTCCAATGGAAGCAACCTGAGCCTGTCCCCACACATCTGTGTGAACAAGCTCCAACTTGTGCCTCTTCTTAGTAGACACAGTTTTGAGAAAACTAACCCTTTTCTATTTTCCAAATACACAGTGCTCACAAAACTCTAGATCTATGCCTTTTAAATCTGAAAGCATACCTTTAGACTTAAGAATTGACATCCCCTTCTCACTCATGTCGCCAAGCCTTGAGTGCCACAATTTAACATCCACATCTGAAGTAGATAATACAAAAGGAGATTTGTTAGTAACACAATTACACAAATAGAGAGTACCTTCTCTCTTACCTTTAGCCATAACAAGTGCACCCTTGGTCACCTTCCAAGATTCTGCTGTGAGAGTTACTGTACAACCCTCATCCCCTAACTTTCCTACAAAAATCAAATTTCTCTTCAAGCTAGGAACATGCATCACGTCTCTCAACACCCATGTGTTGCTATTCTGCATCTTCAGCTGCACTTTACCTTTGCCAATTATTTTACAGGGCTCATCATCCCCTAGATACACTATTCCAAAATCTCCATGGATATAGTCACTGAAATATTCCCTATTAGGAGTAGCATGAAAAGATGCACCAGAATCTAATACCCAAGATTCTATATTATTATGCAGAGAGAAAATTAAAGCATCCTGTGCAATACCTACAATCTTGGCTTCTTCCTTTCCTTCATGCTAGTTGTCCTCCTTAGACTTTGACCAACAATCTCTACTTATGTGCCCCATCTTTCCACAATTCTAGCATTGTGGCTTCCTGCCATTTCTGGATTTAGATCTGCCTTTCCCCTTTGATTTGGATCTTGCTCTGCCTTTCTTGCCTTCTCTTTCTGCCTTCCCCTGCTCTCAAAACTTAAAGCATTCCCGGATGCCTCTTCTATGCTTTTCCTGCATATTTCCTCATTCAAGATAACACTAACAACATCCTCTACTTTCAAAATATTTGATGCAGATGCAGTATTACTTACTGCCATTACTAAGCCATGCCAGCTTTCAGGCAAAGAACATAATATCAAAAGAGATTTTATCTCATCATCAAACACTATATTCACTGAACCTAATTGATTCACAATACCATTGAAATCATTCAGATGAGTAGAAACAGATCCACCTTCATTCATATGCAAATTAAATAACTGCTTCATAAGATATACCTTATTGGAAGCTGAGGGTTTTTCATACAAATTTGATAACGTAGTCATCAACTCTACCGTAGACTTTGCCTATGATAAATTTGATATCACAGTGGATGCTAGACTCAGTCTTATAGAACCCAGAGCCTTTCTGTCAAGAACTTCCCATTCTTCATCCTCCATGTCTTTGGGCTTCTTTGCAATACCTTCTAACGGTAAGTAGAGATCTTTCTGATACAGATAGTCCTCTATCTGCATTCTCCAGTGTTGGTAATTTTTGCCATTGAACTTTTCCATTCTCAATTTACTTTCATCTGCCATTGCTTCTCCCACTCAAACAGAAATCCCTGCAGAAACTCCTGTGAGAACCTGTAATCAATACACACTACACAGATCTGAACCACCTGTTAGTGAACCTGAACTTTGATACCAATTATCAAGCTCTGAACCTGTAACCAAGGCTCTGATACCACTTGTTAGGGGATCAAACCAATAATAGATTACAATTGTGACAGCAATAAATGCAGAATTAAATTAGATTGACAAGTAATTAGAATGATAATAGCAAGAACAAGAGATACAAGAAAACACCCTGAAAACTTGTATTAACAAACTCTTTACAAAAGGAATACAATTGAAGAAAGCTTCTTTCTTCCACACCTCTCCTAGATGTATATATCTCTCAATAGATCTCTATTCCTCAAGAGCTATCTCTCTCAAGAACAATCAACTCCAACAAGCCTGGATTGATTCAATTCTGTACTGTTCTTCTACAATTACAATAATAAGCTAGGAAGATCTAATCCTTCATATAGAATTAGGAGACTTGAGCATGTACTTCCAACAAATAGTTAAACCACTTAAACAAGGGCTCTAAAAATAGTAATGCTAATAATAGAGACGCAAGCTTGATTCCACAACTCAAACTTATCATGCAAACACTCGCTTCTGTCCACGAAAATAGCTTTCTGGACACGCAGGTAACCGACGTCGGTTCCTGCCTGTTCGCCTGTGACCGTCACCGACCGATCCTCTGCCGACGTCGATGTCTCTGCAACTACCTATGACCGACGTCAATCGATCCTGACTGACGCCGGTGTCTGTGTAGACCCGAAACCAATAACTGTGCTCCTTGGTGAAGCTTTTAAGCTCCACACCCTAACAGAAAACCCACTTGATGCATAACTTGGACTATTTTCCTATAAGAAATGAATCAAAATTTTAGTGATACAAAAACCCCATAAGATTAACCCCCCTATTAGTAGCTATACTTCCAACATTTGGTATCAAAGTAGGTCCTTTGAAGGAGGTCTTACAACCTACAGGAGATTTTAAACAAGCTAAGATGGCTAATCAATCACAAGGTGGTTTTTATACAAGCAAATATTCATTATTAAATGGATCCAATTATTCCTTTTAAAATGTTAGGATGATGATATATATAATGTCTCAATGTCATGATTTTTGGAAGTCAGTCTTGGATGGGTATATTATACCCCCTTTTCCTCCTATGGATGCAAAAAGAAAGGAGGCTAGTGACAATAACTTAAAAGCAATGAATGGTATTATGTGTTGCCTATCAAAGGTAGAACTTATGAATGAAATTAAATAGATATATGTTAAATAAATGTGGGATCATTTGAAAATTATTCATGAGGGAGACTCAAAAGTCAAAGCCAAATTACAAACCCATAGAAGATAATTTGAAAGTCTAAAAATGAATGAAGATGAGACCATTGTAGCCTACTTGTTGAGGGTTGATGAGGTGGTAAACATCATAAGATGTTTAGGAGAATAATTTAAAGAGACTACTATTGTTCAAAAGTTTTTAAGGTCTCTAACTCCAAAAATTAATTCCAAGGTTTGTATCATTGAAGAAATGCAAGATCTAGACAAGCTAGAGATGGATGGAATTCATGGAGCCCTAATAGCCTATGAGATGAGGACAAGTTAAGAAAGACTTGTAAAGAAGGAAGATACATTCAAGGTATAAAATAATCCAAAATAGAATAAGTCACAAGGTATGAAGGTCAAATATAATGATGAATTTGATATTGATGATGATGAGATGATAGCTATGTTTTCAATAAAGTTGAAAATAGGTTCAGGTAAATATAAGGGAAATATACCATTTAAATGATTCGATTATGGAGAGATTGGACACTTTTCCAACAAATTTGCTCACAAGAATAAGACAAAGGATGATGTAGGGAATGATAAAGATCATGATGATGATAAAAAGTCTTATAAATCTGATAAGAGCAATGAAAACTTTAAAAGATATGACCACAATAAAAGGTTCTTAAAATAAAGGAGTCTTTATACCAAGGGGTAGGTGAATGGAGTTGGGGGATAATTCCATGGACATTTACCACAACATGATCACGTTAATTAATAACTTGATCATGTTAATTAAGGCTAAACTCAAGATTGTCAGGCCATAACATGATTGCATTATTTAATAATGTGATAATATTAGTCTTAATAATGTGATCATGTTATATTGAATAGTAACATGGTTGCATTATATTAAATAGTAATATGATAATTCTATTAAAACTAACATGATCATGTTTCCTATGCTATAAACAAATAGGAAACCTAAATGCAAAATTTATTCATCTTACATTCATGTTTCCTTTGAGATAGTGCTCCATGCTCATGTTTTATTCAAACCAATGCCAAAATTCACCCCATAGGCCTACTAATCTATGATGCCACCATGTAGGAGAGGTAAGTCATCAAAATATCTTATATTTAACCCTAATTTTTCATAATTTTCATTATTTTTAACCCATTTTTTTAATTAATTTTTTTAATATCAACCCATCTTGCTAACCCTCCAAAAAACCCTCTAGTTACTCCTCCTCCTAACCCTTCATAAAACCCTGTGGTTTCTCTTATCCCTCCACCTAACCCTCTTATATTTCCCCAAAACCCCTTAGTAGTCAAGATTTATTGATTAACAATATTTTAGGAAACAAACATGAAATTGAATACCTAATTGACTAAATGAGAGATCCCAATTCAACCAACCCCCACGACACCTAGTCAATTGATTCCCTACATATCTTATTCGGTCGAATTGACTCAATAAAGAGTCAAATTAATTGATGGACCTCATATAGAGATACATTTAGGGCCTATTATGCTAACAATTTATCATCCATTTAGTTCAATAATTTAGAAATTTCAAAATCCAACATTTGTGCCCTATTCAATGACCCAACCACTAATACCCACTTTCACGTAATATCCAAACATTTTCCTATCCATCACTTTGTACATAACTTAATCATGGTCAATTTTTGGTATCAATGGTCGATGGTCTTTGATTATCCAAAATTTAACAACCATGAGGTCCCTTTATATTTTTTGAGGAAACTCTATTGTGAGTTTTTCCTCAACTATATTCCCAATTGTTCTGATTTTGGTGAGTTTTAGGGTCAAGAAAAAGGCTCTATGCAAGATCAGCTAGGTGTACATCATGCACCTAATCAAAATACAAATATTAATATCTAAAATCCTTTTTATCCTAAGATCCCCTTTATCATTCAATAGGTCATGGAGATAGACATTCTCCATCCTCTTATCTCACTTATTGATACACTTATTCAATATACAAGTAGGATTTCATAAAGTGATGCTACAAATACACCATAAGTTACCTAACCTTGAACCCACCCTTACGGTTTATATAAAGCTATGTGCATGGGACCTTCTAATGATGATGGCATCAATGGTTTAGATCATATTATTATGACTAAAGAGTTTTTAACATGCACATTTGGCATGAAATCATTAGTCACCACATAGATGTAGGTATATTTTATATAATTGTCATGTTAAATTTAAATTATATTTGCAAATTTAATTTTTAATCTATCAATTAATTTACATAAAAATATAATATAATATATATGTAATTTTGTATGTCATAAGATGTGATATTTCCTTCATCATCATAGCCATTATTTATAGCATTAAATTTATCACAACCATTATTCACACATTCGGATCCAACTATTGAGCCATACATAAATGCATCTACCTCTATTAAGATGACACCATTTACATATATAGAGGTATTGATTACATATGTGTTTTTCTATTTGCATTTGTTATGACTATAATTTTTTACATATACATATTGATGAGTGATGTGGGATATGATTTCTCTACTTCTGTGTCTCTTGATTATACTTTATTTGGGTAACTTCATGTTATTCTAGGTATAATTCCTAATTATACCTAGTATTAGCATTCTCCTCTTATCCTATTTGTTATTCTCTAACAAGTGTATGCTCTCCCTTGTTTCCCCCTAAATTTCATCTCCTCACCTATGCTTGTTTCTACATCTAAGTATATACTTATTATGGTGGTGGTTGTACTTAATGTTTGTATCCTACCATAATTGCAACTTAGACACATGATATTTTTCTAAATGTACTCCTATAAGTAGTACTCTCAAAAAATTTCTCATGATGGTAGTAGAGTGTCTACCTCATTCACAAATTATCCTAAAATACCCTAATATTATAGAGCTACCAAAAATATCATTGTTCATGTGTCCACCACTCATGGAAAGTCTCTGAATGGTGGCATACCTATCCAAATAAAATCCATGATGGCCCCCACTATCCTAATCTCTAACCCTAACTGGTAAGGGGTCATGTACTTCTACACCTAGCCTATTATGAGTGTAGGGGTCATGTGCTCATACACCAAAGTCTTACACCTAATTAATAACCTTACCTCTATAATAATACTCTATCAAGGCCACAATCCTACCTTTAGTTGACAAGCCTAGTATCCTAATCATAACCTTAAACTATTTTACATGACACATATTAGTTGGAGAATTTAAGTCACTTTCAAAGGAATTCACTTGATGGGACAACAATCCCCACCTACACAATCCAAAGTATCCCTATTATATATATTGTGGCCAAATCATTAGTAATTAATTTCTCTATAATCCTAGGAAGCCAATCATACTTCATCACTCTACTGAATCGAATGTAGGCCCACCTTTTTAAAACATAATTTTAAATATCCCCAAATACTCTAAGTTAATCTTAAAAATTCATCCAAAAGGAATTAGTTATGAGGGTCCAGACTTAAGTCAAACACCTATTTTTAGGCAAGTAATAAATTAAAAACCAATATATTCTAACATGTAATATAGCATAAATTGAAGATCGTGACCCAAGTATATTTATACTTATCAATTTGAAAAAAAAAGAAATTAGTATATTATATATTCCCTTTCATAGTTTTAATCCTCTAATTTTGGTTTCAGTTCAAGCTTGCTACACTAACACTTCAATAGATGGCTTATAATTTCAGATCTAAGTGTATTTTCATGTACATGCTTGTCTTCTTCTTTCCTACAATGTGTCATTGCATTAATGTAATTATATAGACATATATTTTATATTTACAAGTGTTTTTATTGATCATTTTGGTTTCCATATATAAGATTTGATGTACTTTATATAAAACTAAGTGCTCATCTTAATTTACATGAATATTTGATGGATGGTATTGAAAATCCTCCCTCTATACAACCTAAGATAGACATAGGCATTACTATAAAGGTACATATTGGTTATTATAATTTTGAATTGTAGAAATAGACTTATAGTAATAATTTTAATACATGTGTACTTGGGAAAATATAACATAGCTTTATGTATTGTGTATGCAAGGTTGTCCTATGACAGCTGATAGTCTCAATCATATGGTGATTGGGGAAACTTCTCATGTTCTTCCCATATTTTAGATGCCTATTTAGATCGCTGAGCTTGTCATTGAATTGATTGAGCGTGAAAAATAGATTGAGCAAGATTTTGAGATTGTAGTAAGTGCACATGTTTAAATTATTTTTTATTATAGTTTAAAATTAATTTCTTAACAATTTTTTGAACATGTATTTTATGTTAATTTTGTAATAATTCTTCTATTTGAATAGGCTTAGCTGTAAGCTAGTTATGAGCATATGACTTGTAGTTAGATCTTGGAGTAATCCAAGGCATTGGAGGTATCTCCATCTAACAGTAGGGAATCCTAAGGAGAGTCTTCTTTGAGGAAGGCAAATGAAGGAAGGTTATTTGATTAATAAGATGTCTTGGACACATGAGATGTAATTTTTTATATGCCTATATGGTAATTAATGCATTTTTGGCATTGTCTATGAGCATGTGACATTCATACAACATTAGATACTATGTTGGTAGATGTAATTTTTTATATGGATATCAAGGATCAATCTATGTATTATTGACATTAGACATGTATGTGCCTATATTGTATGCCTATCATGGCTAGATATATATAATTTATATCTAGTTTTTATTTCATTGTGTTATTGTATAGTGTTATTTTGATCTTCCAAATTATTATCTATATCAGATCTCATATTAAATTTTGTACACATGCACAAATTAGGATTAAAAAATTATTATTTTTAATGCTATAAATCTTTGATCAAGTACATATTTTATTAAATTAAATTTTTTAAATTTAATTGTGTGTAATGGAAATGACTAATGACACTCTTATCACTTAGGCTAAATGGCCATCTTCTCTTTGTACTTGTTTCTTGTGTGTCCTTTTGATGCAGAGCTTTCTCAACAGCTTGTAAGTGTTTAGGATCTTGATAAAAAGTATTTTTATCTAATATTGTGTATTCACTTACCTTCTACCTCAAAATTCCTTTTCCTACTCATACAACATAATTCCAAAATTTGAACCCCTCTCTTTTATCTTTGCTTAGATTTAACTTTTAGCCTTTGTCTTAGCTTGTAGCCCTATTTTAGGGAAAAACTCATGTTATATTCCATACACAGACTCTTAAAGGAAAACTAATCATGTTTTTGACAAACCTTTTCCATGACATTATGTCACACAAAATCTTGGGTTAGGATCTTTTTCAAAATCTTGTACCTCTAGGTTTACTTGACATTTTAATTAACCATTGAAATGTACAAAGATCTAAGGTTTGACAATTATGGAGATACTTTTACCAGAAAAACTATATTTTACCACCCTTTTGGTCAATCATAATTTTCAATTAGTTTTGGTCCTCAACTCTTCATATAAGTTCAACTTTTTTCTTTAGCCTCTTTCTCACTGGGTCTCTTAGGTTAGTTGACTACCTATAGGGTAGTAAAATACAAAATATATAAGGTATAAGTATTAAATAACTTTATTCACTTAATATAACCTAAAACACACTAGATTACAAATTTCCATGAATTTTTTAGGGTTGAATCTCTTCATATAGTCAAAACCCTAAAAGTTAGGGTCTGTAGCAATTATATAGGTCAAGACTAAAAATAATTGAATATAATGTCCAAACAAGACTTTTAAGATTATCTAATTCTTTTATTAGGTCTAACATTATTACAACTTTTTCCTTCAATGATCAAGTTTTCACAACCCTTATGGCAATCACAAACATGAAATCTTAGTCATTCAACACTATTTTTTGTATGTTAGAAATAGGGGTATGTAAGGTCTCTAGGTCTTTTCAACATCAAAAGACTTTATAACAAACAATAATTTTATCACCACATTATATAATATATAAGGGAAGATTGAATACTCATACTTTTCACCATCTACCTTGAATGAAATGTGAGGTTACAAAACCAAAACTCACTATTAACCCAAAATAGGGTATAGATAGGGTTTATTTGTTATAGATGTCAATAGGTCAATAGATTTATAGATCAATTACTAAATTAAACCTAATAGGTCAGTAGGTCAAAATTGTCAAAGTTGTCAAAGTTGTCAAAGTTATAAAAATTGTAAAAGTTGACAAAGTTGACAAAGTTGTCAAAATTTTCAAAGTTGTCAAAATTGTCAAAGTTGCCAAAATTGTCAAAGTTGCCAAAGTTGTCAAAGTTGTCAAAATTATAAAATTTTTCAAATTTGTCAAAGTTTTCAATTGGTCAATATATCAATAGATAAATTAATCATTAAGTTTCTAGGTCTCTAGTTTAAGTTGTCAATGTTATCAAAGTTTTTAGTGTTGACATTGTGGATTGCACCCTCTAAAAGGAGGTTCATCTCTCTTCCTCCATGTGGTAAAATGGAGACATTCCTCTAGTTATGGGTTATAAACTTGAGGGATGAATCTCTAGGTTAGGGGCTAGCTCCTCTTGATGCACCTTGAGGCCCTAGATTTCCTACTACTAAAAATGGGGGGGATGAAAAGAGAGAGAAATATTGAAATCAGAACCTAACTAATTTGGTGATGTACCAAACTAGTTGGTCTACTCAGCTTTGACATATACTTTACACTAGAGAGAATCAAACATACATTTGATTCAAATGAGAACCTTTCCTACATCAATGTTTTAATAGAGGATCCTATGGAGATACAAGGAGGAAAAAACTACTAGAGGTTTTCTAAGACACACTATGGATAACCTATTCACATGCACCTATAGTCTGAGATGGACATTTCTTGTTGACCTACAAGAGAAGAACTCACAATACACTAGATATGTTGGCATAAACTTATTAAATCATCAAAAAGAAATGACCTAACATAAGATAAAACCATAGACATATGCAAAAGTACAATCTCAAATGGAGGTAAAAATGCTTATTTTGATTCAAGGTAAATTTCTTCAGGGCTTCACCATACAATACTGAGAGATACTTTATCAAATGAGAAGTTAAAAATATATAGAAAGCTTGGAAATAGATAGTTGACTAGTCAAGGGATGGAAACACATGCTGAGTTAAACACCTTTGTAGATGCCATAAGCCCATGTTATTGCTATATCCTTACAATTGCATATGGGAGAGCCATGTTGTGGATGTCCAAGTCACTACCCTTGCTATCCTAGGCTTGTAAAAACATGGGATAATCCTTCTAGAAACTGACAAGGCCATCCCCAAATTGTGCTGACTAGGCCATGCTCTCTTCAATGTTGGGCATGACTAGTTGTGCATTAATGGAAAAGCATGAAAACATGGGTTGCTCTCCTCTATATCTTGAAAACCAATCCTTTTATTGGTTTTCAGTAGATACTATTTCACCTAAGTGCATTTACTCTTCTTGTTGATGACACCCATACTACTTGCCTTGGTCTAGTTCATCCTTGGTTCTATGCTTTGACTTGTCATGCCACTTGGAACATTTTGAGGTTTTACATTATTGTGCTACATGGCCAAATTATAGGTTACCCATCTTATTTTATTTTAATTTGTTATTTACCTTTTATCTTTAACCATTCAGGTTCTTAGGTGCTTGTTTTTTTTCTATCGATTTCCTTTCTTTGCTTGCTCATTCATTCTTTAGGCTTTTGATTCTAAATTCCTTCAAACAAAATGTCTGAAGGAATTCTTTTGAACATTTTGTCCAAAGGAATTTTCCAATGATCCCTCTTTTATTTTGGCCGCTTTTTCTTAAGCTTTCTTTCAGATAAAATGTTTGAAGGAATTATTTTTTTAGCACTGGCTTTTATCAAAGGGTAAGTTCCCTTCAAGATTTTGTCTTCATCCCTTGATTTCTTAAAGTTCCCTCTACAAGGGCCATTTCAGCTCAGAATTACCCTTCAAAAAAATGGAAATGGTCCACTTTCTTGACCAAGCACCCCCTATAAAGACACCTACCCTTAAAAATTTATGTGACCATCAAATTTATTTGGACAAAATGTCCAAAGGAATTTCTTCAGACAAAATGTCTGAAGGAATTCCTTCAGACATTTTTTCTGAAGGAATTTGACCTTGGCTTTTCTTCTTTAGTTTTCCTTCAGACAAAATGTCTAAAGGAATTCCTTCAGACATTTTGTTTGGAGGAATTCTTTTTGATTGTCTCTTTTCCCAAAGGAAAAGTTTCCTTTGGGCTTCTTGTCTTTGACCCTTTGCTTCTTCCTTACCCTTTTGGGTTTATGAATGACTCTAACTAATGAAAATTGGCAAGTAAAGTACTTTGCAAAACCTGACTTACATTGGAACTAGCCATAGACCCCTTCACATTTATAAAGTGCTCTTTCTTATTACTTGTAAAGCTTACAAGTAATGTTGTTTTGAGAACCTAATTTGCTCTATGAGTGTTGGAAAATACCAATACTTGATGAGACAACACCTGCACCTCCATAAAATTAGCTTTTTCCTAGATTTTTAAAGGGTTTAAGACCTAATTTTAGGTTAAAAGGTCATAAAGAACAAATATTCAAGGTAAAATAAGGGGGGTGGATTTTGGCATGTAAGATTCATAGAATGGTCAACAAATTGGTGACTCATAGGGGAAGCATGACTGCTATGCTTGAGAAGAATGGTGGCCTAAAAGTCCATTGGGCATGGAGTCAAGATACAGTTTGAAAATTTGACAAAAACCTTTTAAGGACATAAGAAACAACAAATATTTTACCTCAAAAAACAAGGAAAAAAACACACACACAAAGGCTAAAAACACTACACACATACATAACAACAATTAGGGAAAATGAAAAAAACAAGGAAACTATGTACATGAAAAAAGAAACCTAGTAATAATGCTTAAGATATATCCTATTAAATGGGATATGTAGCTCTTCACCATCCAACTTGGAGAGTTGGAGATCATTCTATTGCTTGTATTGGGTGATGACATATGGGCCACTCAACAAGGCATCAAACTTCAAGTGCCTTCTATGATTGGCTTGGTCCTCATCCCACTTTAAGACAATGTCACCTTATGAGAAGATCCTTGGCATAGACCTCTTTTCAAAATTCTTTTTTATTTACTATTTGTGGTTGTTCATTGCATCAATGGCTTGTTCTCTCATTTATTAAAGCTCCATTAGCTCATAATACCTGACCTCCAAGCTGTTGCTCTTCACCAATTGCAACTAATGGGCAAGATCCAAGGCTAGTAACTCAAGTGTGATAGGAAGTCTAGCTTCCCTTCCATACACAAGTGTGTATGGTGAATTCCCAATCGCACTCTTTGGAGTGATCCTATCTACCCAAAGAGCCATATTCAACTTGGCATGCCAAGTCTTTTGATTTTCCTCCATTGTCCTTTTTATGATCCTAATCAAATTCTTGTTTATGGACTCGGCCAACCCATTCCCTTGTAAATAGTAATTGGAAGAAGTGTTGAGATAAATGCCATACTTTAGTGCTCATTGGCTTGTCTTCATTACCAAGAAAGCTAATGCATTGTCTAAAATAATTGTAGCTGGGACCCTAAATCTTGTCACTATGCCTTCATAGAAGTCTAAGACTACACTCTCATTGGCCTCTTTCAAAGCTATGGCCTCAAACCCATATTTTGGAATAATCCATGGTAGTCAAAACCCACTTTTGGGTAGCACTAAAAGGATGATTGATCAACCCTATGAAGTCTAACCCCTATTGTATGAATGGTTGTTCCGCCTGAATAGGATGAAAAGGCATGGTAGCCAGCCATTGATTCCCATTAAAGAAGGCACATTTTTTACATTTCTTCACCCAAGCATAAGTGTTTCTAAATAAAATGGGCCAAAAGTAACTAGCCCTCATAATCCTTGTAGTTGTGGCCTTGGGAGCAAAGTGGCCACCAGCTGGTCCATCATTGAACTCAAACAGTGCCCTATCGACTTAGTCTAAATCAATGCATCTCAAGAGTACCCATAACAAGTCTTTCCTAAGTAGCACTCTATGAACTAGAACATAAAGAATATATTAGAGTCTAAAATACCTTGTCTTGGTCCCATCAAGACCTTGTGGGCACTCACCAATTTGAAGGAAATAAACCATGTCTTATGCCCAACTCTTCATGACTATAGGTACATCTACTATAAGTTTATCATGGAGTACCAAAATATCTTCCTTCAGCTCTTTCAAATATGTATCAAGGTGTTCACACATCCCTCTTCCCCTTACCAGCTTGGTGGTCTTGATCTCTACATCATACTCCATTACTTTGGTGATCCAACCTACCCTTTTATCATTCAAGTCTCAGCTCAATAAGAAGTCTTTTACACTAGGATGTGGCACCATGATGTGAATTTTTTTGTTAGATAACATATGCCTAAACTTCCTCAGACTTCATATGACTACAATCACCTACTTCTCAACATACATGTATCTAAACTCATAGCCTTCTAAACCTTGGCTAAAAAAAGTGAGAGGTTGTCTAAATTATCACCATTTACTTGAGTGAGCATAGTAGAGATTACCTCTTCATTCCAAAAGGTGTATTTATTAAAGTCCTTGGAGAAGTTTGGACTAGTCAGGGTAGGATCTTTGGGTGATATCTTACTTGATGCCTTTGAAGCTTTTTCTTCTTCTTGCTGTCCACGTGAACATCGCATCCTTCCTCAACATGGAAGTTAGTGGCTTGACTAGCTCAACAAAGTTAGGAGTGAATCTTCTAATGAAATTTATTTTACCAAAGAAACTTTGTAGTCCCTTTTTGTTCTTAGGCAAGGATAATGCTAAGATGGTGTGTACCCTCTCTAGATCAATGGACAAGCCTTCTTTTGAAATGGTATGGCCTAAGAGATTACCTTTGTGGACAACAAACACATATTTATTTGGGTTTAGAGAGATTTCAAACTCTCTAAACCTTTCAAATATTTGCCTTAGGTGCTTAAAATTTTCACTTACCTCCTTGGAGAATACTGTCACATCATCAAGATAAACTAGCACAATGTCATTGATCAAACCTTGGAAAGCCATATCCATAGCATGTTAGAAGGTAACTCCAGCATTTGATAATATTAATGGCATATTCTTGTAGGTGTATGTTACCCACTTAGTAGTGAAGGTTATCTTATATTGGTCACACTCTTATACCAAGATTTGATTGTACTCAGAGTAGCCATCTAGGAGAGAGAATCTTTCACTACCTATCGCCATCTAATGAATTTGGTCCATACTTGGAAGGGGATAGTGATCTCTTAGTGAGACTCTATTCAAGTCTATAAAATCCACACACAATATAAACTCTCCATTCTTATTCCTAATAGGTACCAAATTGTCCAACCAAGAAGAGTGTTTGATAGGGAAAATGATCCTAGACTCAATCAATTTGGTGAGTTCCTTCCTCATGAGAGGATCGATCTTTGGATTGATTAGCCGTTGCTTTTGCTTGATTTGTTTGGCACCCTCCTCTAGCTCAATGGTGTGTTGGGATAATATTAGATCAAATCCATTCAAATAACCATACTCCCAAGTTAAGACATCAACAAAATCTTGACATAACATAATGAAAGCATACTTTTCCTCAATGGTACACACTTTCCCAAGTGCAAGCATCTTATCCTTGTACATCTCTACCATTTTTTAATTTTCCTTCTTGGTTAACATGCTTGATTTGTCTCTCTTAGGTTGTTCATCTTCATTGAAGATGCTCTTAAGAGTTACCAAACCTTTGTGAAGCATATACGTCTTTAGTTGAACAATCTACCCATCATACTGCTACTGCAGCTTGGACTGATTTTTGGAAGTGAAATTAGCTTCTTCCTACAATAAAAGTGCTATTTATTGGTCACTTTCAAACACCTAAAAATTGGTGACATTTTCTAATATGGAGGGCCTCATTATCACATTTAAATGATGTTGATTCTTGCTTTATCTCACCCCTTTGGGATATCAAATTGAGCACCAATTACTGCTAGTATATCTGCATGCTTGTTCTCCTCTCTTGGAATGGAAGTGATGTTGAAAGAAGTGAATTTATCCATAGGTCCCACACTCTATGCTTATAAGACTTGAGTAAGGAGTTTTTGGTCAAGCTTTAACATCTCACTTAGTTCACAATCAACTCACTATCTCAAAACACCTAAAATTGTTTGATTACTCTCTTCCTTACCCATTCTAGGCCATAAACAAGGGCCTCATACTCTACTATATTACAAGTATAGGAGAACTAAAACCTAAAATTTGAGAAGCATTTATCCTTTGAATTTCAAACCATCATTTCCCTACCACCAGCTCCTAACTTGCTTATAGATCCATCAAAGAACAACTACCATAAACCACAATCCTCTTAGTTTGTCTTCATCAATTTTGGAATGAAAGAATCTTTCTCATATATGCAGTAGACTCCAAGACCAACTTCCTCAATGAACTTGTAAGGATCTTTCTCAAGTTTTTCATTTCCCCATTCACCTAGGAGTAAGTCAGCAATTCCTACAAGGGAAGATGATGGAGATTGGTCCACCTAGAGCTCTTCTTCATCAATTATTACATAGTTCACATTCACTACTTTGGGTGAGTATGGATCTAGGTGATCCTTGTGGATGGGATATAACTAAATATTTACTTTAGTTCCATAATTTGTCCTTTAAAACATGTAATATCAATTGGTTTCCAAGTATCTACCTATCTTAGATGTGAAATCCCTTGACAAACAAAGAGTAAAGTAAGGAGGAAAATCTACCACTACCATATCATGGATAATTGAGAAGGTTGGATATGCATGGAGAGTCATATTCAATCCTATTTCCACTCCCAAGGTCTTAGCTAGTGATCCATCCAATTGTAGAACTCCTTTGGTCATTTTCTCATACTTGAGGCCTAGCTTATGAGCTATGCATTTGGGCATAACTGAGGTGCTTGCTTCACTATCAATGATGTAATTTTGGATCAAGAAATCACCAATAATTAGGGACAAATAGAAGGGAGGGACCTTCTCATCTTTCTTTGCTTGACCTCCCATGGGAGGATCCCTATTTACTATTAACACATTATCATTTCTTATTGGGACAACTTGCTCACCTAGCCCATGTAATTAATTTTGGATTATATCCTTTTATCCTGAAAGTGATAAATAATCCCACAATGATATGGTCATGTGTAGCTTCTTCATTTGGTCTACTAAATTTATTGAAGGATTTCCCCCTTTAGAGTTCTCCTTGGGAATA
Source organism: Torreya grandis (assembly GCA_037957365.1). Classification (NCBI taxonomy): domain Eukaryota; kingdom Viridiplantae; phylum Streptophyta; class Pinopsida; order Cupressales; family Taxaceae; genus Torreya; species Torreya grandis. The sequence continues at coordinate 2,341,418 of JARHVA010002108.1, forward strand.
TTCATAACCTGTGGTGCAACCTAAGGAGTTGAAGCTATAACCTATAACCTGTAATTTGGAAACTTTTGATTTGATTGTGGTGAAAGATATGTTGTAGGTGCTTGAATGGTTATTTGAGTTTCATCAATGGCTCTCATTTTGTACCTTATGTTGGCTACAACACTAACATTATGATTACTTGTGCTCCCCACATAGTTAACTACATAGAACTCTCCTTCCAAGTGATTCATAAGAGTGGAATCAGATTGAGCCTACCTATTATCCATCTCAAGTTGTGTTGAGATCTAAAAATTTAAGAATTGGGCTACCTAATCACCTTGTGTAGTCATGCTTTGATTTAGTATCTCACTGGCACAGACAACCTATTCTTGGCCATGTTCCAAGGGTCGATAGTTGGGCTGTTCTTACACCAAATTATTTTGAGTGTGGACAAGAGCCTTAGAAGATGAAGGAGAATTTGGATTATAGCTTTGGAAAGGCTTGATATGTGTAATTTGATGTTGTATTTGATTATAGTTCTAGAAGGGAGGCTTATTTTCTTGCCCAAACTATTGGTAGCCTTGATTTGGCCTATGACTCTAAGCTTGTTATCTCTTGAGGGCAACTAACTCATTGGTAACACTCTACAGTAGGCTCTTAACCTCATGGAGATAATTTGCAAGGGTAGTAGCCATCTTATCTTGATTAGGTAGAGGGGCTAGTATGGGCACAACATGCCAGACTGAGGGCTATAAATCAAGAAAGAGTTCCATATGAGGTTTAGGAGCTATCTTTCTTGCTTAAACAAGGTAATTTTTAGTAGATATGGCTATCTCATAAGAAAAAGGTAAAGTGTTCCCACCTATGGACTATATCATGATAGCAATGTCACTATTTAGGGCTTTCAAGTAGTAAAGGAAGGCATAACTTGGGGTTGCCCTCACAAGAATTTGGATTCTGTCCTAAGTCTTTTATAACCGAGTGCTAAAATATTGCATAAACTCATGTAGGGCACTCTTCATTGTGGTTAATTACTTAGATAGAGATAAATGGTCACTTTTTTCCCCAAACCTATTAATCAAGAGGGTCTCTAACTCATTCCATGAGCCAACTGAGTTCATAGGCAAGGTCCCATACCAGTCCAAAACTTTCCATTTGAAGGACAAGGATAGCAATCTAATGTCTACATTTTCTTTAGTGTTATTATGGATGTTGCAAACGTTGGTTATGTTTCTAATATGATTGATAGTAGTGATTGGGCCCTCTCCACTAAAAATAAGAACACATTTAAGAGATTTCCCTAGAATTGGCTCATATTGTTGAAGGTTCAAGGGACTTTGACCATTGAAGGCCACAAAAGGGAAATCCCTAAGAGATGCAATGGCTATGAAAGGATTCAACTGGGGTCTCCTTGAGTAGGTATATTTTATGGTTGGTTTAGGAAAGTGGCTTACTACATAAGGTTGGGTATTTGTAAATCTCAACCTTTTAATTGAGTTCCAAAGCAACTCAATAAATTTAAAAGGGATACCCCTAGAAGAAAATCTTGTAGTGACCTTTGGTATGGAATGCTAGGCTGATCATTAACCAGAGACCGAGTTCCCAAATGGAGTCACTAGGTGTTGAATATAACTCCTTCTTTTGGATTTTTTAATAATATCAAGATCATCACCAATCCTAAATCTTGTAGGACATAGGAATTTGCCCCACTGGGCATGCCAAAAAATTTGACATTGTGGATTGTACCCTCTAAAGGGAGGTTCAACTCTCTTCCTCCATGTGGTGCAATGGAGACATTCCTCTTGTTGTGGATTACAAACTAGAGGGATGAATCTCTAGGTTAGGGTCTAGCTCCCCTTGATGCACCTTGAGGCCCTGTATTTCCTACTACTAACAATGGGGGGATGAAAAGAGAGAGAAATACTAAAATTATAACCTAACTAATGTGGTGATGTACCAAACTAGTTGGTCTACTCAGCTTTGACATACACTTTACACCAGAGAGAAGAAAACATACACTTCATTCAAATGAGAACCTTTCCTACACCAGTGTTTTAATAGGGGATCCTATGGAGATACAAGGAGGAAAAAACTACTAGAGGTGTTCTAAGAAACACTATGGATAGCCTATTCACATGCACCTATATTCTAAGTTAGATGCTTCTTATTAACCTGCAAGAGAAGAACTCACAATACACTAGATATGTTGGCATAAACTTATGAAAGAATGAAAAATAAATGACTTAACATAAGATAAAATGATAGACATATGCAAAAATGAAAGCTCAAATAGAGGTAAAAATGCTTCTTTTGATTCAAGGTATATTTCTTCAGAGCTTTGCCATATAATGCTGAGAGATACTTTCTCAAATGAGAAGTTACAAATATATAGAGAGCTTAGAAATAGATAGTTGACCAATCAAGGGATGGAAAACCATGCTAAGTTAAACACTTTGGTAGAGACCAAAATCCGATGTTACTATCGTATCCTTCTAATTATGTATAGGAGAGCCATGATGTGGATGTCCAAGTCACTGCCCTTGCTATCTTGGCCTATAAAATCATGGGATACTCCTAGTAACTAACAAGGCCATCCCTAAATTGTGTTGACTGGGCCATGCTCTCTTCAATGCTAGGCATGACTGGCTGTGCATTAATGGTAAAGTGTGAAAACATGGGCTGCTCTCCTCTATAGTTTGAAAACTAATCCTTTTATTGGTTTTTGGTAGAGACTATTTCACCTAAATGTAATTACTCTTCCTATTGATGACACCTGTGCCACTTACCTTGGTCTAGTTCATCTTTGGGTTTGCACTTTGACTTGTCATGCCATTTAGAATGTTTTGATCTTTTAATTTATTGTTCTGCATGGCCATGTTTTAGGTTACCCACCTTGTTTTCTTTTACTTTTTTATTTCCCTTTTGTTTTTAGCCATTCAGGCTCTTAGGCACTTGTTATTTTCTCTTGGGTTCCTTTATTTGCTTTCTCATTCATTCATTCTTTGGGATTTTAGTTCTAAATTACTTTAGACATTTTGTTTGAAGGAATTCACCATTGATCCTTCTTTTGTTTTTGCCCCTTTTTCTTGAGCTTTCCTTCAGATAAAATGTCCGAAGGAATTTTTTCTTTTAACACTAGCTTTTCCTAAAGGGTAAGTGCCCTTAAAATTTTTGTCTTCATCCATTGATTTCTTAAAGTGCCCTCCATAAGGCCATTTGAGATCATAATTACCCTTTATAAAAATGTAAATGGTCCACTTTCTTGACCAAGTGCCCCCCGTAAAGACACCTACCTTTCAAACTTTTTGTGATCATCAAATTTCTTTAGACAAAATTTTTGAAGGAATTCCTTCAGACATTTTATCTAAAGGAATTCAACCTAGGCTTTTATTCTTTAGTTTTCCTTCAAAAATAATGTCTGTAGGAATTCTTTCCACTTTTCACTTTTCTCGAAGGGCAAGTTCCCTTCGAGATTCTTATCTTTGCCCTTTTACTTCTTCCTTACCCTTTTGATTTTGTGAATGAATCCAACACATGAAAATTGGAAAGTAAAGTACTCTACAAAACTTGACTTGCACTAGAACTAGCCATAGACACCTTTGGGTTTGTCAAGTGCTCCTACTTATTACTTGTAAATCTTACAAGTAATGTTGTTCTAAGAACCTGATTTGTTCTGTGAGTGTTAGAAAAAACCAATGCTTGATGAGGCAACACATGCACCTACATAAATCAAAATTTTCCTTAATTTTAAAAGGGTTTAAGACCTATTTTTAGGGAAAAATTTCATGAAGAATAAGGCTTCAAGTAAAAATAAGTGGGGGGGGGGGGCATTTTGGCATGCAGGATTCATAAAATGGTCAATAATTAGAGTTCAAGTTATGATTATAGAACTCTAGTTCCGATGCTTCATAGGTGAAAAATAAAATTTTAAACACATCCATGGGGTGGATAAAATATATTACCAAATTATTTTCCTCCTGTTAGGCCCAATCCACAAACCTAGCACCCATTCTAGCCTCAAGAACACCCTTCCCAATATAAGAAAAATATAATTTTTTAGCATAAGTTCATACATGTATAGAAAGAAACTTATAATTAATTTATTTGAACCATTAGATATTTCATATACCAACTTAATCCCTCTAATTTCACCCTAGAGCACTTAGGTGGAAGCTTAGAGATCAGTCTATTAGATAAGTTGTAGAGACAAGTCCAAAAATACAATTTTTTATTAGTGAATAAATAAATTCTCGAGCTCCAACTAACATTTCTACCTTCAGGACCTCCACCTATAAATATATCGCTTTGATCACATATAGATAGATAATTACATTTTATTATGCTACCATGATGTTTTAATCCACCTAGAAGTGCATTTTCACTACCATTGTAGAGAGTGGAAACACTAGCAACAAATGTTATCAAAGTTTAAGTTGTGGTTTTAGAATATAGTTATGATGTTTCATGGGTGAAACTTGACACCAAAAACATGTCTAAGGGGGTTTATAACCTCTATGACTAGGTTCTTGGCCTCTTTCCAAGCATGATCAACAAACCCACCACCCATTTTGGCCTTAAGAACACCCTTCCCAATACAAGAAAAATGCAATTTTTAAGCCTAAGTTCAAACATGCATAAAATGGAAAATTATAAGTCATTTATGTGAACCATCAGAATCCTAAAATACCACATTAGTCCTTATAATTTCACCCTACATCACTCAAGTGGAATATTCAAGATCAATCTATTATACAAGTTCAAGTGACAGATCTAAATGCAAGTTTTTGTCAGTGAATAAGCAACTTCTTGAGCTATAACTCAAATTTATACCTTTGAGATCTCCACCTTAAAATATATCACTTTGATCACATACAGATATAAAAATTACATGTTATTATGCTACCATGATGTTTGAATCAACCCAAAAGTGCATTTTCACTACCATTTCAATGAGTGGAAACAATGACAATAAATGTTATCAAAGTTCAAGTTATGGTTGCAAAACTTTGGTTTTGATGCTTCATGGGTGAAAAATGACACTACCAACATGTCTAGGGGGTGGATAACCTCTAGGTCTAGGTTATTGGCCTCCTATCAGGCCTGATTGATGAACCCACTACCCATTCTAACCTCAAGAACACCCTTCTCAATACAAGAAAAATGTAATTTTTAAGCCTAAGTTCAAACATGCATAAAATGAAAAATGTAGGTCATTTCCATGAACCATAAAATCAATCATATACCTTATTAGACCCTCTAATCATACCCTAGAGAACTCAAGTGTAATATTTTATATCAATCCTTTAGACAAGCTATAGTGATGGGTCTAAAAATGCATGTTTTTGTTAGTGAATAGGCAACTTATCGAGTTCTAATTGGGATTTATTCCTCTAGGGCCTCCACCTATAAATTTATTTCTATGATCATGTCTAGATAGAAAAATTAAATGTTATTATGTTTCCATGATGTTTGGATCCACCTAAAAGTGCATTTCACTACCATTCTAGACAGCAAAAACACTAATAATAAATATTATCAGAGTTCAAGTTGTGGTTAAAAAACTCTAGTTTTGATGCTTTGTGGGCGAAAATTGACATCACCAACAAGTCTAGAGGGGAATATAATCTCTATGAATAGGTTCTTGGCCTCTTGTTAGGAATTATCAATAAACACACCACCCATTCTGACCTCAAGAACACCCTTCCCAATTCAATAAAAATGAAAAATTTTATCCTAATTTTAAACATGCATAAAATGAACACTGTAAGTCTTTTTTTTGTGAATCATCAAATACCTAATGTACATCCTTAATCCATTTAATCTCACCCTAGAGAAAACATGCATAAAACCTAAGCTTGTCTTATCTTCAAGAATATTGAATTCTTTACTAACAGTGCTAACCACGTGAATGTGGAAGCTTATCTAGCACCATTAACCTAAAAAAATATTACTAAGCCATTAAAAAATGAAATTTTTATATGTACTACCTAGAAAATAAAAAAACATTTGGTAAAATTGATTACATATACATTTGAAAAATAAACATACCTCTGTATTTCAATCCAATGAACCACTAAGATCTACTCTAACCTAGATAGTATCAAGAATAGCTTCATGATCTAACTCCCAAACTTTCCATAGTTTCCTATTTAATGGCCTCCCATGATATTTTTACAATTGAATATTCATTTCAAGAATCAAATTTAAATAGTGCAGTATCTTCTATGCATTTTAAACTCTTCAAATAACCATTGATCTAAATTTTTAATAGGTTATCATCGAAACCAAGCTCTAATGACTATCATTAAACTAATGGGATAATCAATGTTTTCTCCAACTATAAATGAGGAAGTCAATTTTTTATTTCTCTCTACACATTGACACAAGTAGTAATCAGTGCCTTCTTTATTATCCTCATCTACAATAATTGTAAAAACATGTCGTGTACATCACAAAAAATCATTTTTAGTGATAATATAAATATATATAAATAATGAGAATAAATTATACATAATAAAAAATATTATATCTAGTTGAACTAGATTGAATACATGGTCAAATTCATATGATGATGTCATATCTGTAAGTAATAATACTATTGGAACTTGATATGTGTTGATTGTAATTAGATGTTTGGAACTCCAATCATCCACCCACTCTTGTGACTCACACTCATTCCAAATAGAGTCCACACATGCATAATAGAAACATGCCAAGTGTCTTAAAAGAACAATCCATTAACTTTCATTTGAGCTATGAAATGAGTGCAAATCACTTGAACCCATTATAGTCATAAAATCCTCATACTTTTCCAAATTTTTTTCCTCTATTAACAAGAAATGTCTATAAATAGTATAATTTGGTTGAACACCATGACATATGTTCTTATTACACCATTTAACCATAGTTTTTTCATCTATCAAATGAACACCCTCTTCAAATTTCAACTCCTCCATTACAATATTTATTTTTACACATGCTCTAGTAGCATCATGCTCCCATTTTCCAAGGCCAACCTTGGTGAAACTCTAAATGTGTTATACACCTATGGTAATGTCCATCTTGTTCAACCAATAAAATATCCATGCATTTTCAAATTTCAATGTGCAATTATCTAACTAAATTTAATGTTGATTAAAATTAATGTTCCTCTGACTAAATTATTCATAAAACTTATGAAAAAAACTTGCACATACTTTGAACAATGTGATCTATCATTACTAATATATAAATGGTACTCCCTTAATATTTTCCAATATTTCTATGTACTATTAGGTACATATATGAATGTTATATGCACAAATATCATAACTTGTGATGAGTTATAATACTATGATTGAACTTCCATTTAGGGTTTGAATGTGTAATTATCTGAAAAAATCAACTACTAAAATAATGGAACCAAGTGGGAATGTATCCTTGCATATCTTGAAATGTTCATCAAACAATCTAGTCATATGTTTGTGCCTTACATAGTCATAAATAATATTCTCCCTAAATTTGACCAAAATTTTCATAATAGGTATCTTTTTTTAACAAGCTCACACCTTTTAGATTCTTTGCCATGTTTTCTTTGATAAGTTACTAATTTATATTTTCTTAAATCAACTAATTCTTATTCAATTGCACTTGTAATCTCCTTATGGATACATTTTTTAAAATTTGGAAATCCACCACAAATGCTACAATTTCCATTTAAACATTATTTGTTGTAAAATAATTTCCCATCGAGTCTTTTTCAGAATATAGTTGGAATAAATTCCCTATCTGATTTTGGTGGAAATTCAATTCCATACTCCTAAAAAAAGTTAGTATGCAAATTATAATAAATATAGTGAAAAACATCATAGTTCATTAAAAAATCAATATGTTGCCTACAACAAAAAGTGTGTGTGTGTGTGTGTGTGTGTGTGTGTGTGTGTGTGTGTGTGTGTGTGTGTGTGTGTGTGTGTGTGTGTGACTTATTTTAACATAAAAAGTTTTTCCATCTCGAAATATCTTTGAAAAATAGAAATTTGTGGATGTTTTTCCAAAAATTTAGAGTACAATTATGTTTAAGTCATATCTAATAAATGTTTTGGATGTAGTTTAATATTAAGAGAACCAACTATTCTTTTCACAACATCTCTTGCATTTGGCAAAAGTCTTGTATTGTCTTTCCAAAATTGAGCAAGTAACTCTTTTAGAGTATTGAATAGAGCCTTGTCCAATCATGGAAGTCTACCAAATAATGCCCAAAGCTTATTGGTATTAGGTTCATTAATTATTTCACATATTTCAATTGCTTTTCTTATTATTTTTCTATTTATATTAAGTGTTTATCTTGTTTTTGAAACCATGCATTTTTTCACTGTTATGTCACTTACTACACAAGTTTTAAGTATATGTCAGGTAGCATTACAATATTTGGTGCATGATTTTAGGCCTACAATATGATATGAATCATGTATATTTTAAACAATTTCATCATTTTCATCATCCATGTTATATTCTATTAGTCCTAATGTGTACATTATTGGTCTCATCTTAATAAATTTTATCAATGAAACAAATAATTGACATCTTTGACTATCATACTACAAATTATGAAAGAAAATATCCCAAATTTAAGCCAGTCTTATTGAATGGTGATCAAACATTTTTTTATGAATTGGTTTTAAATTTTTTTCATAGACTTCAATTAATTACTTGTCTTGTCTATGCATAATTCTTGGAGGTATTGCTAAAGGTGGAATTTGTTGAGAGGGTGTTTCAAAACTTTTATTACTTTCATTGTTTAGAGGTGCGATGACATTAAATTCTTCATTTTTAATTTATTCATTATATGTTTCCATGAATTTTTTTTTATGGTTAATTTCATCATTATTTGTTTCCATCAAATCTTATTCATTTATGGGGGGTGAAGCATCATACATAGACTCATCATCAACAAAATCTAAAAATTGGAATTTTGAATGTGAACTTCCAACATTAAATAATTATTTATATTAAATTTCATTATTATTCATTTCATTATGGTCAATTTTAACATTATTCAATTGATTATAGTCAATTTCATTATTGTCAATTGGCTCATTATCTATGGCATTTGATTCATCAAGATTAGGGTTTGTACCTTGTTTACCATGAAATTTTCACAATAGTAACTTGTGTTTCTCTTTGAAATATTCTAATTCCTCTAGTGTGTTGTTCTTCAACAACTTCCTCTTCCTCTTCAAACATGATTTAGAACCCATCAAAAGGGACAATTGACAGATTTTCAAAGGTGGGGTCAAGTACATAGGTATATAGTTCTCACAAAAGTACACATAATGTTTTTTGGGATAGAATTCTCAATTTGGGATAAAAATAATCACTGATAAGTGATTTTATCACTAAAATAATAATAACGTGATCATGTTATATAGCATGATTGTATTGCTAAATAATGTGATCATGTTATGCTTTCCATAAGGTCCCAGCACACCTAACCCATTGGTGAGCTGATAAAAACAATAACATGATTGTGTTACTAAATAACATAATTTGATTATGCTTTAAACAAGGTCCCAACACACCTAACCCATTGAAAATATGATATTGACAATAACACAATCGTATTTTTGTCTATACAAGCTATGGGGTTGGTAATAGGAAATGAAGAGTGAGTGTTGCCTATGTTAATAATAACATAATCATGTTATTAAATAATTTGATCACATTATAATTAATGTAGATAAGGGATTATGGATTAATGATTAAGGAAAATTAGTGCATAGGGTTTATGGATTAGGGATTAGGTATTACAATTTATGTTTGAGGAATTAGCAATTACACTTAAGGTCTAAAGTGAAGGTACGCAGCTAAAAGGAACTTTCCTAATAGTTGGAAAAATAAAATATAATCATGTCAAATCCCCAAAAACAAATAATAATTCATTAATAATAAAATGCCATTTTGGGTTGCCATTATACCCTAGATGTCATCATGCAGATTGAGTGAATTAGTCAAATGGGGTAATCAGTCATGTGATTTAGACCAAACTGAGTCTTTTAAACTTAATTCTTAGTCTAAAAATGATGATAATTTAGGATAAAATGATTGGTTCAAGGTTTAAATATTTTTTATTTATGGTTTAGAATTTAGGGATTAGGTCTTAGGGTACATAGTTTTTAGGGTACATTTATACAATTGTGTAGGTGATTAGGGAAATTTTGGGATCCTTGAACCTATTTATGTGATTATGGAATGTGAATTTGGGATAAATTATCCCCCACATCATCACAAATTAAGCCTATGGAAATAATTATGGTACTTAGGGATGAAAACTTAACCATGTTCATCCCTATGAACCTAATTTTTACTATATATATATATATTATATAAGATGTTAATTTTATATATATATATATATATATATATATATATATATATATATATATATATATATATATCATGTTAATTGGGGATAAATTTATTATTTTAGGGTTTAGGGTCTATAATTTAAAGGGTTTAGGGTTTAGGGCTTATGGATTATGGTTTAATGTAAATGGTATAAGGTTTGGAGTTAAAGTTAAATGGTACATGGTAACTTAGGGTTTAAGATATTAGATATAGGGTCCAATCACTAATGTAATTAAATAACATTTAAGCTACTTGTGACACCAATTTATGACTTGATTAACTTCATGTTTTCATTTCTAATAAAAGTAGGTTCAAATATGACATGTACATGTTATATAATTAGTTTCATTGTAAAATTGGTTTAGGGTCTCAATTTTGCCTAGATCACGTAGGGAACTATACAAATTGACTAACTAGATCAATTCATGATAGAAGACCAATATTTTGATTTTTCCCCAAATCATATATTTATATTTAAGACCCTCAAATTGGATTCAAATGCCCCCTCTATTAAAATAATCAAATACCTCTCCTCTTCTTTGGTTAATTAGGTTGAAAGGTCTTGAAATAGATAGCCCCAATTTTATGAATATATGCACAGAGATAGATTGGTACTCTAAAGGCTTTATCCATAGGTTTAAAAAGTGAATAAATTAAATGAAATATCATGATAAAATTAGTTATATCATTTAAGGCATGTATGTTTGTGGCATACATAGTGGGCATTAGGGCATATAACTTTTAATTTAAATGTTTTAGGGATCATTAGGGATTAGGGCATAGGGTTTAGGTTTAAGGACATGTATATTAATGTCTAATCACTAGATATGTCATGTGTTGAAACCAACTTATTACTAAAAAGGATGTTAATTAGGACTAAGTTGAGGTTGGTGAATACCTAGAAAGTAAATGGTTTACAATTTAGGGTATAATGTCTAGGGTTTATAGTTTACAACCCTTCTAGGGTTTAATGTTTATACATGGTTTAGGCTACATAGGGTCAATAAAAAAGATAATTGAGGATAATTTGAATCACTTAGACCAATTTAAAACTATAAAATGTGTTTTTGGGTTGTCATTATACCATGGATGTCATGTCACACATGCAAATTGAGTGAATTAGTCAAATGGGTTAATCAGTCATGTGATTTAGGCCAAATTGAGCCTTGTGAACTTAATTCTTAGTCTAAATGATGTTAATTTAGGCTAAAATTATTATTTCAAGGTTTAAAGAGTTTATATTTATAATAAATAGAGTTTAAGGATTAGTAACTTTAAGGATTAGGGCTTAACGTTTAGGTTTTAGGGTATATAAGGCACAATCATGATGGTGATTGGGGAAATTTTGATCTCCTAAACATAGATTTATGAGTAAAGAATGTGAATTTGGGATCAATTATCCACCACATCATCATATATTGAGCCTAGAAAGTCAATTGTGGTAATTACTGATGCAATTTTAACCAAGTTCATCCTTGTGAACCTATTTATTACTACATATAAAGGATTTTAATTGGGGCTAAATTTATCTTAGGGGCCTAATGAGCCTCAATGTCAGTAATTTTATCCATATGATAACAATTTGGAATCTAAGTGCTCACCATATTAAAAAAAATAAGTATTTTTTCAATTTGATATGCAATTCAGTCCAAAAGAGCCATGTGCAAGGAATTACATTCATATATAATGCAAATTGGGGATAGCTTGTCCCTAATTTCAAACCATATTGAACCAATGAAGTATTTAGTTTTAGATGGTACATAATTGGGGTCAATCGAGTCTTGCATAAGGAATTATGTCAATATAATTTTAATTAAGGCCCTAATTACACACCTTATTCAAATAATTAAGTTTTATCATGAATTTGATATGAAATCATGACCAATTTAACCCTCTATAAGGAATTATAGATCCATATTTAATAACAATTGAGATTTTGATTATGCACCAAATTGAACTAAAAAAATATACTAGTTCAATATGATCTATGAAATTTAGTCCAAACTTAAGCCTTATGTAAGAAATTTCATCCTTATACTATCAATAAGGGACTCTGTTGGTCCCAAATACATAACATATTAAATAAACCAAGTATTTAGTTTAATTTAATATGCAATTATGGTCAATCAAGGCTCATGCAATTACCTGAATACATCTAATGTCAATTTACAACTTCATTTGCCTTGATTCTAAACTATATCTAACTAATCATACATTTGGTAAATTATCTTACATATATAATTGGGGCCAATTTAGCCCCATGAATGTAATTTTTTCCATATAATGTTCTAGTTGGGTTCCATTAGCCCTGATTGCACACCATATTAAACCAATTGAGTATTTAGGTTTGATATGATATGGAATTGGGGTCACTCAATCCCCAAGAAAGGAATTACATCCATCTAATGTCATTTGGGGCTTTAATTATACCATGCTAAATCAATTGATATTTTTTCAATACTATACATAATTGAGGACAAATAAGTCCTATGTAATTAATTACTTCCACCTATAATATCAATCGAGGCATTTTTCACCCCATGCAATGAATTATGTCCATCTAATTTGTCTATTATGAATATTTTCCCCTAATTATACATCATTTTTAACCAAGTATTTTATTTATTATAATATTTAAAATTAAGAGTAATTGGTCCCTGTGTAATAATTCCTTTAATAGAATGTCAATCATGGATTTGATAACACGTCATATTAGACAACAATCTTAAGACTACTAGGCCTAATGGATCCTATTCAAGTTTTAGGATGTTTATAATATATAACATGATTATATTATTAGCATGATCATGTTATTAACATGATTTTATTATTAACATGATCATGTTATATAATAACATGATCACATTACATAATAACATGATCATGTTAATAACATAGTCAATAATGTGATCATGTTATTAACACAATCACGTTATTAATGTGATCATGTTATTTGAATTAAAATTTAATTCTCTCACCTTTTGGCTTGGGAATGGCTTGGATTCCCAAACCAAAGTATTGGACTACTAATGTATAGCTAAGTATTGAAAGGTATGAAAATAAACAACAAATTTCAACTTTGATTACTAAATACACTAAGAATTTCAACTCAAAAATTCAAAAAATTGATACCATCATGATGAACACACTATCCTCTTTCTAAAAATATTATTTTTATATTTTTTAGACTAATTTAAGGTTTTAAACTATATTTATTTCTAACTATGCCTTTTTAAGGCCACTACATGTTACAAACATACATGTCTATACATGTTCATGTAGTTTATGTTTCATTGATCCTAGTGAAAAACAAATTATATGGTAACATAGTACGCTTAATCATAAAAACATTAAAAAAAGTTTATTTTCATTTGGTTTTAGGTAGTTAGGCCTACCTCATGGATGATTATCCATTTCTTTGTCAATTTTTAGGATTTAGTTACATGTAAAATTTAAAAAAAAAGTATTCATTGAAAAAATATAGGTGACATGATACAAGATTTTATCTAAATTTTCCCCAAATGTTTTTAAATAATATTAAACTTTGTTTAAAAAATGGCGCACATCATGAACATCGATCAACTATGTTTTCTATAAAAACTAAATTTCCTCTTCAAATTTTAGATGTTTAACCTAGTTATGCTAAACCATTTTTAAATAAATTTAGTGTTTTGGAAACTAGACTCAAAATTTTACATTTCATGTTTTATCACCATCTTAAAATTTTGAGTATAGATATCTCAAATTATCTACAAAATTTTAAATTTCTAAAATTTTTAAAAAATCATGTCCATGGGTAGGCCACTTTTTATCCCCCAACTTTGTGCACTTACCCCAACGAAGATTGTAGCTCATATAATGATAGTGAGATAAGTGATTTAGAGACTGATCATGAAGGTGATGGTCTTAATTTCATTAAGGTTATACTCATGGTTAAATATTAAATTTTATCAAATCTAGAAAAATCCATATGGATTGGAGGTGGTGTTGGTGATTTAGATGAAGAAGGAGATGAGGTGGATCTTAAGGCTGAGTTGATGAATATTCTAAAAGAGATAAAGATGGTAAATAAAAATAATAGTGTGATGAGGTATCTTATCAAATATTATGAGGAGAAAATCAACTTTTTTGAAGCTAGATTGACAAATAATTCCATGTAACTATGAGTAAAACCATTAACCAAGAGGTATGGCTCATGGTTTTTTTCCATCTAAAGGGATAATATGTTTCAATTGTCTTAAGTTTTGTCACATTGAAAAATAATTAAAGCATGAATTCTCAAGACAAGATAATAAATTTGAGGCTTATAGAGCATAATAAAGAAGATAAAATAACAGGTGGAAACCCAAGGTAGCTAAGGTTGATAACCACTTTTCAAGTTCAAATGGACTATTTGCCATGGTAAAGCAAAATCAACATGTAAAGGAGTGCCAATAATTTTCTCTATCAGCTCAATTTATTGATGGAGTCAATACCAATAGATCAATCCATAATTATGCCTAAACAAATATTAAGGGGGTCAAGCCAGAAGGACAAATTGAGCATAAGAGGATCATGAAGGAAGTTCAATCTTGAAAGGACATGGAGATCTAGGAATCTCCTAAACTTATGCTACTCTATTTCTTTAGAGCAAATGTGACTCCATTAGGCTTCATGGAGGCACTCATCCAATAAAAAAGAAGCATGAAAGATGCTCTATCATAGGGGGAGATCTATGGTCTTAGGTTACCTTCAGATTCAAGGTTAAATCAAGAAGTTTGATACTAGTGTGATCACAAGAAACAAGTCACAAAAGTTTGCATGATGACTTGATCAAACCAAGTCATAGTTTTGAAAATGTCTTAAATTTTGATAGAGACAAATGAAACTAATCATTCCTCATGATTAGGTATGTAAGCCTAGTCTGTGCTAAATTTTTTGATAGGAAGGATTGATGAGTTTGTTTGAGACAAAATGTATGTTGCTCTAGGTCTAAGGATTAAATAGATGAAAAGAAGATGAACATTTGTCATTAGTGTTAAAGGGGGAGAAAGTTCTATTTTCAAAGATAAAATTATTTAATAAGGTCCAACCTTAAGGAAAGATAATGATATACTCTGATTAATAGTGTTTGCCATCAATGACAAAGGGGGATATTGTCGAGGTATGCTCGTAGTATTGGTATTAAGGAATTAATATTGTCATTGATGTCAAATTTAAGTTGAATATCCTTCATTTTAAAAGTTAGAGTTGATGTCATGCCTGGTGAAGTGTTGTGTGAAAAAAAATTCTTGTCTCTATATTGAGATAAAATTTGAATGCAACCTAGTATTATTTCTAAGTATTTATGTCATTTTAATATCATGTTCAAGATACAAGGGAAGTATTTTGATTGAGCTCTAAGTGTTGATGAACATACAAGGTAAGCACATGGATCAACAAGTCCTTATATTATGTATGAAGTCTTGGTACAAGGTTTTAATGTGATATAGATCATAAATTTTATTAAGAGTATCATTTTCTCTAGAGAATCATGATTTAATAATTATATCATTAAGACCTAGATTGTATGTGTCCAAAATGTGAGTACCAGGTATCTTGAGTATCTTCATCTAGATATGAGATAAGGTATATTCATGGTAAATGTTTGTGATTTTGGTAAGTAGAAGAATGATAAATTATTATAATACATGTTAAAAATGAATAAGAGATAAATAATCCTACAAATGAGTTTCAAGGTCTAGTTTTGAGGCTTAATTATTACTTAAAAGACCTAGTGAAATGACATAGGCTTGCTAACATGTGAGTTGAGTAATTTTATACTTGTGTGAGAAATTTTGGTAGTGTATGATCAGGATATTAGGTCACATGACATATGTATGAGGTTTTTAAGGAAGTTCAATAGGTTTCAATGCATGATCATAGTCTAAGTATGATTCATAGTGTAAGGCCTAGTGTACAAAGTAACCTATAATGGTCTAATGAGGGGTCAATATAATTTATAAATTATTTATTGATATTGAAATAATTTATGAAAGTGTGAGAGATCATGTTAAGTTTTTGGACAAATTTTGAAGTCAATACCTAAAGAAAAAATCATGAAAACCTATGATAAGGTTTCCTATGTGCATAAAATGGGGTGTTGTTGACCTAAGAATATATTTATTGTAATTTTTAGAATTTGTAACATTTTAATTAGAGACTTATCACTTCATATAACTTGGGTAAGGTACATAGATTTATTTTACTATCATTGGTTTTGAATATGAGGGGCAATCCTTTATGAATGATTGCTAAGAAGTGAAACCAGTCAAAACCCTTATAATGACCTAATAAGAAATATATTGTTGGTTATGGATCATTATGGTCTATTTAACCTATTTTTATGTTTTAAACTTGTAAAATACTCTTCAAGGTTTATATATATGTTTTTTTTTTTCATGATAGTGAGTAGAAGCTATAGAAAACCCCTTATTTTTTAAGAATTTATTGTTATATGAAGGGTTGACTAGTTCAAAGATTGAAAATGGATGGAGGATGATGTGTAATACTTATAGTTTATGGATATGAAATTTTATGAGTAGGTTATATACCAAAATTATGCTAAACTAGTCATGAAAGTTGGCATATCGATAAATGGGCCTAATGAGCAAAATAATGAGAAACCTAGTTAAGGAATGAGAATGAGATTAGGGATTAGTTATAGAGGAATAGGGATGGATCCTAATACATGGGTTAATTAATAAATACTTATTAATCCTATACCATTTGTTTATAAATGTTTATGATTCTTATACTTAAGTAAAACATTGTCATCAAACTGGTCTATCTAAGATAGTAGTTTGTGTAGAGTAGATTTGTGGAATTAGTTTGAAAGACCAATATTGATATATAAACATGAAATATATATTTTAAAATATGATATAAGGATGAAAAATGTTAAAAAAAACCAATTTTAATATTACAAAAGTGTTCTCATAAGTGTTATAGTACTTGGTTTTCTTGATTGTGTTTTTCACATTACAGTGAACTTTGTGTGTGTGTGTGTGTGTGTGTGTGTGTGTGTGTGTGTGTGTGTGTGTGTGTGTGTGTGTGTGTGTGTGTGTGTGTGTGTGTGTGTGTGTGTGTGTTTGTGTGTGTGTGTGTGTGTGTGTGTGTGTGTGTGTGTGTGTGTGTGTGTGTGTGTGTGTGTGTGTGTGTGTGTGTGTGTGTGTGTGTGTGTGTGTGAAAATGATGTTTCTAAGTAATTTTTCACTAATTTTTAGGATAAAATGATATTTAATGTGGTATAAAGGAATAATAAAATCATATGTTTTTTTTTTATAATAATTACATATGCAAATTTTAGTGATCAAATTTTGTTGATTGTACTTTGGCAGTGTTTGACCATTCTAAGTGGTCATGTTGCAAGAGATAGTTTGAGGCATTTTGGCATGTTTGATGATGTATAATGGAAATTATGGTGACCATGAGGTATTTTATGATATATTAATATTATTTTATATGTGGATTATGTGTCAAATTTGTGTATATGGTTTATAGTTTCAAGATAAACTTTCTGGTAGTGAGAAGACCTAATGGCAAGTAGAACTAATTGGATGGTTCAAGGAGTGAAAAGAGAAAAATAGTGTTGTATCAATTATTTAAGGCTCAAAATTTTCAAAATATTTCTAATTAAAATTATTTATTAGGGAAGGATTAATTGTATTAGGTCTCTACTAGGCCTAATGGTGGTTTTATCCCTTGAGGTTAATGACCGACCTACGTAATGTTTGTTTCACTTGTGAAACATGTGTAGTGATATATTTAAAGAATGATACAAGTGTGGTGAGGTATTTTTATGACCAATATGGTTATGATAAATAATCAAGTATAAATTTAATGCCTAATAAGCCTATTTTGACTAGTTAGAGAATCAAGCTATTGAGCTAAGGATATAGTGTTTTGGAGAATAGGTTAAGGGATTAAAGATCATCAGAGAGAATGAGTATCTAACTATGATTTTATAGGTTTTAATAAATCTCATTTTACCTAATTCTACCAAGGAGAGGGATAATTTATTGAGAACACCTAATAAGTTATTTAAGAGAGAAAGAAGTGTGATAAGAGCAAATAGAGGAGGTCATATTCAGTTGATTAAGCAATAGGTGTCCAAGGGTGATCAAATATTTAAGGTAGTTGAGCTGGTACTTGGTTACCTAGGGATTTTGATCCTCCTTATAGGGTGAATCCTACTAAAATCACTAGTTGAGTTAGTGTTTGACTAGTGAGGGGTTGATGATCCTTATGGGGTTGGTGCCTCACTAAAAGGTTAATTCATTGCTTATAGGATAGTAGTCCAAGTTATGCATCAATGGATTTTATTACCTTATATGGTTTCCCACATATATTTCATGTCCTTATGGTCTTTTATTTCATATATTTTTGTGTATGCATTAATTTGTATATATAAATGAATAAATGATTAATGAAAATTAAGTGAAATTGGAGGAATGTTTTAAATACTACTGATTCACCCCCCTTCTTGGTATCTATACTCCCAATAGTTTAATCCTTAAAAAAAATATTTAACATGGGAACACATCAAGTTTTTGGGTTTCCTATTAGAGAGGTGAATTTCTAGGTTAAAGGGCTAGCTACCCTTGATGAATCATTTAGGCTCAAATATTAATCTACCACTTGCTAGGAAAAGGAAGAGAAACCTACTCTAATGGAGTTTATTTACTAAATATGATCTGACCACTACCAACCAACTAAAAATACACTTCAAACATAATACTAATATTCACATGACACTACTCCAAATTTGCCTCTCTACATCAAAGTCTTTCATGAAGGTTTGTGAAGCAAGCTTGAGCTAGAATAACTAGTCAAGAGTCCATGAAAAGACACTAATGATAAGGAAACTCACTAAACCAATACGCACTCCATTTAGTCACTTCAAGAGATCTGAAAAAAAAGTTTCAAACTAAATATGAATCTAATAAAAGGACATACATGCCAAGGAATCAAAGATAGTCACTTGTTAAGATCAAAAAATCACACAAACATATTGAAACCAATCCATGGAAAAGGTAAAACTATATTATTCTCACTGATAAAAGGATTTAAATGGGTAGGTATTCTCTATATCTTGGTGTATAATACAATCTTAGCTTATCAATGCTCAATATATAGATAAATGTGAGAGAGAAGGAGAGAAGGACATAGAAGAGTGAGAGATAAAAAAGTGTCAAAAATGAGTTAAAAAAAGAATAAAGTTTGAAAATTACCCATCAGGTCTTCAAAGATAACTATTAGTCTTTTTAATATGCTCTTCTACTCCAAGGGGCATGGAAGTTTCAAACTTTGATTGACACCTTGCCTAGCTCTCCAAAACTGCCCTTTGTTTTGGATTGTGGAATGACAAGTGGCCTTCTTGATGGTAAGTTAATTTGGAGTTACATATTTTATCTTCTCTTTAAATATTTCAAATGATATTTATAGGTTCCCTTGACACATTACATCATTCTCTTGCTAGGTGTCTAGAAAGTCTCTTCGTCTCATTAGGCCAATCTTGTTTACAAGTTTCAAAACTTGAGTTCATCTTTTCCAATTCATTCTCTCTCCATGGATGGCCTATTAAAATTATATAAAACCTAAAAAAACTATTATTTAGGTCTCAAACTACCCTCAAGAATTCATTTTGCACCAAAAGGCCTCATTTGGCCTCATTCCTTATAGCCCTAAAAACCTATAAAACTCCTTGTGTAAGGAAGTATATGAAGGGTAATAAAAAAATAAGGGAATATTTGATGATCCAATATGGTTATACATCTCCATGCCAAATTTTAGGTCTAGAATCTAAGTAGAATTATTCTTTTCATCCATTTCTCTTTCCCAACTAGGTCTCAATTAGGCCTCGCTACCTAGAGACTAAATTTTAGCTCCATAGGATTACCACATGTATGAAAACTCAAAAAAAAAATTGAATAAATTTAATGACATATTTAGGATCCTCCATGTCAATTTTTAGCTCCTCAAACATCGTATAGATCTCTCAAGTAACTTAAAATAACCTTCTTTGGTCTTTTTTCATACACCTATACCTTGAAAGTACCAACCAATGACATGGGAAGGTGATCAAGGGAGTTTTGAAAATCATCCATGTTTTTTCAAGGCTTATACAATTTATTTGAAGGAATAAAAATCATAGTCTCTCCCATCAGGTTAAAACTAGTTTGTTTGGGCAGCTTGTGAGTGCCTTGCACTCTTAAGGATTATTCATAAACCTTGTTGCATCAATCAACTAGACAATTATAAAAATTACAAGTACACAAGGTTGTATAACTCTCCTTATTATCTAAAGGTCCCATAAAGTCTCTCTATACTATAATGAGCAAGATAAGGTGACCTCTTAGACTGGTAGACTGCATTCTATGATGCCAAGAAGAGTTATTGTCTGAAAGAGCACTCTTGATGTTTGGTTAGAGTTGATAATGACCAAATCAAGTCTATGAAATCGACCTTGATTATTTTCCATGATTCTTTTGTCACATTTTTTCTCTAACCCTACTATATACTTCATCAACTCATGCTAGGTTTCTTGAGCAAGTGAATGCTAGTGACCCTAGCTAATTATGTTTGAGATATTTCTCATCTGTTACAAGATCTAAGATCTCATATAAACTCCATTACTCTTTCATACATTCTAACCTCTCTTACAAATTGAAACTATATTTCTTATCATGGAACATGTATATGGTCATCAGGGTGGTTTGATTGCATTTAGGGCTTTAGGACTTGATTTTAATTCATTAGACACCTCAATAATCTCTCAATGGCTTTGCTACTATTTGAGAGTATTGAACTCTTCTTGTTTCCCAGACACTTTCACATTGACAAACACATAACTATTCTATAATATCTTTAGACATCCTCAAGGTGTGGCTATATGTGGTCATTAGATAAGTTTGACATGATCTTAAGACAAATCTTCCCACTCCATCATGACACCTTGAAAGCATTCAAACCATAATTGAAGGTTCACTTTCACTATCCTACAAAGTCTATTAACCTTTTAATGCCTTTTTAAAACCCCTATTTTCTTTCCTTCATATGTAGACTTATGTAGGACCATTAGGCTTGTGAAATCAATCTTCTCAATTATTATTTGACTCTCATTTGACCTTAAAAACACTTATGTACTTTCATTGTCATGTACCTTCTCATTTCATGATTGAAACTAGTTCAAAATACACACTCTCCTCTTTGTATGAACACATGCCTTTTGTCCAAAAAGAGGACCTACATGCTTGTAACATGTAGGTCTACCCCTTATTTATATGGACTATTAAGAACATTATCTTTTTTTTAACACTTTGAAGTTATATCTACTCATTTTTTATCACTATCATCTACCTTAAATAGTTTTGTGTATCTATGATCAAACATTGTATCACTTCAAACTTGTCTATTCAGATGTATGAACAGTGCATATAGTCATCTCATGCAAGGTTTTGCATAGAAATTGGAGTTTATTTCACTCATTCATATCCTTAATGATTCAAAAGATTTAGATTATGTCTAGTGAGTGTGAAGAGTCTAGGTACACCTCAACATTTACAAAACACTTTCACCATGAACCTAGGGCCATGAATGCTTACTTACATGTCTACATACCTATGAGTAATTTAAACAACTTAAGTTTTTTGAGAGTATATGGTTGGACTACCACTTATTTGATTTTTGACTACTTTAATAACAAGGTCAAGACTCTTATACACCCTTGGACAATGAAAAATAAGATATCATTATTCCACTATTACAGGCAACTTGTACACATAGTCATCAAGTAAGAGAATATTGTGAATTGATTGGAGAGAATGGTGTTGGTGTTGGCATTGAGAGTGGTTTATGAATTTTTAATTTCATTTATGAGAATAAAAACATGAATAAATACCTCCATTTCATCCCTCCAAATTTTGTAAACCCTAGAGTAAACAGAGACTATGACAACCAACTTTGCAGACTATGCAAGAGAGTAAATTTCCTTAATAAATGGATTCCCACACATGCCAAACTAATGGATGAAATTTTTAAATTCCTTTACAAACCTCTAAGGACCCATAATTATTAATTTAATTTTTCTAATAAGTTCACATTTGCATTGGAATTGCACAAAACTTAGTTTATGGGGATTTGAGCCTCAAGAAAACACTTTAAATCCTTAATGATTGTTCATAAATATAATGAGAAAAATAAAAATAAAAATTCCACTAGTTGAGAGCCTATAGGGGTCCCCAAATATGGTCAAAATATTATCCTCAAACTCTACCTATATGGCCTATACCATTCACTGGAAAATTGCCTTCATGAGCTTGTGAAGAGAGTGATGTGAAAGAGAAGGAGTATTATAAAATTTTGAGACTTTAAAATTCATTACATTCATTATTATAACCTTTATAATCTAAAATAATTATCTATTTACACCTAAAAGTGAGTTTTTGAAATCTGTACATGTGCATCAAACTCCTTTTTAAGCATTGAATTTCAAGATTATGACCATTTTATGACATAATGAAATAAATGGAAGTTATATAACTTATATAAGTTCTTTATAAATTTTATTTTACTTATTATTCACTTGGGGAGATTTGACATACATGAAAATTATCAAAAATCACCTTTTTCCTTATAAAACACTACCTTAAAGTCCACAAAATAACCTTAAAGTTTTGAAATCAACATAAAATGTTTAAACAAGGTGATTAAGATGTGAAATGATGACACCACTTGACCAAGTTTTAACACTCCATGACATGACTATGCTAGTACAAAGCAAAGAAAGACTATTGCCTTAATTTCTCCAAATTTACCTTAAACAATGCTAATAATGTTTTGAAAAGGCTACTTGAAGACTCCTAAATCATGACAAAGATTTGAACTAGGTTAGCAAGACATGAAAAAAGTTTTTACCTATAGGGGTTGACATTTTGACCTTGGGGGTCAAAATTAGTCAAAAATGATACCAATCAAACTAAGGAAACTTTCATTTACCATTTATCCCATTTATACTTCACACAAAGTTTCATGACATAATTCCCAAAGGATACCTACCAACTCAACACCCCCTTCTTTGAATTAGGTCTCTTTAGGCCTAAATCAATTCCACATACCTATATTCTTTCCTATATAGTTAGGAAAAAATGTAGTATCTCAAAAATATTTTATATCTGGTAAAAACACATAATATTATCAAATTTCATCAATTCATAAGGGTGAAAACAAAAATTATTTGAGTTGTAAGTTTAAACCCCATGTCTTGGTTTGCACAGGCCTGTGCAAGTTTGAGAGCATATAAAAAGTTATAAAATGAATATTAAACACTATCAAACACTTATAAATATTAAATAATGTCTTTCATACTAGTCTCCACCCTCTCTAATTGTTATTTGATCATGAGCAATCTCCAAACATTCCCAATTTGCTAGTTTACAGTATTCTAAGTACTTATGCAGGACTATGCTAGGTTAATGAAGACTTAAGATCACTTTTATCACTTTTAATAGTCTCCAAAGATTTATTTTTATAAATAAATATCATGCACTATTCTGAACCACTTATCCCAACTCCAATGAAACTTAACAACCTTCTAAAAACAATGTTGGTCTTATTCTTAGGATTGTGTAAACACATAATTTTCTTAAATATGACTATGTTGTAGCTTGACACATTGTACCACTAAAAAATAATATTAATAAATATAAATAATAATGAATAATAATAAAACAAAATCACTTAAATTCATATTAATCACATAACTTTAACAAAGATTATTAAATAACATCACTATATTCAAATATCTCTACACATACAATATCATGCATAAAATTTTGACAAGGCAGGTAGAGTTTAATCAAATATTAATTTTTCTTATTTTATTCAATATCTCATCATGTATTATTCAAATATATCCCACCATAATACTATCCTACCACACACACACTAAATTTTAACATGCATTTCCATCCTTTATATCACTCAAACATGCAAGAAGAACTCTCTTTTCTTGGCTAACCCACATAAGGTGGTATTTACAAACGTAATATTATTGATTATATTTATATTTTAATGATATTAACATAGTAACACGTATAAATTACTCTCCTATTACCTTCTATTACTTTATAAAAACATTCAACAAATTTAGATTACACCCAACACCCAAAGTACCACTCAAAGCATAAACACAATTTCAAATTTTCAAATCTTGCTTTTGGTAGGAAAATAAAAAAGTCCTAAAAAAAAAACACAAAATAATTCTAATGATTAAAACATAACCTAAGGGTACCTATAATACCTCTAACACCCACAGAAGACTAAAAATGGTCATAGTGAAACTCTTACACACACTAACTTCTCAAGTTGTCTTATGATGCTCTGCATCAAATTAAGTGCCAAATCATGTGAATGCAAGTCTAAGTGTAATTTCATATAGGCATTCCTTAAGTACAATAATTATAATAGATATATTCCTATATAAACTATAGAGTTTGATTAGTAATAGGTTTTGACCAAATTTTTGCCTTTTAGGCCAAAAATTGGGCATCCCTATTTGAAAAAATCATCTAATTTGGTCAAGTCTAGTATGCAGGAAGTGTTCTATACAAGCCACAACAAATTTACAAGTCTAATTATTTTAGAAGGTTTTTTTTGGTCTTTTACTAAGTGTTAATTCTTTTGGAAGTCTTATTCTTGGGTTTTTTTAAGTTTCAGAATTCTTTCAGACAAATTGTTTGAAGTAATTTTCTCAAAAGGTTATTTTTCAGACTTTTCATTCAACATAATTCTTTCAAAAAAAAAATTTGAGGCAACTTTTCTGAAGGCTATGTTTGATTTTTCCAAAGGGTATCTTTTGTTGGGAAAAGGTCCACTTCACTTTTCTAAAAGGTACTTTGCAAATTCTCTGAAAGGGCACTTCAACTTTTTCGAAGGGTACTTTCCTTTTGAGAAAAGGTCCACTTAAATTTTTCTAAAGGATCATTTTCAACTTTCCCAAAGGGTATTTTCTTTGGAAAGTGGACACTTACAAATCTTTTAAATGGTCATTTAATTTTGTTTCAAAAAGTACTTCTCAAAAAATTAGAAGGATAACTGTAATTTTGTCAAAGGATACTTTGCATTTTTTTGAAGGACACATGCCTTTTCAAAGGGTACCTTACAACTTTTCTGAAGGGACATTTTCAACAAGTTGAAGGGAAATTTCATTTTTATGGAGGACACTTAGCAAAAAATCCAAAATAATTCTTTGAGGAAAAAAGGCTGAAATAAATTACTCGATAGAAAATTTTGAAGACAAATGGCCATAGACAAATTGTCTAAAAGAAATACCCAAAAGTTGATGGCCTATAGAACATCAATTTCAAATAATGAAAACTAGCCATTGGATTTTAAAATTAAGGATCAATGGGAACTTGAAGGTGAGGAAAAGAGATAGTAAATGGTAAAATGTAACTGAGGCTTTGGTTTAGTTGTAACAAATGTAACTAATACTTTTGGTTTAGTTGTAACTCATTGTAACTGATCTATTTGGTGACATGGCATAGCTTACCCACTTCTCTCCCATGCAAATGTAAATGATTATTTCAATATGACACATGTCCAAGTGACCCTTGGACTTCCTTTGATTACTCTAACTCTCAAGGCTCTATATATGCATTCTCTTGGCTTATTTGGTAGCCTTCACTGGTAATTGGAAAAAATCTACCCATATTTGTACTCAAAGAACTCTTGAAGAAATATACAAGTGATTTTACCTTTCACACATTGTACTATTGAGTATAGGTTTGAATCTTGTTGATAATAACTAGTGAAATAGTTACTTTTCTATCATATCAATCTATGGTCACTTACGAATATGCAAAAGGGATGTTGTTATAGGTCTCTATTAGTATTATTTACTAAGTGTATAAGAGTCTAAGAAGTGGTATATGTTTATTCTCTTCGTGGAATAATTCATAACCCTCCTAAGTGTCAAGTAGCTTCATAAATCTAACTTAAGAAATACTGATGCAATAATATATTTTTATTGTGAGTTTGTGTGAAACATCCTTGTTTACCTTTAAGTAGTGGATTTTCAATCAAATAGGAGGATAGTACATATTGGTCTATCACCATTTTGTTTTATTATTTATTTTCCTTACCCATTTTCATACACAATTAATAGATTAGATAGATATTTAAAGGTGCATCAAGGGAAGTTATCCCCTAATCTAGAGATTCATCTCTATGAAATTATCACCCATAGCAAGAGAGATGATTCCATTTTACCTCTTAGATGAGGAGAGTTGAGCATCTCCTCAAGGGTACAAATCCAAGAATCAACAATAGGTTAAATGGATATGCTCTATAAGTTTGAACTTTTTAAATTAGTGAGTGCTTTTCCTTAATTACATATAAGGACTTTGAATATATAAGGTTCTCAATTTCAAATTGGATAACTACTGGTACACAAAAATTATTCAAATAAGATCAAATGCGTAAAATAAATCACCTTAAAGAGTAACATGATCCAAAGTAAACCTAAAATATATATTGAGATATTTATATAAATTTTGGACAATACCCATAACTAGATCCACGTGTAACTACCATAATTATCTCGAATCCATAGAAAACTTAGAGATAAGAAAATAAGTATAGGGATCCCTATGACAGAGTCATCAAATATGATGAAAGTGAAAATAAATAATACACAACTAAGTAAAGTAGAGAAAGAGACACAATACAAATCTAGATATACCAATAAGTTCCATTTTTATTTATTAAGAGTATATATATTTAAAGTCACATAAAATCATTCAAAAAACAAGGTTTATGCCAAATTTGGGTGTCTACACTGGTGAAAACATTATAAAAATCATTAAATTCTTTTTAAAAAAATAATTAATAATAATACTTAAATTTTAAAAACAACATTGAAATATTATACCACTACATCAGTTCTTTTGTATTAGAGGAAGGACGTCCACACCTAGTTCCCTCCTCCATGGAATCCAAAATAAAAATGATATACAAAGGTAACTAAAAATAAAATTTTGAAATTTTCTTTACCAATGATAATATTGTTAAGGTGATATAGAGGTGTGGAAATCCTTGTTAATGTCACATATTGAGGCTGAAATAATGCTTAATGTACCACAACCCACACTATGCAACACCCTCCTAATCATATTTTCACAATATGTTCTACTGGCTACCACACATGCCTAATATTTAAAACATTCATTCAACATAGAAAATATTAATAAGAATAATCATATTTTTCAATTATAATTTTTCATTTATTTACAAGTCAAAATTTCATGTTATTGTCTTGGAAATATTTTTTTTGGTTTAATTGTTAAGTATATTCCTAGTATGCAAGAAAATACATAAATATAGGATTTGAAGGATGTAAATGTTGGGGGATCAAACCAACAATAGATTACACTTGTGAAAGCAATAAACGCGGAAATAAATCAGATAGATAAGTAACTGAAATGATAAATAGCACAGAACAAGATATACAAGAAAACACCCTGAAAACTTGTATTGAAACTCTTTACAATAGGAATACAATGAAGAAACTTCGTTCTTCCACACCTCTCTCAGATGCACACAAGATCTCTCACTAGATCTCTATTCCTCAAGAGCTCTCTCTCAAGTACACTCAAATCCAACAACTTGGATTGATGCAACTCTGTACTGTCCTTCAAACATTCACAATGTTCTACTCTTATAGTTCTACACTCAACACTTACAATTCTAAGCTAAGAAGATCTTCCTACATATAGAAATAGGAAACTTGAGCATGCTCTTACAACAAACAGTTAAGCCTCTTGAACAAGGGCTCTAAAAATAATATTGCTAATAATAGAGACGCAAGCTTGAGTCCACGACTCAAACTTATCATGCAAACACTCGCTGCTGTCCACGGAAATAGATTTCTAGACACACAGGTAACCGACGTCGGTTCCTGCCTATTCGCCTGTGACCGTCGCCGGCCGACCCTATCGCCGACGTCAGCGCCTCTGCAACTGCTACTAACCGACGTCGGTCGCTCCTGACCGACGCTGACGTCTGTGTAGACCCGAACCTGTTTAAGTATGCTCCTTGGTGAAGCTTTTAGCTCCACACCCTAACAATCTCCCACTTGGAGATAAACCAGCTGCACCAACCTGTACAGCATCATCTTCTAGCTCCTCCATCTTCAACTCAATCATGAAGACCAATAGAAGTTGAATGCAAGTTCAACTTCTCCTTAGTAACCAGCTTTGTTAGCATATCAGCAGGATTCTTGTCTGTATGGATTTTCTCCAGCTTCAACTCACCATCTTCCAATACCTGCCGTATGAAGTGGTACCTTAGCTGTATGTGCTTGGTTCTAGAGTGAAAGGCCGAGTTCTTGGCCAAATGGATTGCACTCTGACTGTCACTATACAATCTACAACTCCCATGCTCCCTTCCAAGCTCTTCCATGAACCGTGTCATCCATATCATCTCCTTGCTAGCTTCTGTAGCTGCAATATACTCTACTTCTGTAGTTGACAAGGCTACAACCTTCTGCAACTTAGATATCCAACTAACTGCTATTCCACCTATAGTAAAAACATAACCTGTGGTGCTCCTCCTGCCATCCAAATCCCCTGCCATATCTGAATCTACATAGCCATGTAGAGAAGTATTTGAACCTCCATAGCACAAATGCTTGCTGTTGGTTCCTCTCAGATATCTAAGGATCCATTGAACTGCTTTCCAATGTTCCTTACCTAGATTGGCCATATACTTACTTACTACTCCCACTGCTTGGGCAATATCTGGTCTAGTACACACCATTGCATACATCAAACTCCCTACTGCAGAAGAATATGGAACCTTACTCATGTACTCTACCTCATCATGTGAATTGGGACATTGTTCTTTGCTTAACTTAAAATGTCCAGCCATAGGTGTACTTACCGGTTTTGCATCCTGCATATTAAACCTCTCCAACACCTTGTTCACATAATCTTCTTGAGACAATATCAACCTGTGATTTTTCCTGTCTCTCCTAATGCTCATGCCAAGGATCTTCTTCGCTGCTCCCAAATCCTTCATGGCAAACTTTTGAGCTAATTTCTCCTTAAGCTCAGAGATATCCTGCATGTGAGACCCTGTAACCAGCATGTCATCTACATACAACAATAGAATAATATATCTACCATTATCAAATCTCTTGAAATACACACAATGGTCTGATTGACACCTACTGTAGCCATGCTCAGTCATAAACCTATCAAATTTCAAGTACCATTGCCTTGGAGCTTGCTTGAGGCCATACAAGCTTTTCTTTAACCTGCACACAAACTTCTCCTTACCCTTGACCTCGAAACCTTCTGGTTGTTCCATATAAATTTCCTCATCCAAATCTCCATGAAGAAATGCTATCTTAACATCTAGCTGCTCGAGATGCAAATCCTCAAAAGCAACCAAAGACAATACAACCCTTATAGAAGTCATCTTAACAACAAGAGAAAAAATTTCACCAAAGTCAATACCTGGCTTTTGTGCAAATCCTTTTACCACTAATCTGGCCTTATATCGCATCTATCCATCCTCACTTTCCTTCAACCTGTAGGTCCATCTGTTCTTCAGTGTTCTCTTACCAACTGGCAATTCAACCAAATCCCATGTTTGGTTCTCTCTTAAGGATTCCATCTCCTCAACCATGCCATGCTCCCACTTACTCCTGGACTCCACCTGTATTGCTTCTTCAAAACTTTTTGGTTCTCCACCATCGGTTAGCAATAAATAATATAAGGAAGGAGAATATCTAATTGGAGGCTTACTTACCCTTTCAGACCTCCTGATGGATGTCTTGGACTCATTCTCAACACGCTGTCCACCCAAATTTTTTGACAGTGACCGACCTCGGCCACCTGTAGACCTATCACTCACCGTCGTCGGTTCTGCCTGATCGACCTCAGTGCCTGGTCTGCCGACGTCGGTCTCTGTATGACTGACATCGGTCTCTGTACTGCCGACGCCGGTTCCAACCCTGCCGACGTTGGTCTCTGTGTTTTCTTGCAAGTGATTATTTCTTTTTCCCGCGAGCTCATTTTGGACCATAACTTCATCCAATTCACTATTGCTCTGCCCAGATTGATCCAGCTTCCTTATCTGATCACTGTACATCACTCTTTCATTGAAAACAACATCACAGCTCCTGATTACCTTGTTAGTTCCTAGATTCCAAAATCTGAAACCAAAATCATCTGAGCCATAGCCTATAAACGTGCACCTCATAGACTTAGGATCAAGCTTCTTTCTATTTTCCTTATTTATATGCACAAAGGCTTCACTACCAAAAACTTTGAGATATGAGAGATCTACCTTTTTACCTGTCCATGCCTCTTCTAGAATTCCACCATCCAGAGCTGTAGAGGGTCCTCTGTTAATCAGGTACACTGCGGTGTCAACTGCTTCTGCCCAAAACTCTAAGGGCAACCCTGCATGCAATCTCATACATCTTGCACGCTCCATAATAGTTCTGTTCATCCTTTCAGCAATACCATTCTGCTGAGGTGTCCTTGGAACCATCCTTTGCCTACGGATTCCTTGTGTATAACAATACAATTTGAACTTAAGACTGCAGAACTCACCGCCATTATAAGATCTCAGGCACTTTAAATTTCTGCCTGTTTCATTCTCAACCATAGCCTTCCAAAACTTAAAAGTCTCAAAAACATCAGATTTCTTTTTAATACAGTAGATCCATACCTTTCTTGTGGCATCATCTATGAATGTAACATAGTACCGTGATCCGCCAATAGAGGCTACCTGAGCTAGTCCCCACACGTCTGTGTGAACAAGCTGCAACTTCTGCCTTTTCTTAGTAGACCCAGTCTTGAGAAAACTAACCCTTTTCTATTTTCCAAATACACAATGCTCACAAAATTCTAGATCCATACTTTTCAAATCTGAAAGCATACCTTTAGACTTAAGTATTGACATCCCCTTCTCACTCATGTGGCTAAGCCTTGAGTGCCACAATTTACAATCCACACCTAAAGTAGATAAAACTGAAGGAGATTTGTTAGTAACACAATTACACAAGTAGAGAGTACCTTCTCTCTTACCTCTGGCCATAACTAGTGCACCCTTGGTCACCTTCCAAGAATCTGCTGTGAGAGTTACTGTACAACCCTCATCACCTAGCTTACCTACAGAAATCAAATTTCTCTTTAAACTAGGAACATGCATCACTTCTCTCAACACCCATGTGTTGCCATTCTGCATCTTCAGCTACACTTTACCTTTGCCAATAATCTTACAAGGCTCATCATCCCCTAAGTACACTATTCCAAAATCTCCATGGATATAGTCACTGAAATACTCTCTGTTAGGGGTAGCATGGAAAGATGCACCAGAATCTAATACCCAAGATTCTATGTTATTATGCAAAGAGAAAATTAAAGCATCCTGTGCAATACCTGCAACCTTGGCTTCTTCCTTTCCTTCGTGTTGGTTGTCCTCCTTGGGCTTTGACCAACAATCTCTGCTTATGTGCCCCATCTTTCCATAGTTCCAGCATTGTGGCTTCCTGCCATTCCTGGATTTGGATCTTCCTCTCACCTTAGACTTAGATCTTGATCTCCTCTTGCTCTTTTCTTTTTGCCTTCCCCTGCCCTCAAAATTTAAAGCGTTCCCAGATGTCTCTTCTATGCTTTTCCTGCGTATTTCCTCATTCAAGATAACACTAACCACATCCTCTACTTTCAAAATATTTGATGCAGATGCAGTATTAGAAACTACCATTACTAAGCCATGCCAGCTTTCAGGCAAGGAACATAATATCAAAAGAGCTTTTATTTCATCTTCAAATACAATATTGACAGAACTTAACTGATTAACAATTCCATTGAAATCATTTAGATGAGTAGAAACAGATCCACCTTCATTCATATGCAAATTAAATAATTGCTTCATAAGATATACCTTATTTGAAGCTGAGGGTTTTTCATACATATTTGCTAACGTGGTCATCAACTCTACTGTTGTTTTTGCCTGTGACAAATTAGATATCACAGTGGAGGCCAGACTCAGTCTTATAGACCCAAGAGCCTTTCTGTCAAGAACTTCCCATTCTTCATCCTCCATGTCCTTGGGCTTCTTTGCTATCCCACCTAACGGTAAGTAGAGATCTTTCTGATACAGATAGTCCTCTATCTGCATTCTCTAATGTTGGTAGTTCTTGCCATTAAACTTTTCCATTCTCAGCTTACTTTCTTCTGCCATTGCTTCTCCCACTCAAACAGAAATTCCTGCAGAAACACCTGTGAGCAACCTGTAATCTGTAACCTGTAACCTATAACCAAGGCTCTGATACCACTTGTTGGGGGATCAAACCAATAATAGATTACACTTGTGAAAGCAATAAATGCGGAAATAAATCAGATAGATAAGTAACTGAAATGATAAATAGCACAGAACAAGATATACAAGAAAACACCTTGAAAACTTGTATTGAAACTCTTTACAATAGGAATACAATGAAGAAACTTCATTCTTCCACACCTCTCTCAGATGCACACAAGATCTCTCACTAGATCTCTATTCCTCAAGAGCTCTCTCTCAAGTACACTCAAATCCAACAACCTGGATTGATGCAACTCTGTACTGTCCTTCAAACATTCACAATGTTCTACTCTTACAGTTCTACACTCAACACTTACAATTCTAAGCTAAGAAGATCTTCCTACATATAGAAATAGGAAACTTGAGCATGCTCTTACAACAAATAGTTAAGCCTCTTGAACAAGGGCTCTAAAAATAATATTGCTAATAATAGAGACGCAAGCTTGAGTCCACGACTCAAACTTATCATGCAAACACTCGCTGCTGTCCATGGAAATAGATTTTTGGACACACAGGTAACCGACGTCAGTTCCTGCCTATTCGCCTGTGACCGTCGCCGGCCGACCCTATCGCCGACGTCGGCGCCTCTACAACTGCTACTAACCGACGTCGGTCGCTCCTGACCGACGCCGGTGTCTGTGTAGACTCGAACCTGTTTAAGTATGCTCCTTGGTGAAGCTTTTAGCTCCACACCCTAACAGTAAATCCTATGAAAAATTCCACTTATGAAAGGGAAATAAAAATCTAATCTAAAAATAATAACTAAATACACAAATATAAAACTATAATGACAAAAAGAATAAACCCTAAGGAAACCTAGGGTGTGTTATTTTTTAGACAAATAACAAGTTCACCAATATGTTCTAATTGATTTTAGATTTAATGATCTAAAAAATATAAAATATTGATTCTAATTAGATTTTATATCTATATGTGAACTAATATAATGTTATTATAACAACAAAGTATTATAATTTACTATTTATAAAAATACCAAAATGAAATGGGTAATAATCTTGTTTAGGACTTTGTTTTATATTTTGATCTGTCATAGTAATAAAATATTATTTGGATGGGATATGTGGTTTTCTTAGGATAGGAAACATAATTAAAAAATGTAGACACCTATGGAATCTAGATTTATCAATTGTGTAACAAATTCATCCAAGAGATCTGTGTAGGTTTTTTGTAGTTTGAATTTCTATATTTACATCTATAAACAACTGTAGTGTG
Organism: Torreya grandis; assembly: GCA_037957365.1. Lineage (NCBI taxonomy): Eukaryota > Viridiplantae > Streptophyta > Pinopsida > Cupressales > Taxaceae > Torreya > Torreya grandis. The sequence continues at coordinate 2,375,411 of JARHVA010002108.1, forward strand.
TTCATACATATTTACACTTGAACATACAACTATATTTTAATTCTCATTCATTAGAAACCCTAAATTTAGTATTTAAACCAATGTGACCTATAAAAATAGGGTTAGTGGGTCGGATCAACCTTAGTCAATCCCTAATGAATTACTAAGCATTGTCTAAATTTCCAATACTATGAAGATGACTCAAACCACATGTATTTATCCCACTAATATGTATTTGTGCCAAGTCATGTGAATGAAAGTACATGTATAATTTAATCTAGGTCCTCCTTTATTAAAATCATACCAAAATATATATTCCTTTAGAAACTATAGACTTTGAACAATAGTAAGGTAAATGGTTGTGTTATGTAAGTGTGATTCTTTGTAAATTAGTGAGATCTTATCCTTAAATGCATTTAATGGATTTTTATATATAGGGTTATAAATTTCAAATTGGAGAACTATTGGTACACAAAATCTAACCAAATAAGATCAAATGTGTAAAAGAAATCACCTCAAAGGGTAACATGATTCAAAGTAGACCTGAAAGATATGTTGTGACTTTTCTAGAAATTTTGGAAAATATCGATAAACAAATCCATTTGTAACTATCATAAATATCCTAAAGCTACAAAAAAATTAGAGATAAGAAAAAAAGTGTGGGGATCCCTATCAAAACACCAATAAAGATGAACATAGAGAAAAAAAATACTACACAATCAATTAACGTAGATAAAGAGACACAAGATGAATCCAAATACACTAGTAAGTGCCCTTTCTATTTATTAAGAGTATAAATATGTAATGTCACATAAAATAATAATAAAAATAATTTTTATACCTATTTTTAGTGTCTACACTAGTGGACATATTATCAAAAACCTTAAAAAAACAAAAAATTACAATTAATTAAAATAATTCAATTTAAAAAATAAAATTGAAAAATTATACCATTGTGTCATGTCCTTAGTAGTAGAGGAAAGACATTGACTCTCTTATCACCCTCTTATTTATCACCTTCCTCAATGATATTCATAATAAAACCATATATGTAAAAGTAATTAAAATAGAAAATTAATTTTTTGTACTAATGATAATACTATTGAGGTGCTTGAGGGAGTGATAATCCTTGTCAATGTCACATTTTGAGGTTTCCATAATGCTTAACATAACAAAAACCACATCATGCAACACCCTCATAATTATATTTTCAAAATATGGTCTACTAGTAATTGCACATTCCTAATATTTAAAATATTCTTTCAGATTGTAAAAAAATACAAAAAAAACTAATACTATTTGAAAAGTATAATTTTCATGTTATTATCTTCAATTTTTTTTGGTTAAATTGTTAAGTATATTGAAAATTGTTTAGTTTTTTATTATAATGCAATTAAAATGATGGATAATGTTAAATAATGATTTTTAGATACTCAAATTGATCATGAATACTTGATAATGTCATTTTTGGTGTACATTTATCTTACTTGACATGATCCCTTAAATTGGTCCTATTTTGCCACCTTATTCCATCCTATGTACGTTTACTAGTCCATCCCTTCTAATTTATTATTTTATACCTAAAAATATTATTAATTGATAAAAACATTCCAAACATCTATAAAAATATTTAAAATTATGAATATCAAATGTTAGCCTTCCTAGGGCAAAATCATCTCACATAGGTTGGGAGTGCCAATTGATCCCAACTTTTATGGGTCAATCTTTCCCTTTACCAAATAATGAATATTTTTAAAATTTAAACCCTTCATTATAGGTTGGTCTATATTTTTAGGATAAGTAGTGTAAGGTTTCACCTATTTGTATTTTTATAAATGTGCATCTAAGCCACTTGTTTTATAACTTGGTAATTTCACTATTCAAGAACACTTATACTATTGCACACTGAGCAAAGTTTCTATATTATTTCCAAATTTTATCTTATTAAATTGAAGAAACATTTATCCATGTCACAAGCCTATTCTAACCAAGTCAAACAAAACACTATCAAGTATTCAATCCATCTATAGATTCATACATGTAGCAAAGGAGCACTATTGTATTAAGCACTCTAGGTGGGATAACTACATGAGGATTGATTCCATCTTAAAAATACTATTGATATATAAATTGTGTTAAATCAGCATGGGGGTTCTTAGGATTATCTTATACTTTGACATTCCCCCTTCTATTTTTGTAAGTTTTTGGCTATCACAAGCTCTAATGAGGTTTCAAACGTGAAGAGGTCATTCATAGGTCATTATTGCACAACTAAAGGTCTAAATTCCACACACAATCATATTTAAAGAATTCATAGGTGACTATACCATTAGTTTTATATTTTACCATGCATGTCAATATCACCCCACATGGTCAAGATGACAATCAATCCTAATTATTTCAGGTTGATTTTGACTTATAATAGTGACAAATTTTGTCTCAGATGTACATGCATAATCAGGGCTAAGTTGATAATTTATAACCATATTTATGTCATACATGGTCAACCTAATAAGTAACAATAATCTAAGTCTTTGTGTCCTCTTTTTTCTTTTCATATTTATCTTCTTTTAGTCAGTCAATATTTTTCCATTTCAGTATGTTACTTTTATTTTGGTAGTTACAAGTTATTTACAACAATTGCTACCCTTCAATTTATTTTGACTTGGTTAGAGTTAATATCCCAATTAATTATAACTTTTGATAAAACATATTGGTCAACCCATAAATTTTATTTGAGCACTACTTGATTATTTTTCTTAGGTTTTAGATAACTTCTTGAATATCTTACACTAAAATAATTTTGTTTTCACCTTGGATTCAACATCTAACACTATAATAACTTTATTTTAATTTGGGATTTAATTTTTGACACTAAAATCACTTTATTTTGACATCAAATATGATATCTGACATTGAAAGTTCTTTCTTTTGACATTGGATTTTATAGGAATTTACTAATCTCCATACAAAAAAGTTCTCCTTTTTTCTAGGACCTAAATTTTAGTATATTGTTGCTTGCTTCTCAAATTATAAATGATATATAGCTATAATAGATGAACACAATATTTAGTTTTTTCTCCAAAAATTTTTAGTTTCATTACATGTTGTCTTCCATTTAATAAATAATATCATTAATAATAATGTGATACAAGGAAACAAATCCAATAAGGATAAAACAACTAATGAACAACCTCAAGTTCTACACAATTCTTATTGTTTCAACATTCAATTAGAGATTTTACTAGTTATTACTAGATGACAAAGTGCATGTATGAATCTTTTAATTTTTCCTCCACCTAGACCTAAAAAATATATTAACTACCATCCAACCCCCATTACTAGCCTATGGATTATATTGGATTATATAGTCCATGTTGTAAACACCCAAAAAGGTAGGCCACCATATTATGGAGGAAATCAACATGTTCCTCCTTAACCTTCTATACCTCCCACAAGGAAACCAAATACAACTAAAGGGTATGATATCGTGGATCAACAAAAAAATACCCATGTAAAATTTATATTTTAGAGTTACTAAAGATTTCATTGGTCTATAAGGATATTTTATATGTTACATTGTGAGATAATAGTATTTCTAGTGATATAAAATTTGTTGTTTTGGCTTCCATAATGAACACATTTAAGGACACTAAACATATTATCACTTTATAATAAGAAGAATTTCCAACACAATATGTAATCACATAAAATATTCCACTTTTTATTCAAGTTAAAGTGAAAAATAAAGTAATTAATGAGTATTAATTGATACTATTTTTGGAATCCTTTCTCACAAGAATTGGGCTTTACCATTGAAAGTATCCAAAAAATATATCAAACTATAAAAGGTTTTCATGAATATTCATGACATGTACTTGGAGTGATTATTTTAGATATAACACTAGGACCTAAAACACTATCTACTTTATTTCATGTTATGCCCAATCATTTACATTAAAATTTATTATTTTGGTTACCTTAGATACATGATGGAAACAATATGATCTACACTACATCAGTATCTTAAATCCATGCATGAAGGTTACTCATATGAATGTCTTATGGATGATAACCCTTTCAAATATTGTAAAATCAAGGCATCTCATACAATTTATGTGATCCATCTATCATCCCTCATTCCCTAAGACTATAAATATACATATAAAACTAGAGTGTCAAGTAATGAAAACAAGTAGAATAAGAAACGTTATGAATGAACCACCAAGAGTTACACCAATCATAAAAGAAACTCAAGAAACTGAAAATAAAAAAACAAAGGTGGAAATAGAAATCCATGAACTACAATAATAATAAGAAATATTTAATAAGGAATAATTACAAAATGAACAATTATAAATTCAAAATTAATAGAAAAAATAACTTGAACATGAAAAGTTACAATAGGAACAAAAAAATTCCAATTGGAACAAGAAAAGTTACATAAGGCACAAAAAAAAAAGTATAAAAAAATAACATCAAGATAATTTAGTTAAACCAAAGCCTATTCATGATTTCCCTTTAGTAGTTAATTCAAAAGTACAAGATGGAAATGTTTTAGATTATTATGATAGTGATGGTTATGACCCAACATGGTTAATAAGACAAATAATCAAATATGCAACCTAAACTTCAATCCCTGAGACGAGTATTTATCTCATACTTTATTCACACTCGTTGGTTTAAGCGTATACCATTATTATTTATAATTAATAATTATAGGTCATACATATACAAATAATAAACCTCTTTTAGGTCTGTCTAAAGTTGATAATGCCAAAAAATATTGTAATAGTAGATCCCAAATGTAATTTTGACAAATTTGGTGAATAATGTGGAAATATTTGGTACAATGGTATTGCCACTATTATAAATAACATAACACCAAGATACATTGACAATATTTTTTTAAATGTTATTGGATAGAAACTCGTCACATTATCTACTACTAGACATTGATCAAAAACACATATTTTTCATAAATTAGGAAAATATATTATGAAATTAACAAATATACATTAATAAAGTTGAAAACATAGAGAAAAAGAATTCAAAATAAAGAAATATTTCCTTAAGAAGCAATCAAGTCACAACATGGGAAATGACATTTGACAAGTGGGAAAACTGTCAAATGGGGGAAAACTAAACAATCTATTAGAAATCTTGAAAATAAAGAAATAACAATTATAAGATAAGAGAAAGAGATAATAGTGGCCTCAATCCAAAAGAGGCATCACAAGATTTTAAGAGCAATATTATTGTGGAAGAGGAGGAGATGGATCTTTAAATAGAGAAATAAGGAGGAGGGAGTTACAATAATCCCATCATGACCTTATAAGACCTCATTGGTGTGTTCCAAATGTCTTATTCCTAATAAATATTATGTAAGTGTGTGACATGTGGGGGGAGGGGTTACTTGTGCAATTAACTCCACAATCTTACAAGTGGATAATACAGGTGAGAGACACCTCATAAATGCTATAAAAAAATACTTATGACAACCCTAAAGATTATTTATAATTATCATAAATGCACACCTAAAAAATATATAGGATAAACCTAAAGAGATTTAATGAACCAAAATAAGGTTAATCTCCAACACTCCCCCTTAATCTTAATTTGGTGTTAAAAAAGTGGAGAAAATGTTTTACAAATAGGAAAGCGAGTTGAAATTACATAATACTCCCCCTTAATAGAAACTTACTTCAATAGGAATTAAAATTGTTTGATAAATAAAGAAGAGAAGGTATCACCAAAAATTTCAAGGATGAATATGTGATCATCAATTATCTTCAAGAATCCTCTTAGAATAATAATTTTAATCCATAATGGAACAAATACACATAAGAAGGATAAACGGTCCATTAAAACTTATAAAATAAACAAGCTAACACAAATATTTCAATTTGAGTGAACAATATGCCATACAAATATGATTTGCATATAAATAATGCAATACAATTAGATGTACAATAAGGAAAATAGATCAAAAGACAACTTCCATCACAAACTGCAAAATCTTGCATGAAAAGAATTTATTCAAAAATAATGATCTCTAATAAGTTAATCTTTTATTTGCAATAAAAAGGAAGGAATGCATAGGAAGTTGAATTTATCAAAAGGGAGACAAAGAATATGTGTCACTTGCAAAATATATTTGTCATGATAAAATTTAATAATTATCACATGAAGACACATTAAATTCTCTATAAGATACATTATTTTTAGGAATCCAAATAGTTTTAAACTTTTAATTAGGTACTAAATATTTTATGATTTCAAAATCCATACAAATTGTAAATATAGATTTTGGGAAAAAAATGTGTTCTTTTTGTTTGGAGGCAAAATATAAAGAACACATTTTTTCCCCCAAAAGTTATAATTATAACTTAGAATTAGGTGTTTGAATGTTTTTTCAAAAATATAAATTATCATGAATTGATTTACCACACAATTTGCATAGATGCAATGTTTAAAATTTAGAGATAATATGCCCATGTTTTCTACAATGCTCACCAATTTTATCTTTTTTAAACCAAAGAATGAGCATTACAAGAATTATAATCAAAATAAGTTGTATTGCACACATTAACTCATTCAAAACATTATGAAAGTTTTTTTTGTTTAAAACTTTTCATCTTCCAGTTTTTTAATTTGATTCCATGTTAGTAAATTAACAAATATGCATTAATAACATTGAGAACATAGATCAAAAGAATGCAAAATAAAGCAATGTTATCTTGAGAAGAAATCAAGTCATAACTTGAGAGACAAGAGTTGACAAATGGAGAAACCTTCAAATGAATAAAAACCCCACAATATATTTTAAGCCTTGAAAACAAAGATAACCAAGTACAATATAAAGTAAACACAAGGAGAAAGAGAGAAGAGTGGGCTCAAGCCAAAATAGGCATAACAATATTTAAAGATCAAGAGTTCTATGAAGAGAGGAGGAGAGGGATCTTTAAATAGAGTAAGAGGAAGGATGAGGAAATTACAAGTATCCCATATTGACCTCATAAGGCCTCATAGGTGTGTTTCAAATGTCTTATTACAAAGAAATAAGAGGAAAGTGTGTGACATATGGGTGGAGGAGTTACTTGTGCAAGTAACTACCAAATCCTACAAGTGGATAAGAGAGGTGGGAGACACCTCATAAATCTTGGATAAAGTTCATTTATAATTATAATAAATGTACACTTAAAAAATACTTAGGATAACCTTAAAGATCTTAAATGAACACAACTAAGGTTAATCTCTAACAAAATCATATTGCGATTACCATCATAAAACTCTAAAAAATAAATTTTATAAATACAAGCATGAGGTAATTATTATATTAATACAAAATCAACAAATATCACTTACTACAACAATTCAAAAGACATCATCTAAAAATATGACATGTAGAAAACATCCTCGATAAGAATATTTAATCATTACAATATACATAGAAAAAGATTATTACAAATACAATCACATTGCTACTAATAAATGGGAAAATATTTGTAGTATTAAAGGACTATAACAAATGAGACATAATATCAATGAATTACATCATAATGCATATTGTGGATAAGCTTTTGGATATATCATATACCTAATACCTTATAGACCAAAAGTTGTCAATATATACGTATGTATTATGCCTAATGTACATTGAGAAACATTTACATTGGGATGGTCATGGTTAAAAAAAATGCAATATATAGTGGATAATAATAAATATTGCATCAATTTTCACATGAAGAAATTATAAGTCACATATCGCATCATGGTAACAATGAGCATAATAATTAAATGTCTTCAAAGATAATAGAGAGAACGTAATATAAACATTCATAAGGTGAAGATGAACATGACATATATTTACATAACTCTAAGAATTTCAATCCTAAAGAGGATGAATTTTGATTACAACAAATATTTTACACAAAAAATAAAAACATCCAATTTTTTTAAAAACAAATACTATACATAGCTTTTTGATTGTTTCATCATGTTATTCTTTCACTTTTTACACATGTTATAGATTTGATCAATCTTCTAGCCCTAGAATTTTTGTCTATTTATAGCTTCTTGGCTCTTTATCTATTTTTGTCTTCTTGGCTCTTCTTTTTCACTTTCTTGATTTAAACAATCCAAAATAGTAATTTGATACTACCACTTTTTTCCATTTCGCACATTGTTTTCATAGTTTGAATATAGAAAATTATATTTTCCATCATACACAATATCAACAAAAAATAATTAATATTGACTATCGTTATTTTCTTGAAACTAATGATACTAAATTATATCATTTCCCACAATCACATAAAAGTATAATCAAACAAATCCTTAATCCATCCACTTTTTTGATATTATACTTAGTTTCAATTTACACCATTATTCTTCATGAAACATATTTCGCTATGCACTCTATTGCTCATAAATACACATTACATACATTAAAAAGTGTATATTTTATGAAATGAGGATGTACAATCATTCCTATGTATCACTATTATATCCCATACATGACTTTAAACTATAATTCATATATAAAATGGGGAAATCTTGATCATACATGGCCATGCGATCATATTTAGTGTTTAATATTGACCAAATTTGACATTTTGGTCAAATTGGGGTAACCCTAGGTAACGTTTTTTATTTAAAATGTTTTAAGGGGTCCTAATATATTGTCAAAGGAAGTGTTACTTGTCATTTTATGTCATTTAAGGTCATATTAGCTTTGGTCTTAGTTACATTAGTCAATTTGTCCATTAGGGGTCATCTTATGTGCCTTTAAGAGTCATTAATGTAAGTGGCATGTTTAAGAAGGTGCTTAGGTGTCATACCTTAATTGAAAAAGTTCAAGAGGTTAGTAAGAGTTTTAGAGAGGTTAGTCATAGTAGAAGGTTGCAGGTTCCCTAACTGAAATTGTAGAAATCAGTTGAAAAAGATATAAAATGGCACTTTTATGGATTTTTTGGAAGTGTTCCATGTGGGGAAGATCATGGTGGGTCTCCTCATCTTTAGATAACCCACATATATTATTAGTTTGATTTTAAACATTCATTTTGATGCTAAAAATGGTCTACACATTTCTTATTTTTTTGGATAGATTAAAGTGACCCTCGAGTTTTTGCTTAGTATAAAAATCATAGGTAGTCTTAGGAATTTTTTTTTTGAATATGATATTACAATAAAATACATTAATTTTCATATATGGAGTTTGAATATTGGTAAACTATGCTTTATGAACCATTGCTAACAAATTAACTGTCTTTTTACTAGTTATTTGGTGCACCCTATAGGGTTTGCTCCATTTCTACAAAATCCATATGAACTAGTTAGTATTGTTGGATCTAGAGAATTTTGGCTTCCTTATTATATGGTATTAATTCTTTTTTGCATTATTCATGATTTTTGGATGAGAAAAATTGGTTTATGATGCAATGAGGTGTCACCATGTGTAGTTTTAGTTGGAGTGCTTTGGTTTGTTGAGTGTCTCTCTCCTATAGGTGTCTCTTTCAAGTAGGAAAGAGTGTTATATAATCCCATATGTAATTTTACCATCTCCTCTCATGTTTTAACTTCATTATGTAACCTCTTAGATCACTTACTAGCTTGTTTCCCTCTATGGTCAGCTCCTTGCATAATTTCAATTGAAACTTCATGTATAAGCTTTCTCTCCTGACTATGAAGTGATAATGGAGTTGGAGTGGCTTATCCAATACTTTACAATTTTAATGAAGTTCCTTTTTTATGCTAAAGGATGTGTAGTTTTCATCACATGCTCATATGTCATGCCAAAAAACCACTTCATGCATGTCTATCCTTTTTCACATGTTGGTAAATGATCCTCATGTGGTAAGAGGTGTTTTGAAATTAGTTCTAAGTTTTAAAATTATTGATATAATATGCTTGAGGATTGAAAATGGAATTTAGATAGTTTTGAGCTAGTGCATCATGTTTGCCACATTCCATTGTTATGCTTGCATATTCTACCCAAAACATTCATTTACACGCCCTTATTGATGTCATGTTGGCATAAGGGGAGTTGGATATGTGTCAAAAATTCTTATTTTTTCTTTAATTGAATTTTGAGATTCATAAAAGTCATATTAGTTTCTTTTACACTCATGGTTTATAGTTTTTTACACCCAATCCACTATTCTGCTTCTCAAAACAACCTTCTATAGGTGGTTGAGCATGGGTTGGGTGTTCTATATAAGGGTAAAATAATGTCACACTCTATTTTAATTTTCATCACAATAAATCCTTTAAAATCTCATAGAAAAATCCTAAAAATCAAAAGGGAATCATGGAATCATTTTGAGGATCAAAGACTGAGTTAAGGGTTGGAATCCCTAAAAGAGTAAAATAAAGCTTTAGGAGGGTTTGGTAGACCTTTTAAAACATATTTTCAAGGTGTTTTGAGACATATATAGTGGTGAAACTTATATCCCTATCATATGGAAATTACCCTACCAATTTTTAAAAGGAAATGACAAGGGTAAGGTGGTTTTACAAAGCTTCAAAAGTGCCTCAAAACACACTAAAACCAAGTAGTGAGGTCTACAGGGTTTGGTCTAAAAGAGACTTCTCTTCAATCAACTTGGAATACCTTGACTAATCATCATGTTTACATGAATTTAAATGACCCAAATTCACATTCATGACTAAATGATAATATTTATAGTTTTTAATATGGTTTTTACTTCTTACACACATGCCATGTATGTACACTATCCTATAAAATGCATCTATAATCAAGGTGGAGTTTCAAGCTTGAAAGAGGTCCCTTCTTGCATATAGGGAGGTTAGGTTATGTTCATGTTTTGAAAATATGATTAGAAACTTTATCAAGATCCCAATCCTCTTTATGATCAAAAGTGTTTGTCTTTCAAACCTAAGAGCACCTATAGGGATCAATGAATGTAGGGTTTCTCACCTATAGGCATGTAGGACTAAATATATGAGATAAGTACTTGTAAAACCATTAGAAGGGAATGAGATGTAAGAAAATAAATAAAATATATTGATTTTGTATTGGAAATATAAAGTGATTTTTTTTCTAATACGTAGAACATGCTCAAGTACTACTCATGCATGAATAAAGATGAACTACAAGCATGGGTCAATTAGAGTTGTCTCAGTCATCAGCTAAAATGAGCCAAAAATAACCTAATAAATGGTATCAGAGTGAGAATGGGTGAATAAAATAGTGTGTATAAAATTCATGGCTATTAAGGTCCAAAAAACATCTTGACAAGATCTTCATGAAGTATTTTTCACCTATAACAAGCTTAAACAAATGCAAACTATCATAGTCAATAGAGATGGAATAATATGAGATACAAGAGTGAATATAGAACTCTTAAGTGAGATTATAACATAATAAGTAAGTTTATGAGATTATGAGGTATAATTATGGTCTAAAAAAATCATGAACAAGATATTTGGATCCCATGAAACCACAAGAGTAAGCAAATATAGAGGTGTTTTAGTCTTAGTCAACAGGGTATAACTTGGTAAGGGTAAGTGAAACATAGACTGTCTATAAGTGAAAAGTATGTTAAAATTATAATTATATAAATAATAGGTTCCCTAACTTGACCAAGACCTTGATAAGGTTCTCAAATTCCCTTTTCACTTAGCAAATGGAATACAGTCTGTAGAAGCAAGCTAGGAAACCTCTTGGTTCAAGCTATAAGCATGAATAATTTGAATGAGGAAGTGTTATAGATGGTCCAAAAAGATTAAAAAATCATTAAATTATGGATATAAACATGTTTAAGTAACTCTTATTCATGGTTTAGGCTTGAAAGAGTGACTACCAAGTGGTTTTGGAGAAAAATGTAAAAAAACAAGGTTTTTTAGTCACTTTTTTAGACAAATTGAGTTGGTGAGGTACATAAATGAGGGAATATAACCTTTAAATTTTGTAAAAATACTCATTATTACCTTATAAAACTCCAAATACTTTAATTTTTCCATGGGGATGATGGATATATCTCTCTATTTTGTCTTATAGATCAGCCACTCATGGAAATTAGAACTTTGATAAAATAGGTAAAGGGTGCTAAAATGAGTAGAGGACCTAAGATGAGGCCTTTGGATATTAAAATAAAATTATGGGATGTGTATGAAATATATATGGATGATTATGAACACTCACACAAGATCCAACCCCTCAGGTTGACCTAATTATTTAGGCACACAATCCAATTAGGCAATTCTTCACTAGGCCTAATTCGTAAATGAGAAGAAAAGATGAAAAGGAGTGTTTGAGAGGTCAAGTGATGGTGTTTTGAGTATTAATGAGGAATTAACATGAATAATAAACCATCATAATCATGTTATATCATCCCAAATAGTCAAAACTAGTAGGGAGTATGCTAAGCCCATTAGGCCTTAAGGAGACTTAGAGCCAAATGGGGGTCTATTTTCATTTCTAGTCCTTGATGATATATTTAAATGATTGGGGAATGTTTGTGGAGTGTATTTAGACATGTATGATATTTTTTTAGGCAAATAAATTTTTATGAGGATTGATTTTTGACTAGATATAGCTCAAGCATGTAATAAAGTGGAGAAACAAGATGGATAGGACAACTTGTGAAGCACATATCTTTGCTAAAGCTTTGCATGGAATCAAAAAGAGTTAGGGGAAGTTGGAGAAGGTCCTCAAAAAATAATATATGGAATTGGTTGGAAAATTGAAAATACCATCTATATGAACAATGGTTAATAATAAAAATTCTCTAAAACCCTAGTAAAACCCTTAGAAGAACCTGATGAGGAAAATAAGCTTGGAGGGCCACCAAAGACTCACTCAAGATCTCATCCATGATAAGGAGTTGTTAGGAACTATACATACATCATGTAAAACAGTGTTTTTCTCACCATTTTATTTTTTATATGTTCTAATAAGATTGATAAGATACAATCAAGTTTGTGGAAAATCATAGGGATTTTTCTAACCCCTAAAAGTCATTTCATACCTGAGAAAAGTTTCAAGTGTTCAAACAATTGTCTTACTTTTAGCCAGTCAAAACTGACATAGTAAACACAAGGGTGAGAACTGTTAAAACTATAAGTATGGTAATTTTTGAGGTGTACCTAAGTATTATAAGGCCATGGATGGTATTTACAAGTGTCATTCACTCCCTCCCATGGATTTTTATGGAAACCTAAAGACATTTTTGAGGCCAAGTGCGAGGGGTGACTAAAATAAGGAGTTCTAAGATTGTATATAGTGATTTATTAATTTAAATAGTTTCCAAAGGAGTAAGAATGAATCCAATGCATGTAATTTCATGTTTTAAGGCATTCCCTCTTATTCCCATAATTAGATCTATCCCTAATTAGTGGTGGGATGTTCAAACAACTCTGAATGATGAAGGTAATTTTTTGAGCAAGGATAAGGAAATTTGTGACACTTTTCATAGGTTTCATGACTTGTATGGACAATTAGACATATAAAATTTCATGGTTCACCTCATGCATCTTTATCATTAAAATTTTAACTCTTTTTTGAGATTGACACATGTCCAGGTGACCTTTGGACTTCCTTTGCCTTGTTTCTCTCTGAAAAGCTATAAATATGGACTCTTTTGTTTCTTTTGGGTGGCCTCCATTTCTTAATGAGGAAAATATAGCCAAATTTTTACTCAAATTAATATTTAATAAATAAAAAATATATTATTCCTACTCACATGTTTTTAAATTGAGTGTTAATGTAATCTTGTTAGTCATGTCTAGTAGCAGATTATTTTTTCTAGCATGTTATCCTTGATTATTCACCAAATGTACAAAAGAGAAACTATTATAGGTCTTTTTTAGTGTTATTTTATAAGTGCATATGTGTCTTATAAGTGGCTCATGATTTTATCCTATAAAGGAATCCTTAATTACCCTCTTATGCATCAAAATTTCTTTTGAACCTAGCTTATGAAACACTGATGTAACAAGCTACCTTATGTTGTGAGTTTTGTGTAAGAGAAGCTTTATTTTGATCTAAGTGGTAAAATTTCCATCAATATAAGGAGATATACTATTGGTGCATCATATTTTTTAGCTTTTTTAGTTTTTTCCTTAACCCTTTTCATCCAAAAGTTTATAGGTAAAAAGTGTTTCAAAGATTGGATCAAGAGAACTAGCCCTTCTAGAGATTCATCTCAACAAATTGTCACCCATAGAAAAAGAGATGTTTCCATTGTGCCACTTGGATGAGGAGATCTAGGCATCTCTTCAAGGGGTGAAAATCCAAGTGACAACACTTAATTTACTTCATCACATGTTGTAGATGGTTTAGATTCATTAAATTTATTTTAATCTAAAACCCATGTTTTATATCTTAGTCTATATTATTATTGATTAAAAATTTATAAAAGTAAAAAAAAAATATATATTTAAAAAATACAAGAATATTAAAATTCTTCTAAAAATATAAAATTGACAATTGATCATGATTATACATATATTTTACATCATTTTAATATGTTATTTATCTCATTACTAGTAGATAGCATAATAGTTTTCTATCACACATACATTTAATTGGTATTTATGATAATTATGTAGGACATATAATTGTACACAAAATTTAATGTTGGAATTTTTTTTACCTAGTGGTCATGCCTATATTGGGGGCATATTCTATGAAGGCTATAGTATTTATAGGTGTTACAATTATAAAAACCTATTATATGTTGAGATATATAATATTTAAAAATGTCTTAATAAAATATTATCTTACATTGTGTACATGGATGTGAGATATAGTATTTATAGGATATGATCGCCTTACATATACATGGTGTAGACAATATATCTAGTTATATGCTCCTTTGGTGATATTACTTGTACATAGTGGATTATATATTTATTATTTATTATGTATGGACATTGAACCTTATGTTTGATTATGATATATTCATTTCCATTGAATGAATGGATCTTGGCCCTTGTGTGTGACTGTGACATACTCATGTCCATTAAGTGTATGAATATTTCCCCTAGTTTGTGAATGTAACATATTCATGTCTATTTCATGTATGTCCATTAGAATTATTGTGTTTGATACTTTAAATTATTTGAGTGTGTAACATTATTATGTCCTTTGCATGTTGGTTCTTGTCCCTTTGATTGACATTATGCTTGTTGTTTTTGTATGTTTGTTAAGATTCTCATGTTTTATGAGTGTCATGATCCATATCATGAATTAAGAATTACATAGTGTTCTTATATTACAAAAAATACTATGATATTCCTTGATAAATTTATCTAGATTCTACACTTTAAGCCTTACATTATATGTTACATACATGCTTTGTATGATACATATCTTATTTTGATGATATACCATTTCAAATATTATACAATATTCAATAATTATATCTTGATATTCATGATATAATTAACTTTTATTCTCAGATGAGTGACTTTCAAGACACATCCCTCACTTTAAATGGGGGAATTTAACAGGGTTTTTCATACATGAGATAAGCCTCTATAAGCATAAATCAGTTTTGGGTACATAATATAGTTTTTGAAAATTTAGAATAATTCAAAATTTAGTTATTGGTACAAATTATGGGGGCATATGCCATGAATATGAAATCACATTATAATAATAAATTATAGATTCATAAATTTTTGATGAATATGCATGGGAATATGCACACAAGATTCAAACATAAATTACAAAGTTTGCATTTATATATAGTTACATATTTTATATTTATCACATGGGGGAATGAAATATATTCATGCACACTACACTAGTTTTTATATTCATGGGGAATGATACAAATTCATGACATATTTTTTGATAAGTATAAAGTCATGATAAGGGAAAGGATACCCTTCCCTTATAATATGATCTCTTGAAATTTTAAACTTATATTAAAAATCTCACTTGAACTAAGGAACAAAGTGAAAAAATAATCTATATGCCATTTTTAATGGTTGATTTAGTTAAGTTCATAATGCATATTGGAGATTCAATTACCTATAGCACTATACACTATGAATCCATTGTGGATTCCAAACTATTTATGTCTTGGGGTTATAAATACCAATAATAAAAATTTAGTTATTGCATCCCTCAATGAGTTATATTTTCTATACATGTTTGCTTTAAATTGGGTCTTGATCACCCTCAATTCACCATGGTTCAATAAATAAACCAATCCCTCCAAGTGATTCATGGGAAGTACCAATTCTATAATGCTTCAAAGAAGCATCATCTTCAAGCAAAGTTACAAGATCAACATAACTTTCACTTATACAAATGTACTTGTTCCTTAATCTTTCAAATAGTTTCAAATTCAAGTTATTTTTAAATTTTTAATTTCAAATATGGGAATTTACATTATTAAAAGACTTATTATGGAACACCTTGCATGATTAGAGCTTCCTCCCAAAGGAAAAATATGTTTTACACACTTGGGTACATCTTTCCTTTTACACTAGTAATTTATTTTATATATTATGGGGGGGAAGTAGGGAGAGGGGATGTATATACTAAATTTTGGTCATGAATACTTAATAATTTCAATTTTTACCCACATTCACCTTAATTGACTTGAGCCATTAATTTGGTCCTATTTTTCCCCATCATTATATCCTAAGAACTTGTATGCGTCCATCCATTCTAAGTTGTTATTTTACATCAATAAAAGTATTATTAATTGCCAAAAACACCTCTAAGCATATGTATGAACATTTATAAATGTTAAGATCAAATATTACCCTTCCTAGGTAAGAATCAATATACATGGGTTGGGATCACCAGTCAAACCTGGCCTTTATGGGTTGATATTTTCATTTAATCAACTATAAATATTTTTAAAAGTTAAACTCTTACTCAGAGATTGGTATATAAGTTAAGGATATGTAACATGAGGTTTCACCCATTTGGATTGATATAAATGCACATCTAAGCCCCTTATTATACAACTTAGAAATTTACCTATTCAAACACAGTTATACTATTACAAACTAAGTAAAGTTTAACTATTATTTACAAATTTGAATATATTCAATTGAATCATGAATTATCCAAGTCATGAGCTTATTATATCAGAGTTAATAAAATCATTATCAAGTATTTAATCCATCTCTATTGTACTAAGCACCTTAGATGGGAGAAAAATTAATTTATTCTATCTTATAAGTAGTATGGATACATAAATATAATTAAATCATCATGGGATTTAGTGGGGTCAACTCAACACATTACATTTCTCATTCTCTTTTTGTAGGTTTTCAACTATCACAAGAACTAGTGGGGTTTCAACCTTGAACATGTCATTTTTAGGTCATCCATGTAGATCCAAAGGTATAAATTCCACATGCATTCATATTTAAACAAGGTATATGTGACTATACCATTAGTTCCCCCCCGCCCCCCCCCGCCCATGCAAGTGAAGATAAACACATAGGGGTTAAGAGTGATAGTTGATCTTGACTATTTTTAGTCAATTTTGACCTAAAATAGTGACATGTTATTTAAATTATATGCACATAATCAAGGTTGAATCGATCAGTTCCAATGATATTTCAATCACACATAGTTAACCTAATAGATAATAATAAGCTAAATATTATTTTATTCTTTGTGTTTTTCATAGTTAACTTCTTTTAGTCATTCAAATTTCATCCATTTCAATACTTTACTTTTATTCTGCTAGTTACAAGTTATTTACAACATTTGCTACCCTTCAATTCATTTTTTATTAATTATAGTTAATATCCCAATTTTTTCCAAATTATTATAAAAAAATATTAAATAAAATTAGGAAGGCTATAAATCAAATTAAAATTAAAGTAAGATGCAATTGGGAATTTCATCAAATAATTTTCATGTGACCTATAAATAAAAGTAAGGATACCAAATTAGGAACTTCCTCAAAAAAAATTCATGCAACTTGTAAAAAAAGTGATGTATATAACTACATTAAAAATATAGAGGAGATTGAGGTGAATATAAAGGGTTTATGTAGGGGTTTTATAAGGTTTTTAGGGTTTTTTCATAGGGTCTACTTCCTAGGATTTTCTAAGTTTATTTCATAATTTTTACTAGGGTTTTTCTATAGATTTTAAATGTGTTTTTCATAATTTTTTTAAGAAAATACATAGAATAAATAATATTATGATATAAAATTTAAAAAATTACATCACCCATAATATTTAATTTTGAATATGTGTTATATGTTATTCCACTTATTTATATTTAAGTCAATCCCTTCTTTGTTGTTCTCTACTTATTTACCTTGAATTTGCATTTCCCCCAAAACTCTATTGGTATGCAGACATCTTGATGTCACTTTCAATCCCTTTTTTCCAATTATCTTTTCTTATTCCTTATTTTCCCCATCTACCTCCTTATTTTCCATTTATCCCTCCTTGGTGTTCCTTTATCTCTCTCTCTCTCTCTCTCTCTCTCTCTCTCTCTCTCTCTCTCTCTCTCTCTCTCTCTCTCTCTCTATCTATCTATCTAATAATGTCATAATTTTATCACCTATATCACTGAAGGTTGAGAATAAAATTAAGTGGAAGGGCCCACATGCCCTCCCAATTTTTTTTCATTTCAAGGTTTTTTAGGAACCTCATGTAACCCATGTTGGGTTTATCTTGCTATGTTTCATTAGTTTTGCGTCACTAATAAGTTAGAAAAATGAATGAGTCATGCTAACCTAGCCCAATTCATGGTGATGTTCCCATGAAATATAGCAATGAACGACTCCATTAATTTATATAGATACTAAAATTTCAATTTTAGTACTTGAAAATGACAATATTAACACATATTTACCACCTAAATACAACACATAAACAAGGACCTAATCCTCCATTATCTTACACTTTCATGTTACATTATGAGTGAATCATTTCTTTCTACTATTACAAACCTACAAGAAACTCATTATCGATTTAAAACCTGCTAAATATCTTACTCAACCATTTAAAAAATATTAGTTCATTATAACTATACATAGGTTAGTTATACCAAATTTCATTAGTATCATCTATTGATAATAACCTAATTTTGTTAGTACAAACCTACTCCCAAGAAGAACTATTTTTCAAAATCAAATGTCACCTTAGGATTTACCCATTTTCCTAGTGTGTCTATGGTATGATAAATTATCCAATTGGACTCATATATAAAAAAATCAATATCTCATTCAAAAGGGACTTGCCACTTATCTGGAACACATATATGCATTAATAAAATATGATTTGTTCTTCCCAAATTAAAAACCTTTCACTAAGAACATTCATAAGTTATGTTTAAAGAACATTAAAGCCAAGTCCAAGTAATAACCTTAAAGTATCAAATCCAAATCATTATTTGTATACATATAGAAAATGAGAACAATTTCATAATCATACTAGGTGGGATAATTATGTGTGGATTTATTTTCTTCTTTTAAGTACTAGATATATAGGTAGTGCTCAATCATCAAATGGGAGTGATTAGATTTAGTTTAATCCATTACACTTTCTTGGTGTTTTCAATTTTATATCCCTCATAAGCACATCTAAGGTTTCTAGGAAAAGGATACTAATTTCTATAGATACACACATCATTATTGTTTAAGATTTAAAATACAAAGTAAATTGAGACAAGCACAAGTGAATATAGAGTCATTATTCCTCTTTTCATCATGCATCATTATTGACTAGTGTAGCTCAATATTAATTAGAGATACTAACATAATCTAATGAAACTGACCCTACCCAAGTAGAGATTATATTCCAAAACTAAACCTACCATAGACCTATTTTATCTTGCTTTTAACTTCCATAATATAGTCAATGTTAGATAGTCATTCATAAAATATATTTACTGATCTCTTTGTTATATTTAACATATACCACTTGTCAAATCATTATAATCAATTTTAGTATTTTACATTTAGATGTATAATTTAATGCCATATATTTCTATCTAAATTATTATACAAGGTTGTATTTTAATTATATTAATAAATTCAACTTAACCAAATTAGGGTAAAAATTATTGGTGAACCCATATACATATTGACTAGTGAAAAACCCTAGGTTTACCTTAGGGTTTCATCCTTCCAAGGTTTCATATTTTTATTTCTAGGGATTCAAAATCTCATTATTTATTTCCTTACAGAAAAAACTTTCATATTTTTTGTCCTAGGGTTTCATTATTTAGTTATTTGTTATTTTTTTAAACTTCCATACATAAAATATTTTCACCTTTGGTCCTAGTATAATACATACTTGCATGATCTTATCCTATGCCATCAAGAGGGATAGTTCCATTCTACCTATAATATGCAGTGTTATACTAAGTGGAATCCAAATTTACCACAATCAAATTCTTTCTAATTCAACTAAAATAGATGTAATGAATGTTCCTTATTTTTATGATGTAAGTATTCATGAATATGTATAGGCAAATGAATATATTTATATGCCTCCATTTAAAAATGATAATAAATATAATAAAAATGAATAATATAATTATGAGTGAATATATATAATTGAATCTAATGAACTTATTGATGTAGATCCTAGCCAATTTAAATCCCTAGCCAATGTTCATTAAGGGCTCTATCAATATCCTAAAGACATGGGTAGAATTATACAATTAAACCTAGAATCTAAGGACACAAACCAAGATAATATTGGCACATATTATACAATACAATAAGATCCATTTACCATTATTAATGAATCCTTTTGATCGAATACTTCCATAACAGGTATTTAGATCACTAGTACCATCATTATCCCTATGCCCATACCTTTAATAACCTATGTGACATTTAAACAAATTTTAGAGGAAACACAATGAATATAATAAGTGTATATACATATTCCTATGCATGAAACCTTTACCCCTAAAATTATGACTACACATATTCCATCGCCAATCTATCATACTAGATGTTCACTGAGTAAATTGGTATAGCTCTGCATGTTATCTTTCAGATAAGGCAAGGTGCATCAAGAGATACTCATTTTGTGTATTGTCACACTTTGATCCATAACCCATTATACATTGAGATAAAAACATCCTTTACCAACAAGATTTTAATCTTCCAAAATTCAATTATAAATTGGTAAATGTGATCCCCAATTCCATGTAGCATGCTTGGACTATGGAAAAAATGAGAAACTATTACCAGTTTATTTCCAATAAGTCTTGAGTATTATTAATTTAAAAGGTTATATAACCCCCCCCCCCCCCCCCCACTCTAATTTATAAGATCATTAAACCCCTTGGCCAACCAATTCCTAGCACATTTTTACATTAACATCGATGAGAATCTATCGTATGCATAAATTTATAATCTCAAATAAGGGTCCAATAAATCAATTAGTGATTACATAATTTAGTACAAGACTATTATATCCAAGATGACCAATGTTATGGATGACCATGATTTACAATATGTATTCATGTAATACTTTCTATCACAAGTCCATGAGCCAATTATATTTAATATATTCAAATCATCTAATGAGTTATGCCATATAATAAGGGAAAAATAAGTAAAGTTTATAGATTTGAACAAACTAAAGTACACATCAAATCATATGAATATTTCAACAATAAAATTTCAAAGAAAACTAAGTTATAAGGTCAAACCAAATGATAATAATAATGAGGTGAAGATTATAATCAATCCAATGTTGTAACCTATATACAAGTTACAAATGACAATTCCACTAAAGAGGTAGTTTTCAATATCACCATCACCTCCTCATGTGTTATTAAAGAAGTTACACAAGTGAAACCTTATCACACTCCTTCCATAAGATCTTTATCCAAACATACCTAGATTAAGGAGCTATGGTGGAAATGTATATTGTGATTACCATTAGATTGTGTGGCATTCAATGATCATATTTTCAAACTAATACATATGATATAGGATCATATAAATGACAACATTATCAATTTGGGCATTACTACATAGGAATATAGACCATAGAACAATGGAAATAAAATATTGAATATCTTTACCAATCCTTTTCCTAAAAAAGAAACAATAGATACTAAGGACAATTTAGAGGTACATTATTCATACAAAATGCATCCTCCACCAATAACATATGACCATCTTATAGATGTTATCACTGGTACACTTAGAAATACTCCACCATAATTTCCCATGAACACATTCAATGAAAATAAGATAATTAAATTTTATATTTTAATGCATTTTTCATATGAGTCTATATCAATGAACAACATATACACAATGTTAGAATTGAAAATGGTTTAAGTGAAAATGTTTACATGATGACACTTCTCCACTCCCTTGGGTATACACTACATGGTTTATAAACTACATAAAAATCATTTAAGGTATTATATGGAGAGAAAAAAAATACCTTGGGATACATATTATTACCTCTTCAGGTAGGCTCCACTATATCAGCTATGTCATTAATAGTTTGATAAAGTAATGGTGTTTCTGACATTTCTTTAGGACACCCTTGGATGTAAAAAATGATTAGTAACATATATATTAAACCAATGTATAAAATACATACACTAAAATAAGGTAGTCATAGTTCTAGGTGTATGGTATGATCATCCCCTACAAATAGTGTTATCTCTTCCTCCAACCCTATGACTACCATGATTGATTGATACACCTATTCAGGATCATTATATATATAGATTTTTACTACATATATTTAATATAATTATATAAATTTTTTTGGTATAGTTATTCAATATCATTATATAGATTTATGTGTTACACATATATAAGATCTATTTATGTATCTAATTCATAGGAACATAGTTGGTACCACTAGACAACCAACTATTTAACATCAATCACATCAAATAGTTATTCATAGACCATAGAGGTATCCATCACCTAAAATAAATAACTAGTTATCATTAAAAATATTTTAGCATGTTACATAGTAAAAATAGGCAGCGAAAAACTCTCCTACTATATATCAAATTCCATAGAGTCCTCAGTTATCTAGAGTTAGTCACCGTACACCAAGTTTTGTAAATAACAATCATGAAAAATTTGGTACATCACAGGAGTTCTTATTAGATTCATAGTTGGTATCTCCCATCCATAGTAGAATACCCTTACACTATTTGATACAAAAACTTCCCATGATATTCCCATTGATAGGATCATTGGGTAACTTTTCCAAACTTAAAAAATACAAAAAATACAAAAAACATCAAATAATCAAAAAAATAAAAACATTCAAATATTCAAAAAATTAAAAAACATGACATGAGCATGACATGATGGCTAAATTATAGTATTTACATATATTATTTATCACATGTTTTGTATATAGAATATTAGTTTCATACACACATGCATTTCATGTTATATGATTGCAATGCAAGACATATAGGTTACACATAGGCTTAAAAATGTGTGATTTTACTCTACCTAGTGGTCATGCCAATAGTGGGGGTATCTTTTTCCATATGTTTCAATATTACATATTATATATTTCTTTGACGTTTTATAGCATGTTGAGATACTTATATTTATTACACATGCTTTTATAGATTCTCATATCTTGGATAATGATACATGGATATGTTATTATACTACAATGTGACATTGATACATATATAAGGTGTAGACTATTTTCCTTTTTTTATGCTCTATTGATGTTACTACTCTTTTACATGATAGGATACTATGTGATTATCTATTTATGTCCCTTTTCCTTATTTGATGTGACATCCTTAATGTCCCTTATTTGTAAAAAACATTATGTCCCCTTAGTTGTGTCCATTGGCCTTATTTTTTGTGATTTTTTTTAATCCCTTGTATGTGGCCCTTGCCATTTTTATGACACTAACACTTGAGCCTGATAAGCTTGTTGACATTGAGTGGTACCATGATCTATATTGATAAAGTTGTAAAGATAATATAATATATATTAAATATAATTTTGGATCTATATGAGTAAATGATGGTAAATATCAACATGAGTAAGTTAAACAAAGAGATAAGAATTATTGCAAGAAAACCTTAACAAGGTAAAAAAATTGACCAAAAAAATATTCATATATTGAGAATCAAATTTACCCCCAAATGTAACTTCTCTTCTCACTTCCTCTCTTCCAAAATAACCTTCATAATACCTTAAGTGAATTTAAATGAATAACCAATAGGGGTAAAGCCTATTTGATAGTGAAATTTGAAGGGAGGTGATCATTGTGAATAACAAGTTCAACCACCTAAATAATGCATTTAATAAAACATCAATAATTTACTAAATAAATACAATATTATTATTTATTTACATAAATTATCCACCTCATGTTAATAAATAATATATTATTATTATTTAATATTTATTAATATAAGCTAAATGTTAAATAATCACCACTTAGACATTAAATGTTCTAATACTCCCCTTAATGCTAAGTGGGGATAAAAACCATAGTCACCATAAAGGAATTATACTATGTGCAAAATTTAAGTATTTAAAAACATTCATCATGTTAAAGGTATCCTTTTGAAATAAAAGGAATTATAATTTGTAAACTACTTGAAAGTAAGTTTAGGCTAGACTTATTGTGAGATTACATCTCATTGCTTCTCATGAAAATCACTAAGCATATTTGGAGATTTTTATAACATAAGGACCTCAATTAAAAATTATGATTTTAAAGTATTTGGGTACAAAAATAAAAATTCCACATGAAGTTTACTTAAATCACATAACTTCCACACAAAGTTTATAATTATTTACAAAGATAAGAATTATAAATAATAAAAGGTAACACATGGCAATTACAAAGTGTCATTCTCATGCACACTCCCCCTCAATGAAAACTTTGAGAGGCCCAACATTGCATGAAATTAACAAAACTTGGTAAAACCAAGTGGTTTTGTGAAGATATTTGCTAATTTTTTAACTATAGGATAGAACTACAAATCAATATCACCATTAAGCACATTGTCTCAGATGAAATGCACATAAAATTTAAGCAATATACTTTCTACCAGAGCTATACAACTTTGGTTATCACAATGAATTATGGTAATGTGAAAAACATCTAAATAAATTTCTCCCTATAACCTTCATAACCACATGGCTTATTAGGTAGCTTCATTATCACTTTTATACTCTACTTTGGTAGAAGAGATAGAGACAATATGTTACTTCTTGTTTCTCCAAGTGATATCCCATGTACCAAACTTAAACACATATCCAAAAGTAGATTTACAATCTAAATTATCACTAGCATGGTCAGCATCATAATAATCATATAATTTAACATTATAAATGGAAGAATAAAATAATCCATAATTAATTATTCATTTGACATAATGAAGAATGTGTTTAGCTAATTTACAATGATCCAAATATAGATCCTACATAAATCTAGAAGCAACACCAATATGATATAAAATATTTGGCCTAGTAATGGTTAGATAAATCAAACTAATAACAATTTATCTATATAAAGTAGGGTTAGATTTATCACATGCATGTTTTGGATCAAGTTTAACACCAACTTCAATAGGAGTGGAGATAGATTTAAAATCAAGCATGTTAAACTTAACGAGAAGATTATGTGCATACTAATATTATGATACAATAATATAATGTTTATCTTGATATATAGACATTCCTAAAAAATGATGCTAAATTCCTAAATTATCCATTTAAAACATTTGACATAGTTTATCCTTATATTTAAGAATTAAACTAGTTAGATTGCTAGTAATCAATAAATCATCAACATATAATATGATTGGAATCAAATGACCATTTTTAACTTTAACAAATATATCATTATTTAAATAGTAGTTAAAAAAACCTAATTCTCTAAAAAAAGAAGTACATTTAGAATACCAAGCTCCAAGAGCTTGTTTTAAACCATATAAATATTATTTAAACTTGCATACATAATGTTCTCTATTATGGTCAATGAAACCTTTAGGTTGAGTCATGTAGATTTCCTCTTCTAAATCCCCAATTAGAAATGAATTCTTTACATCCATTTGGTGGATCATCCAGTGATTTTAGGCTATAAGAGTAATAAGAAGTCTAACAATACTCATTTTTTCTACAGGAGCAAAGGTTTATACATAGTAAATTCTAGGTTTTTGATTAAACCCATGAGCAACTAATTTAGATTTAAACTTATCAATTTTACCAATTGAATTATATTTTATATTATAAATCCACCTAAAATTGACAAATTTTCTTTTAAGCAGAGGAGGGATAAGATCCCAAGCCTGATTTTTAACTAACACATAGTATTTAGCTTGCATAACAACATTACATCTATCATATTGAGTGTATTCCTCAAATGATTGAGATTCACATTCATACATAGTCAGTAAAGTATGATATGAATGTTGACTTTTAGTTAATTCATTAAGATTATCGACATTAAAATATTTAATTAGGGAGTTTACCCATTTAGGTCTTTTAGATTAAACATGAAACTCATGGGGTTCTTTAGACTCTAATATACCCAAAACTAGATCAAATTCCTCAAGGGCATCTATTTCATCATAAGGAAAAATGCGAGAGTTAGGTTCATCAAAAGAAGAACACTAACGAGGTTTAATAGAGGGCTCCAAAAAATATTTTTCAAGAGTAAGAACATTCCTATTTTCAATGATATGACATTTAGAAGGATCGTACACTCTTTAAACTTTTGTCTTGCCTTTATAACCTACAAAAATGCAAGAATAAGAAGTGGTATTAATCTTCTTTATTTTATCTTTAGGAATAAATATAGAAGTAGGACTATAAAAAATCCTAAGATGAACCACACTAGGTTTATTTTTAGTCAACATTTCTAAATGGGTAGAAAGATTCAATTCTTTTTTAGGGAATCTATTTATAATATGAACACCAATATTCATGGCTTCAGCCAATAAAAACTTAGGAACATTTACATATTACAACAATGTTTTAGCCATATCTATGATGGTGTGGTTTTTAATTTTAGCAATACCATTTTTCTAAAGGGAATATGGAGTTTTTAGTGACCTTTGAATATCAAAACTAATACAAAAAAAAACTTTACTAACATATTCACCACCATTATCAAATCTTAATCTCTTAATAGAAAAAGCAGATGAATTTTCAACACAAGCTTTAATTTTTTTGAATTTAGACAATAAATCATATTTATTTTTAATGAAAAAAGACCATATAATTCTAGTGTAATCATCAATAAAATTAATAAAATACATATAACCATTAGGAGATACAACTTTAATAGGTCCTACAACATCACTATGAATCAATTCTAAAGGATGTGAGGAATTTGCATCATGATTCTTGTGAAAGGGGTTAGTATGTTGCTTACCAAATAAACAATCCTCACAATTTTCATGATAAGAGGTGATATAAAGAAGTCTAAAAACAATATTATTTGAAGACATATCATATAAAATTATACAATTAACATGTCCTAATCTTTAATTCCATAATTGAGTTTCATTCCTGCTATGCAATGAAAGAAAACATGCAGAAGGAGAAAAGATATACAAACCATTATTTTGAACACCTTCAATAATTAAGGAACTAGATTGATTTATAATGGAACGATTATATTTAATTAATTTACAATAAAATTATCATTGTAAGTTGAGAACAAGATAATAAATTCTTTTTAAACTTAGGTACATAGACACCATTATTTATAGTAACATTTAAAAATATTATTTTTTCATGTTTAGTTGCTTCTAAAAAAGAATGATCTCCTAAGTAAATTATTTCAGATATATATGTATAATCACATATAATATTAGATAATTAATTCATATGGTGTGATGCGCTCCTATCCAAAATCTACTCATTTTTATTTGAAGTAAATAAAACAACATATAAAGTAATAACATTTGAATCCTGATTGTTATTTTAATTAGGGTTTTGATTCTTCTACTTGTTTTGATTCTATTTATTCTCTTCATTATTATTATAAGATTGATTTTTATTTTAATCCTTATTTTTATAACATGTTTACCTCCTATTTACCAAAATTTCCATACAAATTGAAATTTCCATTAAATTTAGGTTTATGATTCTTATTACCAAATTTTTTATTCCCATATTTACCTTTAACAAAATTAGGGTTAGATTTCTAATTTTTAGTGTTATCAAAATATTATTTAATGTTATAAGTGTATGAGTGACATTATATTTAAAATAAAAATTAGTCATAGCTTGATCTTATTTAATCAAGAGAGCAGACAAGGTGGTAAGGTCAGGGATATCTTGCTTAGTTTGATACTTAAAATTCAAAATTTAAATAAAAAATTAAAAATTTTCATGAATATTTAACTAAATAATAAAATAAATCAATTGATATTAAATAAAATTAAAATTAAATACATCTAAGCTTTAATGTTTTTAGTTTTAGCAAAAAAATTCACAACTTTCTCATCACCTTTCATAGGTGTAGTTAGTAATTCAAGGATTAAAGTAATAATCTTTGAGAGACAATTTCCCTCATGCATGGATCCAAGGAGTTTACAATCATTACTAGGATACCCATGATTACCAATTTGGAGAAGGAATTCATCCTTAAAACTCTATAAGATAATGGACATAGCTTCCTAAGATTTCTATTGAAACACATTGATAAGCTCAGGGGTCACATGACATTTATAAGGGTATTTTTAAGTCCTAATGACAGTATTCCACAACTTTTAGTCCATAAATTTAGATTTAATATGTATTTTATATATATTATAGTTATTTCCATTACGCAATTGATATTTATCTAAGGAAAAATGAGGTGAAAACATAGCTTCCCTTTAAACAAAATTGTAAACAAATGTTGAAAATAAAAAAATTTAGTGTGAATTTTAATTTAATTTGATAGAAAAACAAAATTTGAAGTGTAAACACACAATAATTATTTAAATTAATTC
The DNA here is from genome assembly GCA_037957365.1 of Torreya grandis. Classification (NCBI taxonomy): domain Eukaryota; kingdom Viridiplantae; phylum Streptophyta; class Pinopsida; order Cupressales; family Taxaceae; genus Torreya; species Torreya grandis. The sequence goes on from JARHVA010002108.1 coordinate 2,404,291, forward strand.
TAGATAAAGTAATAATTTGTGAAATATTATGACAAAATAGAGCATCACAAGTGTCATAAAAATACACTAAAAATAAGAACAATTTTAACATATTAACCTTTTTTAAATGAATTTTTTAAATATTTTTCAAAATAAAGTGAATTTCACATTCAAGTATACTTAATTACACAATTTAGATACCAAACAATAAAAAAAAATTGAATTAAAGTTGCACTAATCTTAGTGTCGAAAGAGTCATACTTAAAATAACCACTTAAACACTATTATTAAAAAAGGTGTAAAAACTAAAATAAGATGATTCAAAATAAAAAATAGACCCCTCCAATGTGTCTAAAATGTGCCAAAACATAGGGATCGACTGGTTAAATGGCTATGCTTATCTAGGTTTTGACTAGATCAACAATTGAAAAATAGGATGACATGTTAGAGGTTTAACATGTGAGAAAAGTTGGAACCAAAAATAGATTTCAAATTAAACTATATTTGAAAAAGTGTTTTGACCAAGTCAAAAATGATTGATTCTAGGGAGTTTTGAAATTGGGACCTCCTTAGTTGTAAGTTTTATCAACAAGATAAGCCACCAACTCTTCTAGGAAGCTTATTAAAACATTACATGCACTAATTTATATTCAAACCTTTTTAAATCTGATTTTTAAAAAAAAAATAATTAATACGTGCACGTAAAAATAAATAGTAAATAATTATTTCTAATTTTAACTTTTTGATAAAAAGATAGGTTTTAGAGAAAGGTGGGGCCTACCCACTTTTGCATGGAATATTTGAACTAAAAAAATATTTTTTAAATATTTCAAATAAACTATATACTTACCTACTTCTTGTAGGTGGCAATGGCACAATGAAGGGAGCAGGGGTGAAGCTGGAGGATGACAGAGGCCTTCTCAGGCCCTTGAAATTTGTAGATCACCATTAAATATTTTTGAAATACCAACCAATATTTAAAAATTTGATTATGGTCCCAGAATGAATAAATTCATCCTCTTAGATCATACTATGGTGCACAGGTGGGAGAAAAATTATTATAAACATGCATATTTTACACAATGACACATGACTATACCTTAGTTTTTAGAATTCTACATAATTATAGGAATGCCAACATAGGATAACACCCATCACTATTATCCCTATTGGGCATACCTATCCATGTAGGATTTTAGGATCATATTCTAGGAGTATTATAGGTTTTATCATTATCATTTTTTATGCATTTTTATAGATAACATAGTCAACTGAACACATCAAAAATATAATTATATATCTCTTTTGCATAGTTTATTCTTGTTTGCATTCATTCTATTTTGTCAATTCCAATTTAGTGCTTTCAGTTTATTATTTGTAAGTATGTTTACAACACCATGCTATATTCTAACTATTTATCATAATTAGGATGAGTCCACCATATTTATATTCATTATGGATAAAACACATAACTATCATCAAAATGAGATGTTGGGCATATCATAAAATTTAGTCTAAACAAGGAACTCCTAAGAGGAGGTTTTACAAAAAGATAAAAATACAAAGTAAAATCAATATTATGAGACAAAATGGAATACAAAAATAATATGATGGAAATGCAATACTATGGGATAAGATGGAATATAAAGGAATTTAAAAGAATCAATACTTCATTAAATTAACTTAGATACCCATGTGAATCATTATTTCATAGATGATTCTACTTTAGCACTTTAGGAGCTCAGTAATATTTGTTTTAAAATGAAAATATGTTTCTATGATGTTGCACCATTAGTGTAAAATTTTCACCCATTGATAATATATATTATAATTAAATTAATATAATTATTTAAATGTATTTGAAAGAGTTTTCAAATTTATTTAGATACTATAAAAATATTAAATGGTCCTAAGGTATGTATTAGTTACTAAATTTTATGATTTTAGTTTCCTTGTTTATTTAGCAATAATTTTTCCAAATTATGTGTTATTGGTATGTTTTATGAGTTTCATTGTGTCTCCCCTTATTCCATTTCCCTATACTCAGCTCTCTTTGGTCTTCTTGGGTTCTATGTACAATGTGGCCCTAATGCTACCGAGTTTATCTAGAGTGCCCTCAACACTCTTAGGCCCTTATTTTGGTCTTCACTATGTTTGTGGTTCACCCATCCCATTTGTTTCATATTTTTTTAATTTTTAGTTGTTAGATATTGGCTTTGATTTAGAAATAAGAAACTTTTTGAATTCAATTGTTTATAAAGTAACATACATATCTTAGATAAATCTATGTAAAATATGTCAATAGATATCATTCTTGATGCACCTATTCTGATGTCATAAATCAAATATTATATAAGTGCCTCAAGTATGATATCTCCCAACATCTTTTACATAGATTTATCTAAGATATATATGTTTTTATTAAATTTATGTAAAATCAGAAGGACAATATACTATTTAGAGTTTATATTTATGCAGTGTGTACTTAATTTACTCTTATTAATTAAAATCTAATTATTTATATAACCTTTCATCATGGAAAGGTCGAAAGAATGAAAGTAATGGAAATTTTATCTAAATCATTCTATACACTATATAAATGTATTTGAAATGATTATCAATATGAATATATGAATGATTTAGTTGACATTTGAAAATGAATTTTCACTAAAGATGACTTTCATTTATTTTCAAAACTTCTCATCATATTTTTAATTTAAAATATTGGCTCATCAAATGGGTTATAGTCGAATAGTGAGGATGATGGTGTAAAAGGTGTTGCCTATCTCTCCACCAATGTACAAATCCTATGAGATACCAAAAGGGATGAGATAAAGATAGTGCCACATGTGAATTTATGGGAAAGGATGCCCCTCAGTGCTTGACATTAAGCCAAGGAAGCATTATTTACACCTAATCCATGTAAAATCAATGTTTCAAAAAAAAACTCACTAATATTGATGCTTGTTGATTGACCATGATTGGTTACTCTTAATATTCACATAATTTAGTATGTATATAATTAATGATGTTTCAAGAATTATTTAAATATATCTCACTTAGTACCACTATTTGTCACAAAGGTGTATTTTTTTAATCCTTCATCTTCGTCTTTATCCACCATTTTTTAATGGATGATATATTTTAAGGATGAGCCAAAAACCTCATATCTCCATTTTCCTACTAATAATGATAATATGACATTTCCTTCCAATAGGTGAGCTTGAAAATCACCTATGTTAATGGCTTGGATTCCCCATAAACCTCATCATAATCAAGTGGATGTGGACATCTTAGCAACCTAAACTCACATAGCACTTGGTATCCTCTGATCTTGACATTTAATTTATAGATATCCCTGAGCTTAGAGTGCTTTTACCAATCAGTGTAATCTAATTCCATCTAATTTGTTCATGGGTCCCATGAAATTAGTCAAATATTATTGATCGCCATTCTTCCATAATTTCATGAACATTTTTTCCAAGAAAATTTAAAGTTAACATCATTTGAGTGTATTATGCTCCTTGACTGGGGAAATTAAAAGTTGAGAGTACACTAATGTGTTATTTCCTTGTTACATTTTGACATTTGTAGGATCATTATAGAGGAAGAAACATACTATATTTATAGGATCATTATGAAGGAATTATTTACCATATTTTTAGGATTATTTTAGAGGAGGCCACTTACCATTTTTACAAGTTGGTGATGCAGGAGCATTAAGGCAAGAAGACATAAATTTTGTATTTTGGTCTTAAGGAGTAAAAATTGGTCAATTTTAGGGTGTTAATGTGTGTTAATAGACCTTTCAAGGTCCATTCATGTAGTTAAAGTCATATATATATTTCATAATAGTTCTAGGATAAAGTTTTGGTGAGTGTTTGGAGTTTCCTTCAAAACCAATCATTTGAATTTTCAAACATTGTCATAAGCCAAGAATGACACAAGCAAGGTAAAAAGATGGTCAAGAAGGAATATTGGTTTAATAGAGCCAATAAGTCATGTAAAGAGTTTTTTCAACTCATATAGATTTAAGTTATAAATTTAAGAGGTCATGTATTATTTATTTGAGTCCTCACTCGTACATTGGGTTATAAAAAAAGAGTATTTTGCTTGAATCTAGGAGCAAGTTTTAGTGAATGTTTGGAGTTTACCTCCAAAAACAATCATTTGAATTTTAAAATATTGTCATAAGCAAAGATGACACAAGTAAGGTAAAAAGATGGTCAAGAGGGGAACTTGGTTCAATAGATCCAATAATTCATGTAAAGAGTGTTGGAACTCATATAGGTTTAAGTTATCAAGTTAAGAGGTCATGTATTAGTTATTGAGTCCTCACCTATACATTGGGTTATCAATAAAAGAGGATTTTTCTTTGTAACTACCAAAAAAAAATGTTGGAGTTGGTTAAAATAAGTAAGATTGTACATTATTTTGGGTAGAGGAGAGAGTAGGAGTGGTGAGAGAGAAGCTCCAAGAAAGGAAATAGGGAACATGAGGAGAAGTTGATACACATCTCAAAGAAAATGGCCAATTCCTCTTTGGACTATATTTTGTAATCAAGATTGACAAAGATGAACACAAGATTTTTTATTATTATTTTGGATCCATTTCTCCTATTTTATTCTTGGTTTTGATATGATTTGAATAACTCTTTATGCTTATATGTATAGATTCCCTTATAGAGGTTGCAGGGTATAAATTTGAATAGAGGTTGATAGTCTTATGAGAAGAGAACTCACTTGTATTTAAAGATGGTGCATACATGGGAAAGTTTTAAAATTAACCCTAAGTTTTTATTTTATCCATATAAACCTTTATGTGTTATTGGTGGCATCTCAGAGTGTACAATTAGTGAGAAACAACTCAGTTTTGAAGAAGTCTATGTATTGCCTTGTTAAGTGGTAGAGTTGGAAAATGAAGTTTATTAATGAACATTAAGAGTTCCAAAGCCTAGATCAACGTGTGGAGTTTTTTAAGGGAATCCTTGGAGGTATTTTTATGACCTATATTGTATTGGTATGATTTGCTAACAATGTGAACTCTCAAACATTGCAATTTTTCCCATTCCCTATTTTGGGTTGACAATCACCTTGCATAAGGAGATAAGGCTTATTTCCTTATTATTGTAAGTTTAATAAATGAAAATATGGTTTGGGTAGGTATCCCCTTCAGTGAAATTTGTTTTATATCCTATAGAAACATTGTGAAACACTTGAAACAAGAATAAATGACCCTGCTTCTATTATAAAACCTGTAGGTTGCTTTATTGTGCATAGTCAAAGTAGAAAGAAAGGATATTCTTGAACAAAGGCATATAATTTTTATTATAATGGTTTTATATGGCTGATAAAAATTATAAATATTGTATTGTAATTTTTGGAAGTCATTATAAGATCCTTGAATTCATAGACATACAAAGCCTACTATTATAGTCCAAAATAAGACCCTGAAATCTGGGTTTTGATTCACTATGATAAAATGAAGGTTGGATAAAGGAAATAACCTATTTTAAGAGTTTAATGATGTTAAAAAATACTATAGGAATTTAATTTTGTCTCTTTAATAGTTTTAAAACTCAATTTATTGACTTTTATAGGCTTTCATCTTGTGTAGGAAGGGAGAAACCCTAGAACTAGGGTTTTGGTGATTCTAAGAGTTTCTATTGTCATAAAAAGACAAAAATTGGTGTTATTTCTCTCCTAAACATGTTAAAATAGATTAAAGTGGTTTTTTATTTAAATAGTATTTACTATTACAAATTCTATAACTATGTCAAGAAATGAGGGCTAGTTTGGAGGACTTTAACAAAAGAGGTGATAGCTAGAAGAGGATTCAAGTCATGAAAATTTGTACACATATCAAATGGGATAGAGGAAGTCTTGAAAAGTGATTAATTATTGAAAATGTTTCTTATATTTTTATAATCAAGTGTAAACCTTAGTAAAAAGGCTACAAGCCCTATAAGGTCATAGAGATATTGGAAAGTGGAAATGAGCATTAAAAATTATTTGATTCTTTAAAAGAGGTTTATAAAAGAATTTTATGATATTTTAATACCATCTATGAATTTATAATGAATCTTTGAAAGTTATTTCAAAACCTAACAAGATTGGCTAAGAAGGAACTAGTGTGTGAGGTGTAGCCAACGAAGGTTGAATGAGGATTGATTGAAGATTTGAGATAGTTATTGTGAACTCATAGGGGATCCTAATACAATATATGGAAATGTTAAAAATATTTGATAAAAAATTCCATGTATAATCACTATATATTCTATAATTGAAAAGGTATAGACCATTGGAGAAGAGACCTTTAAGGGAAAGTTAAACATTGAATGTGTACTTTTGCAAGATCAAAGTTATATAGGGATATTTTTGAGGACTTCTCCCAGTACCTTTACATCATTTGATATTAGAACAAGGTAAGATTGATTAAAGTTTTATTTTGAGTTCTTTACAACTTGTCTATCTAAAACTGATGAAGCATGTTATGAAGTATGCATAATATGACACCTTGTAGGATATTGAGGGATACAGAATATGTTTTAGGTCTGATCCATTTAGATCAGTATAGAGGTATATCATATTGAGGAGATAAAAACAATATACCCAAAGTCTTATGAGAAATGACTAGAAGCAAGTCAATAAAAGACTAGAAAGGATAGGTTGAAGAGAGATCATTAGACCTCTAAGAAATAACAATCCAAAAGAGAGTCAAGGAGGATAAGAAGATGTCCTAGAAAAAGGAATAAAAGGAGAGGAAAATCCCAATAGAGGTATAAGAGGCAAGGTTGATAAGCTTGCTAAGAGGAAGGTCTAAATAGGCCTATAAAGGAAAGAAAAATTGAGAAGATGGATATAGAGAGAGAAGTAGAAGACATAAGAAGATAATTGGGGCAAGGTATATAGAGGATAGAGATCATGTTGAATCTCATGAGAAGACAAAAAATCCAATGGACTATCTAGAATGTGAGAATAATAATGAAGTGCCCATTAGATTCATTTTTGAAAGAAATAAGGCACAAGAAAGGTGTCTTGAGAGATGATAAGAAGAAATAGAGAGAATCCCAAATATACATGAGAATATAAATGTATCCAAGCGATGAAAAAGATAGAGAGATTGAGAAGAGGGTTCTCATTAAAGAGATCAAGAAGGAGAGAGAAGTACTAAGAAGATCACATGAGGGTGAAGACAAGAGGTGGAGAGTGTTTATGCCAAAGACATTCAAGGAGACTATGTAGTGTCTCATGTTTATGCTAATATTTATTTTAAGTTTATGTATGCATCCATGAAGAATAAATTGGATAATTCCAAGCATAAGAGCTCAAAGATGGTGAAGGATGGGCCAAATACATCACCCGTTAAATGGAAAGAGGATGAAAAATAAATAGAGTCTCTTGAAGAATATAAAATGATGAATATTGAAGGAATTCCACATGTTAAAAATGAATATAAGGAAATATTATGATGCATTTCCATGTATATCAACTAAAACCAAAGAAATGGTGCACAAATAAGATATGAAGGTCACCCATGAATGAAGAGATGAGATTGAATTAGTTAAATTTAGAGGTAAATTAATGTTTTAAAATTGATTTTGATTTCATCTATGAAGAAGAAAAAGATTATAAATAGGTTGAGAAAAATAATGACAAATTGCATCCCTTAAAAAGAGAACAAGGGCATGGATATGTATGGCCTAAATGGATTAAACAAGAAGGTAATGATAAATAAGAGAATAAACTCAAACAAGAGGCAAAACAAGGATAGAGTAAAGGTGAAAATCAATCACAAATATATAAACCAAGAATAAATGACAAGGAAGACCAAATTGACAAGAAAAGCTATCAAATCATGAAGCATGAGGGTGATGAAAAGAGAAGCAAGTTATAGCCTAGGAAGGTATAATGAATAAAATTGGTGGTAAATAGTATGAAATTATTCAATATTATCATATTGAAATAAAATTATAAGAAATCATGAAAGTAGAAGATGATAGTAAGACTACAAAGCCAACAAGAGAGGTGAAACAAGTAAGCCAAGACAATGAGATTAAGGTAAAACCATGTAAGAAACAAAATTAGTGCATAAAATATGATTAATCTCAATTTTTTTTTAAATTATTTATATGATGATATATGTGAGTTTTACTTCATTGGTGAAGACATTTTGTATATGGAAACTATTGCCTTGATGAATGAGTGTGTAGAAAAGAAAGATGAGGATGG
>JARHVA010002108.1:2415000-2562500 GCA_037957365.1 Torreya grandis
TAAATTTTTGGTTTTTTTAGGTAAAAAATTAATTAAAATGTATTTGAGATCCTATATAAACATTTTGAAACACTTTAAACATGAATAAATGACCCTATTGTTGTTACAAGACATGTAGGTTGCTTTATTGTTCATAGTCAAAGTAGAAAGAAAGGATATTATTAAAAAAAGGCATATATTGTTGATTATAATGATTTTATATGGTTTATAAAAGGTTTAAATAGTGTATTTTAATTTTTTTAATTCCTTAAAAGAGTCTTTTAACTCATATACATACAAAGCCTATTGTTACAGTCTAAAATAGGACCTCGAAACTTGTGTTTTGATTCATTATGAGAAAATGAAGGTTAGATAAAGGAAATAACCTATTTAAAAATTTTAATTAGGTTAAAATATAATATAATAAGGTAATTTTTTCTCTTTAACCTTTTTAAAACTCAAGTTATGGACTTTTATAGACTCTCAACCTGTGTAGGAAGGGATAAACCTTAGGACTAGGGTTTTGGTGATTATGATAGTTTTCACCATCAAAAAAGGACAAAACTTGGTATTATTTCTCTCTTAAACATTTTAAAATATATTCAAGTGGTTTTTTATATAAATATTATGGACTAGTCTATATTCTATAACTATGTCAAGAAATGAGGGCTAATTAGGCCTAGTTTGGAGGACTTTAACAAAGGAGGTGATAACTAGAAGAGGAGTCAGGTCATGAAAATTTGTACACATATAAAATTAGATATGGGAAATATTTAAAAGTGATTAATTATTTAAATGAGTGACTATATTTGTTTAATAAAGTGTAAACCTAAGAAAAAGGGCTACAAGCCTTATAAGGTCACAAAGAGATTAGAAAGTGGAAATGAGCATTGAAACTTGTTTTATTTTTTTGAATAGGTTTAGACAAGTATGATATGAAATTTTAAGATGATATATTAATTTATAATGACTCTTTGAAACCTAGTTCTAGTTTAACTAGTGTGTGAGGTGTAGCCAAAGAAGGTTGAGGAGGATTGAAGATGATCTGAGATAGTTCTTGTGAAATGATAGGGTAATATAATCCAATAGAAGGAAAGGTTAAAAATATTTTATCAAATAAACTATGGATAGGTACTATATAGTTTAGAATGGAAAAGGTAGAGACCAATGGAGAAGAGACCTTGAATGGCAAGTTAAGCATTAAATGTGTACTTTTACAAGATCAAAGTCAGATAAGGATTTTTTTCAAGACTTCTCCCCTTACCTCTACATTAGTTGGTTACCCCAGAATTAAATGAATTGTCTATATTATTCAATATCAAACCCTTTTTGAAAATCCAATTTAATGACAGATTCATTACTATTATGTCTTCATCTATCATATTTTCTCTCCTTGGATATCCCACAATTATAATCCCTTTGTTAGAAGCATGCATAGGATTATGGAAAACATATAATTTCATGTGTTTTCTTTTTTTTCTATTTTTTTATGTGTACATATGTTTAGTGATGCCCATTTTTTACTAATGTTAATTGTTTGTCAATGTCACTTATTTATCAGTACTATTTTTTATCAATGCTCCTTTTTTAAACCCTTGGGAGATGTATGAATTCATATTCATCCCTCCTAAAACCTATTTAATAACCAACACCTTCACCTTGGAATCTTTTCCCACCTCAATTTTATATATAAATAGAAATTGGGGGAACTCTCCCTCCAAAGTCTTTGACTATTTATCCACCTAATACCTCACCTTATTTAACCAAAATTCAACTTTAGCATTTTTATTATCAACCCTACACCATTACCTTACCCAAACCTATGCCTAAAAACCTTAAAAAATGCCAAAACCAACCCTTGGCATTTTTACCTCAACTTATGCCTATCCTAGACTAGCCTAGCACCCAAACCAAACTTAAGCCAATAATTGAGATTAACCAACCCTTAAATAAACCCAAACAATCATTTAATGTTAACCACACCTTTTAGGACTCTTTTTCTTAAAACCTCAACTGATGATAGTCACTATTGGACCATCATCAATATGCCTTTTGACATCTCTTCACCATATACCTCAATGGATGATGGTTACTATTAGACCATCATTGGTATACATTTCAACCACTTTTTACCTTTCAAACCTAACTAATGCCAATTTTTTTGAACCATCATTAGTCAACCCCTGATCATTTTCAATTACTATCATAACTAGAACCTTGCCCAAAACATTATCTTTTCACCCAAAACCCAAACCAAAGCCTAAAAACCATGACCTAACCAACCTTTCCTTAAATCCCATATCAATCTAGCATCTCTTTCCATATCTAATCAAGTGTCAAAAAGTAACTGGGGGATAACTTCTCTCCTTATTGGATTAAACCATTTATACATGTGTATGGATCTAGGGAATATTAGAACCTAAACCCCTCAATGCTTTACATTCACATCAGTTATTTTGTTAAACCAAGTTATTAGTCATCTTGTGTCTAACTTAAGATCATATTTTATCTTCAACCATCTTCATTTCCTTATTCTAAGGACAATTGATTAATACATGATCATTTTATTATTTATCATAGTCTTCAAAATCCTAAACATGAGTACCATGGCTCTACCCATGGCATGATTCTCATGGTACTTTCTATCCCTTTGAGGATGAATCTCCATGGTTTTTTTCACTTAAACCTCTTTTTCCCATCATTAAAATTCTTGTGTTATGGTTTTGCCTCCATAAAGTAAAGCATTAAACCTATATAGACTTGTCCATGTCTAAAACCAACATATAAAATAAATTTGGGATACCAAAATATCACTTGGGTCAAAAATTTAAAGCATCGTAGACTACTCCCTTAAAGGAAAATTACTCAATCCAATCAAAAAATACTTAAAAATATAGATTGCTCCCTTAAAGGACAACTATCAAACATAAAAAAAATTGAAGGATGGCTAAGTCAAAGTTTGTCAAGCAAGAAATCAATTGTAATCTTCCCACATTGATCAACTTCCCAAACCAATCAAATGACCCATATTCAAAATGTCAAAATTTAAATTTCAAAAAACAAAGCAATCCCAAAATAAAGCTTCCATCAATTTTCAAGAACATTAATAGACTTCTTGCATCAATCAGTCTACACCTAGCATATGACATGGACTTGTCTATCATGGTTATGAGGTCATATACAAAAGGGGAAAACCATCCACACCAAAATTTCCACAACCATCCATCCATCTATACCATTCATCTCCTTTTTACCCTCCACAAATCAAGGGATTTTGAGCTTACTTGATAAAGTTACCTTTTTTAACCAATTGAACTAACAATAATATAAAGCATGAAAGGGGCTTATATTCATAATGCCTACCTAGCTTGCCATTTTGGTATTTTTTAATCATATCATTTAAACCTCCTCCTTCTACTTTCATGACCACTTGTTAAGATGTGTGTCTTCTTTTTTGAGTGATTGAAACCCCAACCACCAACTTGCACCCTTTCACCATAATGGTTCCACCTTTTACCAAACCAATTGGTACATCAAATTAGGCAACCAATTTGAGCACCACCCAACCAAAATTATTCACTAGCCAAATCAACCAAATATCCTCAAATTGATCATTTTGACCCATATTTCACACTTTTATGCCCTACCTCGATTTGGTCATTTTTGCCCACTTTTCATAATTTTTGTGACCAACCTTTCCTTGGTCATTTTGATCACACCAACTACCTTACCATACTTGAAAGCCTTATAATCATGTGATAATTTTGTACACCAACCATTTATTTTCCTTAGAGTAAGACCCATTTGCGGTCTTGACACCTATGACTTATTCCATTTTCATTGGCTCACCCAACTTTTGGACCCTTGAAAATATGGAAACTTTCACTAGGAGACTTGAGTTTATAGGAGTAACCCATATCATCTATGCCTAATATTATGTCTTGGTTACCCTATCACTTGTCCTTCTAGTCCAACCTTATTTTACCAACTACATCAACTATGGTAACTTAGTCTATGCATGATCTATGATATCACACTTAGTAACATTTTGTGTGCCCATTTTTGTGTAAATGACCAACCAACCAACCTTGTCATGTACCACCCAACCTTATCATCCACATACCCACTTATAAAACCTACAAATGACTTTGGTTTACCTCATTGATTCTTGGTTTGAGGGGGAACACCTCTTCCCATACTTGGGGCATCCAACCTTCCACCAACCTTCCATTTTTTTTGGCATCTTGCTGACATAAACTATAAAACAAAAAGGGGAAAACTTTAGACACTATAAAATCATACATTATGGATCTAGATGTTGCATTAACCTTCAAATAACCCTTTATCCCATTTGTCCCCCTTGGGTTAGACTATTTATTAAAACCCTTTAATAAATAGTTAATTAAAACATCCATTCATCCCTTTTAAATCATTTGGCTAATTTAATTAATTAACTAAGTCAAATAAACCTATTTATACCTCACCTACCCAAAACCATGGATACTTGATTGACACCTAACCTAAATACCATTTATACCCTAGCATTTAATGCCCTAACCACCTAGACTTCTTCCTCACACATATCCATATTCCCTTTATTAACCTCAGACCATGTCCCAATGCCTGAACCACTTATCATTAGTGTAAATGGATAATTTTGGCCATTTTGAACTTTTCTACCTAACCATCAATGGTCGACCCTCAACCATCAAAGGTTGACCCATACCATCGATGGTTACATAACTCTAGACCAAGACCCATGCTAGAGAGTTTAGAAGGATAGAGGATAGAATGAGAATCATTAAGAGCAACAACTAACAAATTTTGGTGAACTAAAGCTGAACTAAAACCAATCTAGAGATAGAAAAAACCTCATCATCTTAACATAAAGGATTCGGGTACTATCACTCTTCCTACATAGCTTTAATATCCCAAGTAGCTTCAATTTCACTCCAAGACCTCTTCAAGATAAGTAACTACCAACAACAAGATAAGTGTCTAGTTCTTATTTTAAAAGTTTTATTTATTTAAGATTTAATAGTTTTAATATTACACCACTTTCAGATCTCTCCACACCCTTCTTTTTTTGGAGTTCTACATCTCTAAACATTGCCTCTTCCACTAGAACACCCACTAACCTCTCTTAGCCATTTGAGTGTCAAACCCCTAAGATGAACATATTTTAGGCTTCCTCTAGTCTCCATGACTACTAAGCCACCTCAAATAACCCATAAAAATCTTAACCAATCTAACCCAAGTTCATTCTAATTAGAACCAACATCCTATCAAAACCCATAGTGACTACCAATGGTCATCTTTAACTATCATTGGTCACTTATCGATCATCTATAGTCAGCCTTAACCACCAATGGTCATATCCTAACTGTCAATTATCACCTACCAACCATTGATGGTCAACCCTGACCACCAATAGTCACCTATCAACCCATGATGGTCACTATGTAACTCTATTCACCTAAAACAATAAGATAAAAATACCTATTCACCTCAACTAAAAACCCTATTTCTTCATCCCTATCAATATATAAATCTAAAAACAATAACTTGAACCATTATTTAACCATTTAAAATTTATTTTAATATTATTTTTTTAAATGCATTATTTCATGAAAAGTATTTATTTCAATTTGATTAAGTACTTTCATTACCTTATGAAACCTCTTTTGTCAACATCTTATCAACTTGACTTGTTTAAAAGGTAGATTGGCATTCTCCAAGAAAGTCATTTATTTCTTGGATCTAGCATTTTCTAGGTGTTAAGCATGGGATATACTAAGAGAGGGGTGAATCAGTATATCATATATATTATAAATATTTTACTTAATCAAACTCCACTTAACCATACATTCATTATGTGCAATAAAATTGAAATAATAAGAGAGAGAGAGAGAGAGAGAGAGAGAGAGAGAGAGAGAGAGAGAGAGAGAGAGAGAGAGAGAGACCAAATTTTTATGTGAAAAACCAAAGTGGAAAACACTATGGAGAACAATCTCAAGTATATGAAAGAGCACCAACTCAAATTATAAAGTTTGCAAGAAGCACCAACACCTTTGCCAAGCACCAACACAACAACTATTTGTGAGCACCAACCCCTTGAAAATATTTATGAGTATCAACTCATAGGATCACCAACCCCTCTTGTGTATAAAACATAACTATCTCTCAATCTTGCTTTCTCAACAAATGATAGAACTCTACAATATCTCTTTCTATTCTCTCCTCTTTTATTAAATAAAATAATTAAAAACCATCCACTCTCTTATATTTTACAAATGTCTTATCAAGCCTTTATTTATATCTTTCCAAATGTCTTTTGGCATTCACCCTTTATGAACCTTCACTCATATAAAATGGCACCAAACTTGCATGACCCTTTGAATCTTTGTATTTGAAAAGTCATATGGTGACCCTTCGTAAGCATATGCATCATTTCTTATTTTTTATTTATCTTGGTGACCTTTCAAATTCCTTAAAGTAACTCTTCATGGAAAAATGTGACATACCCTCTTTTTTCTTCACTTGGTGACTCTTAGAATCCCTCAAGATGACTCTTCATGGGAAAATGCATCCCATTCTGTTTTTGTCTTTACCCTGTGACTATTTGACTTCTTCATGGGCCCTCTTTTGACTTTAATGCAACCAAAAATATATTCATTAATATTAAATAAATATCAAAATATTTTATCCAAAATATAAACATTAAAAACACATTTAGATAATAAATGTTATGGGGCCTTTATCACCAATGCTAGACCTTTGACATCAATGACAATATTTCCAACACTAGGCAATCCACCCAACTATCTCAATAATCAACTCTTTTCTAGTTTATATATTATTTTTGATCATATTCACAAGTCAAATAGGAGTATCTACAACTATCTATATTCATGTGCACATAACACACCATGTTTTTCTACCATACCCTTCTTTAAGTTTCTTTATCGATCTCTTCTAAGAAAATAAATGAAAAAATAGTGAAACATTTAGCTTTTAGGGTTTTCTAGGATATAGATTGTGTTTTTTGGATGCTCAATCCATCCATAGGGCTTAATATTTATCCATTTAAATATGTTAGCAAGTGTAAACTAATTTAACCCTTTTATGCAATATAGAATTTAAATGCATTACCAACATGGTAGATCTCCCACAAATTTGTTCTTGCCAACCATATTGATTTAAGCTCCTTCTTTTTATTCTTTATATCCTCTGTTCTCCACCGTTTTATCCAAAATCTCATCCCTCTCTTTCCTTTTTATTTATTTCCTTCTCAATGCAACAACCGCTAATTTTTCACATTTTCCTTGGCCTAGAACAAGACCATAACTATGCATGGTAAGGATATCTCAATTTAACAACTATCTACCTACTTGTATAATGGCTTATTTTATCAAAAATGATATGGTTAATCTCAAATTAACACAAACCAAAAATACCTAATTCACTCAAATGTTCCATAGTTTTAATCATTATTTGAATCCAAAATCTGCATGGCCATTTAATTTAACATGCTCATGGATAGCATTTACAAAGTCTACTATTAAAATCATTATTAATGATAACTAACACTTCACAAGTATACTTACATAGCACTCATGTCTATGCATATGAACATTGGTTATGGGTTAGTTCATAGGATAACTTAGTGTAACAAAGTAATTTTGGTAATAACTTAGAAAAGGTAATCAACATTATGACTTTAAATAATAACGTGACTAATTTAAATATAATAGCAAGATTTTAACTATAATATCAAAACAAATAACCATTTTACAAACATCACATACAATTATATTATACCAATGTAATTATTTGTTATTACCACTATATAGACTATCTAGATGCCTTTACTATCTTTTATACATAAAGGAATTAAGTCAAAATAATGATATTTCCTGAATATCATATAATAACCAACTAATGTATTAAGACATTATAAAGACACTCTAGTTAATCCATAAGTAGCAATAAGTAAATACTAAAAAAATAGATTTACTTAATAATTAAATAAATATCATCCACAATCATGAATAAATTAACATGACATGATCATAAAGTATCATTATGCACTAAATCTATGTACTATAGCCATAATGAAATCACACAATTAGCTCCATATAAGCATTAAACAAAAACTAAATCATAATTAAAGCACATAATCAATCATCCAAATGCAACTAACACAATATGACATACTAAAGCTAATAATTTAAATAATGTATATAAATAATGCTAACTATCATGGTGTGTGTGTGGGTTTCAAGTTTTTCCTCTATCATCCCTTAACACCTCCATCCATGCCATCTTATCTAATGATGCTCTCACTCCATCGTGCTCTAAGGGATGGATCTTTCCTAAACTAAACTCATGATAAAAAGGTAGTTAGCCCATAATATCATGATATATATCTATAAAAGATTATTATGACAAATAACAACATGATCATAATGCAAAGTATGTACAAATACAACTAACCCATAACAATTTAATCATGTAATCTAAGAAACATAAAAATATTCCATAAACAACATATGACTTACAACTTAATTTAAATAGTAATTAACTAGTTTAATAACCAAATAATCCATGAAAACTTAGTTGAATCTTCTTAGAGGGAAATTAGGATGTGACATATTTCCCCCTAAAGCGAGTCATTATCCCAATGACATTTCTTAAAACACTAGTTCTAAACTTAAAACATTATTATAAAAAAATAACATAGTATGAAACAAAAAATCAAGAAAACAAAAGTGGAAATAGCTTTTATAACTCATCATAATCCTCCAAAGTGGTGCCATCATCAGAGTATTGGTCTCATAGGACCTTACACTATGACACTTCTTTATTACGTAAATGGAGTTTGTGAGTGTCAATTACTCTGATTGGTTCTACCATGACCATCTTGGGATCCAGAATCTATAAAGCATTCCAATCCAACACATGTGAAGGATCAACTATAACTTTTTTAAGATAAGATACATGGAAGACATTATGCAAAAGAGATAGGTATGGTGGCAATGTGTTTTATTGTTTTTGAAATATTAGAGTTATATTCCTAAATAATAAAGGGGTTAAGAAATATAAATCAGTAAATAAATACATAAGAATGAGCATATTGATTTGTGTATATAGATTATACTTTTTCCTTTTCTAAATATAGTAATAAATGAGAGAGATTAGAACTTAACTTATTTCAGCTGATCTAGACTATGATAAGGTCTAATACTGGAGGATCCGGATTGAGAAATAATCAAAAATATATGACTAGACTTCATTTTTAGGTTGGATAGGAGTGCTAAAAATAAGACACCCTAATTTTTGACACTATAGTCCTATTTAAACATTATTTTCTTGAGGCTTAAATATTTATGGGTTCTTTTTGGAATACCTGTGTTACCCTATCACTAAAATTTTAGGGTCCAGGACCTTGTGGAGTTTATTGTGTTCCTATTTTGATATTAAAGACCCTTAGGAGATCTTGGTGATTAAATTTAAATACAAAATTGGGAGAAAGATAAGGGGTTAGTGTGTAAAGGATACCCTAAATTCACTTCACAGCCCATGTGTGGGCACGCTGCCTACATACTAATATTCTGAAGAGAGATCAAGCTAATGCAGTTATCTTATTAAAGTACTTAGTGAAATTTGTGTATGATAAATGTAACTAGAATGCAAAATTGGATGTACTTCAATTGGTTAGGGACTGGTGCAATGACTTGAGTAGGCTTTGAATAATATTAGAAGGTTGTATGTAAAGAATGAATAGGAGTGTTTGAGTGTACTTGCTTGTATTATTGTGTCTCTCTTGTAAATGAGTGCCAACCATTCTAAATGGACTTTGAATGGCCTTTTATATGGAAACTAATGGTCATGGGTTAAATGAATTCACAAGAGGCTGACAGGGAAAAAGATAAAGATCTAGAAAAATTTGAATATTTGAGGCAAAGATGAGCTCGAACAACACCATAAATAAAACACCCTAAATTTTAGTGTTCATCTCCTATTTGGGTGCTATTATCCTAAGGGGATGAGACTTGGGGGGATGAATCTAGGCCTGAGAGGGTTGCTTGGGTCTCAAAAAAAGTAAGTCCAAGAAGCAATAGATGATTGGGAATTAGTGAAAGAAGTAACCTAGAAGGGTTGTGTGAGCCAACAAGAGGACGTATGGATTAGGTGTCTTAGCCATATTAAAGTTGTACAATTTCACATTTTACATGACTATGCAATGAAATCCTATATGTTATAGGGTTAACCAATTCTAAAAACTTGAAGGGTCCTACATATCTTGGTGAAATTTTCACTAACTTCTTGAATTTAATCGAGCTTTTATGAGGCTTAACCTACTAAATGCTTTATCACCTATTGAAAACTATCTGGTTGTTCTCTTTAGATCAACATAACTCTTTTGTCTATCGTTGGTCTTGACCAACCTCTACCTAATTATTTTTACTTTCTCTTCCATTTATGAAATCATCTTAGGTCTAGAGACTATCCTATCTTTCAACCTATCCTAACTTATTGGTATTTTTCACCTTTTTCCATATAATGCCTCAAATGGTGCCATCTTAAAATATGATAGGTATGAGTTATTATAAGATAACTCAACCAATGGAAGGTATTCCTCCCACTTGTATTTTTCATCCTTGTAATATATATGAAGGATATCCTATAATACTTAGTTAACTCACTCAGTTTAACCCTCATTCTCTGGGTGATATATAGTGTTGAAGATTAGTTTCATACCCAAAGTTGACTTTAGAGTCAACTAAAACCTAGAAGTCATCCTTGGATCCTTATTTGAAATAATATTCTATATAAATCAATTCAACCAATACACTTCCTTTATGAATCTCTTCACAAGAGTAGGTGTATCATCAATCAAATTTCTTGTTATGAAATGAGATACCTTGGTTAATTTGTTAACTACTACAAATATTATGTCATTATTATTCTATGACAATGGTAAACCTTGGACAAAGTCCATACTAATCACCTACTAATTCCCATTCAGTATGTCATGTGGATACAACAATCCATTTGGATGCTCATGTTCATCTTTCACACTTTGACATTCTAGACAATGAAACACAAAGTTTGCTACATATTTCTTGATTCCGTTATAGAAATAGAGTGGTCTATGCTCCACCATGAGCTTGGTTACTCCTAGATGTCTTAAATATGGGGCATTGTGTAGTTCATTTAGCTCTTTTCTCCTCATATTCTCTCTATCTAGTACATACATACTTCTATTATATTACAAAATACCATCATTCTCTATTCTAAATCATTTATATCTAAGATTTTGAGCATTCTCAAACAACACTTTCTTGACCTGATCATAGAATTCATATCTTAGAGATAATACAATCACTTTATCCCTTAAAGTACTTGTGATAGTAGCCATGAATTCTATGTACCTCCTATAACTTAAGACATTAGCTACTGTATTTTCCTTTCCTTTGATATAGTTAATATCAAAATCATAATTAGATAATAACTCTAACCAATGTCTTTGATAAGCATTCAAATTTAGTTGGGTAAAGATGTACTTGAGTCCCAAGTTATCATTCTTGAGCTCAAACTTTTTTACCAACAAATAATGACTTCAAAGTTGCAAAACATGAATAATTGATGTAAGTTCTAGGTCATGAGGGGCATAATTCACCTCATAAAGCTTTAGTTTCCTTGATTCATAGGCTACTACTGCACCATCCTTCATAATAACTCCTCCAATTCCATCCTTAGATGTATTTATTATTACTAAGAATGGACCATTGGGATCATGAACTTTGAGCATTGGTGATGATGTAAGCTTCCTTTTTAGTTCCTGAAAAGCTACTTCACACTTATCTGACTAGATAAAGATTTGATTCTTTCATTATAGAGAGGTAATCAAATTAACTAACTTATAAAAATTTAGAATGAATAATCTTAATAGCTCAATAATCTCATGCAAATCCTTACCTCATGCACATTATTTGGTACCAACCACTCCATAATGGATCTTATCTTTACTAGATCAACTAAAATATGGTCCATAGAGATAATGTCTCAAATAGCTCACTAATCTCATATAGAGATAATGGATCTTATATTCTAATATCTCACTAATCTCATACAAATCCTTACCTCATGCACATTATTTGGTACTAAACACTCCATAATGGATCTTATCTTTACTAGATAAACTAAAATATGGTCCTTAGAGATAATGTCTCAAATATTGCACTTTATTTTGAAAAAAATCACACTTGGACAACTAGCCATAGAACTTTTGCTTCTGCAAACATTGAAAAACTAGTTCCATATGTTGAAGATGGTCTTATTAATCCTTAGAATATATAATAATTTTATTTATAAATACCACAAAAAAATGATCTAGATAATCTCTAAACACACTATTCATGAGATTCATAAATCCTATGAGAGTATTTATCCCTATTTTAATCTAAGAATGTCTATGACCTTGCAAAGCTCATTGTGTGTCTATTTTAACCTTCAAAACCCTTAGAAACTCCTAGTGTTTGAACTTGAATTAAAACTTGGGAAAGAGAGAGAAGTGTTTAGTGTGTCAAGGATATGTTGGATGCACTTCACACTCCATGTGTGGGCACATTGCCTACATACTAATACTCTAAATATGGTTCAAGTTAATGTAGTTTTTCCATTGAAGTGCTTGGTGAAATTTATGTATGATCAATGAAACTAGAATAAAAATTTGGATGTGCTTCATTTGACTAGGGACTGGTGCAATAACTTGAGTAGGCTTTATGTAAAGAATGAAGAGGAGTGCTTGAGTGTATTTACTTGTATTCTTGAGTCTTTCTTGTAAATGAGTGCTAACCCTTCTAAATGGAATTTAAATGTTATTTTATAGGTAAACTAATGGTCATGGATTAAATGAATTTGTGGGAGGTCGATAGGGAAAAAGATAAGGATCTAGGAAAATCTGACCATTTAAGGTAAAGATGAGCTTGGACAATAGTGCCAAAAATAGGACACCCTAAAATTTGGTGCTCCTATCCTATTTAGGTACTATTATCATAAGGGGATGAAACCTAGGGGGAGGGTTTCTTGGGTCTCAAAAAGTGAAGTCTAAGAAGCTATAGATGATTGGGAATTAGTGAAATAAGTAGCTTAGAAAGGTTGTGTGAGACAACAAGAGGATCTATGGATTAGGTTTCTTAGCCATACTGAAGTTGTAAAATTTCACATTTTACATGTCTACATTTTCCCCCCACTTTATTCTAGTCATACAACAAAGTGAAATACTAGGATAAAGGAAAAATAGAAAGCATACCTAAACTTACTTGTAAGGATTAAGCTTATAAAGTTATGTGATGTTTGATGTGCATAGATTGAGCACACTATGAAGTGTGAATCTACAAATGAAAACATAAAGTAGATTAGTTTTTACTAGATATGTTATATATAAAATAAGAATGTACAAGAGATAAGTAAGAGGAAGATAAAGGAATGAATACACCTCACTAGGTATGCAAACCAATACAAAACCTGTTGTGATGTTAGAATGTGTTGGATTATATTGAGTTTGTGTTGAATCAAGAGTAATATCATGAATGGAGCTGAGTGCTCAATTCCATAGAAAGTGGCTCCAAAATGCAAAGTTTGGCCCTTTGGCTCTATCATTGCTAACTATGTGAAGCTATAAAATCATGTGTGTTCTAATAGATGTTTTGACTATGTGTCTAATCCCTCTGAATAGGTGGCTCAAGAATACAAAGATTATCTAGACCTTTGGCTCCATCGTTGCCCCATGAAGTGAAGCTTAAGTAATACCAGTATAGAATAGATGTCATGTGAGATGGATTGTAAATCACATGGATATGCTATAAATTTAATAACATGGTGTGGATAGATTGAATAGATGTTGGAAACTAAGCCACTCTTAGACATTTTGAAATATGGAGGTTAGGATTGTATGAAAACCTATTCAAAATTGATGTAAAATGCTTATGTGAAAGCCAAATCAGGAAATTGAGTACTCAAAAAGCCAAACTTGTATGAAATTTTAACTCAAAATGTGATTCCAACCACCTGTAAATGGAGTAAGGCATGAAACTACTGAGAATGCCTAGGTATAAACTAAATTTAGAAAGAAAAAAAGATCATTGTGCCACACACATTGACCCCAATCATTGATGTTTGGAACATGGATTTTGATTTGAAAGTTATGCCAACTACCTAATCTAAAGTAAAAGTAAGAACCATCATGTTGTGCATGATAACCCATTGTATTTGAGAAAACTATACTAAAACTATTGAATCTGACTGATCTAGAAGTGTAAAAACTATCCTTAAACTAAACTTTATGCGTATTTTTAGAAACCTTGAGTGTTTTCCTACCTGGATAAGAGTGCCAAAAAATTGTACACCCCTATGTTTGGTGATATATTCCTAATTTGGTGATATTGTCTAGAGCCAAATCTGATGATTGTTTTAGATTCTCTATTGTTTGCTTGGTCTATTTTGCCTAGTTTGACATCAAGATTTTGAACTAGGTGATCTGAATACTATTGTTTCAACCATTATGAAGTTTTATCTATGTGATAAATCCTTGTTTTATGCCTCCTCTTCTGAGGGTAATAATGATGAACCTACCACGACTAACCTTAGAAGAAAATAAGTCTTGTAAGTGTGCTAAGTTGTATAGATGCAAGATATAACATTGAATATTTGACAAAAGATATTTCAAGATATAGTAATATTTGAATTGATAAATTTTTAGATCAATATGGGTATGCCTAGATAGATATAACAATGTAAGAGTATGTGCATGATACAAAAATAGATTGGTAATGTTAGATATTAGTTATTAGTTTACATGGAGGGATGGAGTATGATATCCATCATGTCATCCAAGAAGCAAGATAAATGCATGATTGAAATCATGGCATTACACATAGTGAGGAGCAAATAATAAAATAAGCATACAAAGAAAGAATTAAGAAGCATACAATGGTAGCCAAGGGGCTACACAAATAAGGTACATGGACACATGTCACTCAAACTAGAATACAAGCATGGAAGGCATGTTCAAATACCACATACGCATACAAGTGGAAGAAGCAAAGTTGGCACAAGGGCCACAAGCATATGAAAGAGTAAAAAAAAAAGGACATTGGAAAATGTCCTAAGGAACACACATGAAGAGATGCAAAGGACATTGGTAAATGTCTTAATGCATAGGTAAGAGACAAGCAGTAACTAGAAAGTGCAATCACACAAGCTATGTTAAGCAAGGAATGAAAGAAAAATTAAGAACTAGAAGATAAAAACACATCTAACTAACCAAAGTAAATGTCAAAGTATGTAAAACATGTGTAGTACAAGACTAGGTATATGTTAAGAAATACATAAGTGCCAAGTATTAATGAAATTTCAATGTAGTAATTTGTGTAATATATTAAGGAATGTGTATTAGTATGATAGCTCAGAGTGTGTAGTGTAAGAATGACATAACCCAGATGGTGTAGTCATGTAGAAGATGCCCCCAGTGGGTATGTATATTGATGTGTGTCTCAATTGTAGAAGTAGAAATTCCCCCTCAATGGGTAGAATGAAGCAATCAAATAGTTGGATATTACTACACACACTCAAAAAAGATCAAGTGAAGCATAATAATGTAGATAAATGGACATAACATAGTATGAGATAGTAAATGTATGTCCTAGCATGATATTAGTAATGTAAACATGGGTGATGCATACAATAAAAATATGTTTTTGGTGTTTTTGTAATTTTATGAATGTTTTTATATTTTGAAGTGTTATATTGTTTTTATATTTTTGAAAATATTTGAACTATGTATAATCAAGTGGGAGATAATATGTAAAATTAATGCTAGAAAGAAATGATACTAACTAATGAGTCTTATATGAGACCCCTTGTCATGTTGTTTGGTATCAAATAATGGGATCATGTGTGATCATGAGGCATGATGGAGTGTCTAAGATTATGCAACTGAAATATGTGTACATTGTAACTACTCTAAAATATCTGAAGTGGAAACTGAATATGGGGTCCCCCTATGACTCTAAGAAGTGGATGCAATTGTAGGGATCTTAGGGACCCATATGAAATTAGGAGAATAAACTCTGTGAATAGTTTTTCTCTATGTAGCTGTATGAGATTGTAATGTAACTACTCTAAGTATGAACACTATAGCTGGAAGCTATCTAGAATCCTAAATTTGTGGGTGTGTATAAACCCTCTGTACTAGTAATGTATGAAAAAACTATGTCTACCTCTAAACTTAAAGCTACACTAAAAATGGAGTGGAAACTAAAATAGGTGTAAGAACTAGAACTAGTGACTATAAGCTACTAAATGGCTCTAAAGTAGGGAGTGGTGACTCATAAGGAACTCTTCTAACTAAAATAACATGATTAATGTGAATGAATTTCATGTATCTATGAATTTTAGAAGGTATTTCCTTGAGTTTTTGAATCCATGGTCAACCAAGTCATATGTCAAAAACTCTTACACTAGGAACTATAGTGAATGGTGTGACCACATATGTAGAATCAACCTGTAATAGAATTACTATCTCACCCAATGAACTTTTTATATACCCATTGAAATCACTAATAACTATGTCTATTGAAATTATATCTTACTCTAAATAAACCAAATGTTGTAATAGTGTGAAAGTGTACATGTTAAGACTGGAACCATTGTCAATGAGTACACTATGAATAGGTTGATTATGAATATGTGCTCTAATAAATAGTGCATTGTAACCTATATTATCCTTGACAATTCATGATCTAAGAAATATATTGAAGTCCTGGATAGAAATCTAGACTCATACACACCTATCATACCTCTTAAAAGATGTGCCTCAACTGAAGGTGCCTGGTATGTAACTGTTGGAGGATGTCTATGGTATGTATGATGAACACCTAATGTGTCATCTTTATTTTATTTTGAGAGATATGGAAATGGATCTAAAAATATTTTCAAAGCTTTATATTGTGTTGGCTTTGTATTTGGAGGCTCAACTAAAGTGCCCAAATCAAGTAGATTATCGTCTATCAAGTTTTGTATCTTATGTCACAAATTGATGCATCTATTTGTGGTTTGGCTTGATGCCCTATGAAAATCACAAAATGCATGCTGATCATATACCCATGGAAGAGGCTTTGTTGGATCTACTTATTAAATAAGAGGGAGAGTGATGAGATTACATTCCAATAATTACTATAAAATCTTGGTTGGAGGAACTGGTAGATTGGTAAATGCTCGATGAGGAGGTGTCGATAGAACCATATATTGAGGGGGCTCAAAATCCACATTAACTGTAGGTTGATTATAATTGTTATTATCATTAGTTTTGACCTTTTATTGGACTCTATTCTTACTCTTATTAGTTGTGTTTAAGGCACATGAATACTTAAGTTTTCCCATTGAAATTATCTTGACTTCTCTTCTCTTGAGTGTATGACACGATTCAGTGAAGGAAGATAATCTTTTAAATAGAATAGATTCATGCAATGCTAGTAGAAGACTCTATTTGAAGATGTCTTGTAGCTTTTGATCAGCTATGGGGATATTTAAATTATCCAAATTAGTCTTTTATCTAAGAAAATAATCTATGAGAGGCTCATTTAACCTTTATTTATGTTGTGCAATCTGTGCATATGAGACCTTATTACCAATGTTGATAATAAAATATGCTAGAAGCATGTCTACTAAAGGATTAAATGCTATGGTCGACTGATTTGGTAGACTATAAAACTATTGTAAGGCATAATTCCTTAGGTTTCATGGAAAAGTTTTGGTAAGTAACCAATCATTGGGTACATAATCTAAACATGCTTCATGAAAATCTCTCAAATGTGTCTCTAGATCACCCTTGCCATTATAAAGAATAATCTTGGGTTAAACAAATCCTTGTGATAAAGGTGTAGAAGCAATGTGACATGCTAATGATGTATATAGAAGAGAAAAATAATCCAAAGCCTACATAGGTCTAGTGGTACCTTTCTTAAGATATTGCACCTTGGATTGAAGATATTGTATCTCTTGCACAAGGCCTATGACATCAGGAGATAGGGATGTACTAGCTACAACTTGTGGTATAGAAGAAGGTTGGGCTGCTATAAGGGTGGTTGAGACATAGCTGCCCCCATAGTGTCATTTAAACTTGGATGATCTATAGTTTGAGAAGATTTCCCATTGGTTACTTTTTATTGTTCTTATTTTAAAATTTTAAGCATGTCATCTTACATATCTGGATGTTTGGTTAAGATTTCTTGAAGTTTTCTATTATCAGTTTCATCAAAACTAGTATATTGAGCCATTGGTAAAGTAGGAAAACAATTCGAAATGTTTTTAAATGTTCTAAAATATGTTTTAATAGGAAATGATCAAGAAATGGAAAGTATTGAAATTAAGAAACACAGAGTCCAAAAACTAGTGAATCAAAAATTTTGAAAAAAGGATACTGAGTTACCAAAAATGTAAGGTAATACCTCAAAATCAAGTAGGTGCTAGTACATACCACTAGGTATTTTTTAGAAATATTATCTACAAAATACTATGAACTTTTGAATTTGAAATTGATTTTTTGAGTTTGATATGCAACTAAATTTTCAAAAAATGATGTAAAAAGTACTAAAAATAACAGAGAATGTATTTAATACAACTAGGGTTTTAAAATAAAATTTGTCAAAATTAGTATAATAATTTGAAAAAAATTCTATGAATTTATATAATTTATCTTGAAAAAATTAGGAAAAAATTTGAAAATATTTCTATAATTAGCAAAATATTTTTCCTAGTGGTTTGAAAGTGTTTGTATGCAAATAGGACCTAGTATGTGCAAAATAAGGTTTGGGTGAATTTATTAAAAATATTTCAATTAATTTATATTTTTATGATTTTTAAATTTAGGAAAAATTATGAAAATATTGTAAAAACATTAAAAATAATTAGCCTTAAAGTTTTTTGTGTTAAAATTTGAAGTCAGGTTCACCAAATGTTTTATTATTTTTGAAATATTGGATTTATATTCCTAAATAATAAAGGGACTAAGCATTTTAAATAAGTAAATAAATACATAATAATTAACCTACTAATTTGTGTAAATAAATTATACTTTTACCTTTTCTAAATATAGTAAGAAATGAGAGAGATTAGAACTTAACTTATTCCAATTGATCTGGACCGAGACAAGGTCTAATATTAGAGGAGAAAGACTAAGAAATATTCAAAAATCAATCCTTGAAATTCATTTCTAGGTTGGACAGGAGCGCCAAAAATAGGACATCTTATTGTCTAGCACTATAGTCTTATTCTGACATAGTTTTCCTAAGGCTTAAAGCATTATGGGTTCTATTTGAAATGTCTATGTTACCATGTCACTAAAATTTTAGGGTCTAAGACCTTGTAAAGCTTATTATGTGATTTTTTTAATGTTAAAACCCCTTAGGAGCTCCTAGTGCTTAAAATTGAATGTAAACTTAGGGGAGAGAGAGAGAGAGGGAGGGAGAGAGAGAGAGAGAGAGAGAGAGAGAGAGAGAGAGAGAGAGAGAGAGAGAGAGAGAGAGAGAGAGAGAGAGAGAGAGAGAGAGAGAGAGAGAGAGAGAGAGAGAGAGAGAGAGAAAATAAATGTGAAGATATTGATCTAAGAAAATATGATTGTTTGAGGAAAAGATGAGCTTGGACAATAGTGATAGAAATAGGACACCCTAAACTCTGGTGATCTTGTCCTATTTGGGTGATATTATCCTAAGGGGAGTAGACCTAGGGATGGATCTGGGCATGAGAGAGTTTCTTGTGTATCCAAAATCTAAGATCAAGAAGCTATGGATGACTAGGAATTAGTGAAAGAAGTAGCCTAGAAGGGTTATGTGAGAAAATAGGAGGACCTATCGATTAGGTGTCTTATCCATAATGAAGTTGTATAATTTCAAATTTTGAATGACTAAAAATTTAAGCCTATATGTTATAGGGTTGACCAATTCTAAAACCTTGAAGGTTCCTACATATCTTGGTGAAATTTTCACTAAAATTTTCAATTTAATCAAGCTTTTTTTAGGCTTAACATGCATAAACACTTTATCACCTACTAAAAACTATCTAGTTTTTATCTTCATATCAACATAACTCTTTTGTATATCATTGGCCTTGGCCAACCTATACCTGATTATTTTGACTTGCTCTTCCATTTATGAAATAGTCTTAGGTCTAGAGACTATCCTATCTTTTAACCTATCCTAATTGATTGGTGTTCTACACCTTCTTCCATACAATGCCTCAAATGGTACCATCTTCAAATCTGATTGGTATGAGTTATTATAAGATAACTCAACCAATGGAAGGTATTCCTCCCACTTGTATTTTTGATCCTTGAAATACATATGAAGGATATCCTATAATACCTAATTAACTCACTTAGTCTGACCATTATTCTATGGGTGACATGTAGTGCTAAAGTTTAGTTTCATACCTAAAGTTGAATTTAGAGTCAACTAAAACCTAGAAGTCATCCTTGGATCATGATTTGAAATGATATTTTATATAAATTAATTCAACCAATATTCTTCCTTTATGAATCTCTTCACAAGAGTAGGTGTATCATTAGTCAAATTACTTATTATGAAATGAGCTACCTTGGTTAATTTGTTAACTACTACCAAGATCATGTCATGCCTATTGTATGACAATGGTAAACCTTAGACAAAGTCCATATTGATCACCTACCACTTCTAATTTAGTATGTCATGTGGATACAATAATCTAGCTATATTCTCATGTTCATCTTTCACACATTGACATTCTAGATAATGAAACATAAAGTATACCACATATTTATTTATTCCCTTATAGAAATAGAGTGGTATAATCTCAACCATGAGCTTGCTTAATCCTAGATGTCCTAAATATGGGGCATTGTGTAGTTCATTTAACATTTTTCTCCTTATATTATCTCTATCTAGTACATGCATCTTTCTATTATATTAAAAAATACCATCATTCTCTATTTTGAATCTTTTATATCTATGATTTTGAGCATTCTCAAACAACACTTTCCTAACTTGATCATAGAATTCATCTCCTGGAGAGAATTTAATCACTTGATCCCTTAAAGTACTTCTGATAGTAGCCACAACTTCTATGTACATCCTACAACTTAGGACATTAACTAATCTATTTTTCTTACCTTTTATATAGTTAATATTGAAATCATAATTAGACAATAAATCTAACCAATGTCTTTGATAAACATTTAGATTCAGTTGGGTGAAGATGTACTTGAGTCCCAAGTTATCAATCTTGATCTCAAATAATTTTGCCAATAAATAATGCCTCTAAACTTAAAAAACATGCATAATGGATGAAATTTATAAGTCATGAGGGGCATATTTCACCTCATAAAGCTTCAATTTCTTTGATTCATAGGCTACCACTACACCATCCTACATAATAACTCCTCCAAGTCCATCCCTAGATGTATCTATGATTACTAAGAACTAACCATTAGGATCATGAACTCTTAGCATTGGTGCTAATGTAAGCCTCCTTTTTAGTTCCTAAAAAGCTACTTCACACTTATCTATCTAGATTAAAAATTTATTCTTTCATTATAGAGAGGTAATCAAATTAGCTATCTTATAAAAATTCAGAATCAATTTCCTATAATAGCTCACTAATCCCATGGAACTCCTTACCTTGTGCACATTATTTGGTGCCAACCACTCTATAATGGATCTTATCTTTATCAGATCAGCTAAAATATGGTCAGTAGAGATAATGTCTCAAATATTGCACTTTATTTTCAAAAACATCACACTTGGACAACTTGCCATAAAACTTTTGCTTTCATAAACATTGAAAAACTAGTTCCATATGTTGAAGATGCTCCTATTCATCCTTATAATATAAAAGAATGTCATTTAGAAAAAAAATGATCTAGATAATCTCTAAACACACTATTCATGAGATTCATAAATGCTACCAAAGCATTTGTCAACCCAAATGGTAACACTGTGAACTCATAGTCCCATATCAAGTTCTAAATGCTATTTTTGGAATATCCTCATTTATCATCCTCAATTGATGATATCCTACTCTAAGATCAATATTACAAAATACCATTGCTCCTCACATCTAATTTAAAATATCATCTATACAAGGTAACAAATATATGTTCTTGATAGTCACCTTACTCAACATTATATAATAAATATAAAGGTAAAGAGTACCATTTATTTTCTTGATGAAGATAACTAGTACACCCCATAGTGACACACTTGATCTAATCAACCCTTTTAATAACAACTCCTAGATTTGATCCTTCAATTCAATTAATTTGGTGGTTGCCATCCTGTACAATGGTTTAGACTATGGTTCCAATCTAGGTTTGATATTAATTGACAAATCAAACTCACATTTGGGAGGCAATCCTAAAAATTCTTTTGGAAATACATCATGAAAATTATTAATAAAATGATAATATTCAAGGTATGGTTCCTTATATTTATCCATTTCACTTATCTTGATGATAAATGCTTGGCATCCTTTTCCTTGAGCCTTCCTGAGTTTCATTATAAAAATCTACCTAAGTCTCAAATCTCTTTATTCACCTTAAATTCATGTCTAATTTCTAAAATCATCTTGACACTCAACCTTCTTTAAATAGCATTCAACCTTGGATTTATGCTTTGCAAGCCAATTGAATCCTAAGATCACATCATATGACCCTAGCGGCATTGCATAAAGATCCACTACTATTATGAATTCAATCAACCTAATCTCAACTTCAACTAAACACTTATCAACTTTGACCTTTGACTCACTCCCATATTGTACCAACCATGCATTTTCCATTACTCTAGCTTTTATAGATAACTTATTTGGTATTCTAGGAGTTATAAAACATTTGAAGCCCTCGTATCTATCAAAATGGAAAATAAATGGTCAAACAAAATACCTGACAATTTTATGGATGAAATTTGAAATTCAACTTATTGATTTTAAAATATTGCATGTATCTATTATTAAAAAATTCCCTATTGTGAATAATAACCTTT
The DNA here is from genome assembly GCA_037957365.1 of Torreya grandis. Taxonomy (NCBI): domain Eukaryota; kingdom Viridiplantae; phylum Streptophyta; class Pinopsida; order Cupressales; family Taxaceae; genus Torreya; species Torreya grandis. The sequence goes on from JARHVA010002108.1 coordinate 2,438,061, forward strand.
GTTCTTTGACTTATCTTGGGTACATTCATGAGCAAAATGGTCAACTCCATAAATGAAGTAACCTCCAGGTGGTCCTTTCCTATTAAAATGTTTTTTATCCTTAAAGCCACCTTTGAAACCATTACCTGGTTTCCTATTACTTGAACCACTATTGAATTTAACATTTTGATTTTGGAACTAGATCTTAGAGTCTCTACTCCTCTGTATCTAGTTCTTTTTTAAAGTTGGTTTAGAACTTATAATTTTTTTCATAAATTTATCTCTGACTTGAGAAAGATATTTCAAGTTCTATTCCTACTTGACTTCCTTCTCAAATATTATATTCATAATATATGGCCCATGCACATATACCTCATCCTTAATCTAGGGTTTCAATCCCATGATGAATTTCCTAATTATGAACCTCTCATCCACCTGATACTAAGGCACATACTTTAAAATTTTGGTGAATTGTTCCTAGTACTCATTCACCAAAAGGTCTCCTTGCTTAAGATTTTGAAAATATTCAAGATTTTGATCAAATTATAATTATGGAGGCCACCATGATCTAAAAAATATCATGAATTACTCCCATGTGGTGGTAGTAGACTTAATATTCATTTTCAACTTATTAGCCTACCACATAGTTGCTTCACTAGCCAATTAGTAATCTCCCTAAACTACTTTAGTGACTTTAGAGTAGCTTCAAATGTTAAAATACTTATCCATCTTAGTCATCCATGATTTATCTCTGTCTCCAAAAATGGATCCATCAAACTTAGGTGGATTCATCTTATTCATATTTATAGCCAATTTTGTAGCTATATGAGCTCTCATGTCTTATGGAAATTCCTTATGCCTCTACTCTGGAGGAATTTTATGCTCAATAGGATGATCTTTAGGCACATCCTAATGGTATTGCTCTTTATTACCATGAACTTAATATTATAAGGTTGTAATATGCTACCTATTTTTAGTCATGGCTATGAGAATTTAATACAACTTTACTACTCTCTCAGTAGTAAATTGATTAAGATCAAATGGAGGGTCATTATCATTGAAATTTGAAATACCCTCACCTAATGATCTATCTCACCCCATTCTCCTTTATCTTAAAAAGAGGGATATGAAAATGTTATCAGACTCATTAAGTCCTAGAGTTATATCTACATCTTTGATAACATAATGTAACATCCCCACTAGGATTTACTAGAATAATGTATTTACAAAAATAATTATTCCATGTATTCAAAATTATAATTCACCATGAGAGTATAATTAGTGATCCTAATAAAACATATTGAATATGTTAACCATAACATAGGCATGTAACAATCCATATAGTTATTGATCACTATGAAATAAATAAGCAAGACATAACTGCATATATTCCAGAAAGTAATTACATAACTCTACCCACAACTGATATAATATTACAACCACTACTGACAATGTACATATGAATAAATATTAATTTTTTATCAATCATATGTCACAATATAATACAAGATATAAGGATCCATAGAGTATGAATAATAATGAACTTCGTACCCTATGGTAATCTTAAGTGTAGTCTCCAATGAAGTACTATTGTGAGGAGGGAGAGCATCATCCAATTACTTTTCCATACCAAACATAGACCATTTATCCCCTATAAAATCACCCAACTAGGAATATCCCTCCCTTTATGGATGGGTAGATAGCGATGGTATGGGAATCCATAAAGACAAGCTAGTACCCGTATGTTATAAGATTTCTAAAACATGATGTGTACCATAAAGAAAATAATTTCTAAAATGATATAAATCAATCATAAAAAATGATAATGTTTAACTAAAAATTAATTTGGCCAAATTTTTTCAAATAGTTAATGATCTCTAGGATCAATCAAATTCATGCACACCAATTGATCGGATTACCCTCATTTTGCATTGGTGATGCTAGGTAAGCTAGGGAAGTTTGTCTTCCCACTTATTTAGTACCAAAAATGTGAGATTTGTTTAATTTAAAAATTAACCAATAGATTCAAATGGATTAGTTATTATCATCAAGAATAAAACATGCTAAATATGGAAATAATCAAAGTACATATTTTTAGTCCATCAAACGTATGCAATGAATCTCAAACATAATATTTATTTCAAAAATAATACATGTAGATAAGTATAGTCTTAATAGGACATACCATTTAGGTATAATTATACGTATTTTACAAGCTACTAAATATCAAAGTAACTCAAATATAAAACTATCTAAGATATCAATATCTATCTTAGTTCATTTACATATGCCAAACTTACAAACTACAACAATTAGTATTAATTCAATTCAAGGCTCATAATTAAACAATAATCCAGTTTTTATGTTAAAATTTTACACATATAATGAGTTATATGCATTTAAATATGATATACTACTTCATGGATTTTGGCACTCATTTAACAAACAAACTATATACTATATTGACAATCATACTTCTTGTGTGTGTGTGTGTGTGTGTGTGTGTGTGTGTGTGTGTGTGTGTGTGTGTGTGTGTGTGTGTGTGTGTGTGTGTGTGTGTGTGTGTGTGTGTGTGTGTGTGTGTGTGTGTGTGTGTGTGTGTGTGTGTGTGTATTAGTAGGTAATCTTACTCATGTAGGTATAAGCCATCTACAAGTATTATTACTTAATCAATTTATACAAAGATATTTCATATGTGTGTGTGTGTACTCACCATAAATCTCTCATCATTTTTTATAATATATCTAATAACATAGTCATGTAGACTAAATACATAATTTTATATTATGTATTGTTCATTTTATGAATTTGTATAAAGATACAAAGTATATACAAACTATGATTGTGATAGCTCATTAACTTGTGAATTCCATATATATAAACTTAGCCAATAACTAGTAAATTTATATGTAGGAAATGACATACTTTAAATCACTCAAGCTTATAACTATAAATAAAAGAATGAATTTAACATATCGAAACCAAAATGTATTAAATTAAAATATAGTACTCCACTACATCAGTTACATGATTGTATAAACAAGATTCAAATAGATAATGAAGTTGACACAATCATACTATTCCATTTATTAATAGTTTATGAATCGATAACTTTAAATTATTATATCTACTTTATCCATATTTAATATGCAATAGAATTTCCATATCATATAATAGATACTTGTAATTCAATTTAATGTCATAATATCCTCTAAAAGGTTAATAAGACCCCTATGAAATGTATGTAGTTTACTCAACTCCCATAACATGAAACTAAATATAATTTCATTTGTATGATTCTAGTAGGCACAAATACATAGGTTACTAATATATTCATAGACAACCCCCAATGTCCATTTTTTTATGTTCATATCCCATACTCAGCCATATAAATGTTTTCATATATATTAATTAATCAAAACTCAACCATATATATAATAGAATGATAGTTCATATACACTCACAATATATTTCAATAATCTATGGTCTAACTAAGGCTCAGCCGTGGTTTTCTCATTATTTTGCAAATAGAGTATATAGATCAAAACAATATACTTTGTCATGTTTCCTTTAATTAGATTTTAATCCATAATGATGTTTGTCATTTCACCTCAAATCAAATTGTTATACACATATGTACCAATTATGGTATGTATATATATATATATACTTTAGTATGTATATATACTCTAGGTCAATAAAGACATGTAAGGTATATATCCATACCCCTACATATACCCACAAATATTTATTTTAGACAAAATTCTAAGTTCTAAACAACCCAATTTCATTCTAATTTTCCACGCGACCTCACACACAAAATCAAATTCACATTACTAGAATTACATACAAACCTAGGGTTTAATTTTGAGGGTTTTCTAGGATATAGATTGGGTTTTAGGAATGGATGAGCCATCCATAGGGCCAAATATTTATCTATTTAAATATTTTATCAACTGTAAACTAATTAAACCCTTTTATGAAATCTCACACACAAATACTTTTGTCGTAACATCCAAGAATTTAAATACATTACCAACATGGTAAATCTTCCACAAATTCATTCTTGCCAACTGTATTGATTTAATCTCCTTTATTTTCTTCTTTCTATCCTTTTTTCTCTATTATTCCATCCAAAATATATTCCCTCTCTTTCCTTATCAACCCAATTTCCACTTATTTCTCCCATTTTTCTCTGCCGAGAACTAGACTAGAACTATTCATGGTGAGGATATCTCAACTGAACAATAGTCCACTAACTCGTATAATGACTTATTTGATAAAATATGATATGGTTAATCTAAAGTTAAAAAATACCAAAAATCCTTAATTCACTCAAAAGTTCCATATTTTTAATCATTATTTGAATCCAAAATCTGCATGGTCATTTGACTTAACATGCCCATAGATAGTCTTTACAAAGTCCACTATTAAAATCATTGTTAATGATAACTAAAACTTCATAAGTCTATTTAACATAACACTCATGTCTATGCATTAAAATATTGGCTAGGGGTTATTTCATAGGATAGCTTAGGGTAACAAAGTAAATTTGGTAATAACGTAGAAAATGTAATCAACATTATGACTTTAAATAACAATATGACTAATTTAAAGCCAACAAATTTTTTTTGACTATAATAGCAAAACAAATAACTGTTATACCAAATCACATACAATGATATTATAACAATGTAATTGTTTATTATTACCACCATATAGACTATCCAAATGCCTTTACTATATTTTATAGACAAAGGCATTAAGCTGAAACAATGATATTTCTTGAATATCATATAATAAAAAATTAATATATTAACACATTATAAAGACACTCTGGTTAGTCCATAAACAACAATAATTAAATACTAAACAAATATATTTAATTACTAATTAAATAAATATCATTCACAATCATGAATACACTAATATGACATGATCATAAATCAACATTATGCACTAAATCTATGTACTATAGCCATAATGCAATCACATAATTAGCACCACATAAGAATTAAATGACAAATAAACCATAAATAAAGCACATAATCAATCATCTAAATTCAACTAACAAAACATGACATAGTACAACTAACAATTCAAATAATGTATATAAAGAATGCTAACCATTGTGGTGTGTGCGTGGGTTTCTAGTTGTTCCTATATCATCCCTCAACACCTCCATCTACACCATCCTATCTAATGATGTTCTCCCTCCATCATGCTCTGAGGGATGGATCTTTCCCACATAAAACTCATGCCAAGAAGGTAGTTAGATCATAATATCATGATATATATCCATAAAATATTGTTTTGACAACTAAAACCTTGATCACAATGTAAAGTATATACAAATACAACTAACTTATATAAATTTAATCATGTAATCTAAGAAACATACTACAGTCCCATAAATAGCATATTACTTAAAAATTAATTTAAATAGTAATTAATTAGTTTAATAACCAACAAATCCATAGATACTTAAGTAAAATAACTTAGAGAGAAATCATGATGTGATAGATACCATTTATGACTTGTGTATAGTTTTTTTCTATGATATAAAAAAAAAGTGATCAAAATATGAATATATTGTTTATGTCCCAAGGAAAGAAGTGATAACCTAAAATTATGCTCCAATTATTGATAGTATAAAATTGAATAGTTTATATTATGTAGCTATTTTCCATGGTCTTATCACTTATTTTGATCTGTATATATAGATTATGGTTGTTAAAAGTAATTCAAAAATAATGTGTGACCAAATGTTTGGTAAGTTTTGTGTAAGAAATGATAATATTATTAAATTTCATACATAGGTAGTTTTACTTGTACATGATGTTGGGAATGTGAAAGTAATGGAGAAGTGGGGTAAAACAAGTACTGGTGGTGTTTATTACAATTTTACTATCCTAGTTTTTCCACAAATGGAGTCATAACACACTATTACTAAACCACTTTTTTCACTTGTTGAGTTAGTGTTGGACAAAAATCAATAATAACATACACTAACACTTGTTCTAGGAGCATGACATGTTGCCAATGATGGTTGATAAAATAATGTGTTATTCCCAAGATGTGAGTCTATTATAGAGTTTATGAGGACTTAGGAGGGCATACATATTAGTTAATGGAAACCACTTCTCTTTATTTGTGGTATTTCCATAATATGTGTTTTGTGTATAATATTGGGGTTTTTCATAGGGATAGGAAGGAGTAGAAGAGTGTATGTATAATTAATGAATTGATAGATATCTCTTATTATAGAGTACTTACCATGTCAAGTCTTAATATGTATTATAAATTAATGAAAATTTCATGATTCTCTTCAAAAAACTTCAAATTTAATGATGTTAATAGTTCAATGTGTTTTTTCATAGCAAGGGTTTGTCACTTGGTTTTAAAGGCCTATCAATATCATCAGAAAGTAAGGTCTCTTCCAATGTATATTTTAAACTTAATTTATAGATGTGATTAATTTAAATGTCTATCAATTATTAAAAAATGATGTATAAACGTCCATGCACATTTATGAGATTTTAATGAAACTCCTTCCATAAACATGCATATACATAATAGATTTAAAACATATATCATATGTTAGCCTTGAGGTTTGTATGAATTTAGAGTTTGTAAGATTTGTGAAAATGAGGAGCATTCCCAACACTAAACCTATCAATAGATAGGTGTTCCCCATTTTTCATCACCTACTCTCCATTATAATTTTGGTTTGATAATTTGGGACTTTCGCTAGCTTTGTTGTATCTGACCTTAAATAGGTGATATCTCAATGGCCTTGAAGTGACTTCATAAATACATTAAATAATTGGTCTCCATAGAATAACCTTGTTAATATAAAAATTAGCTTGATGGTATTTAAATAGCCTTAATAATATATTTTATAATAAATAACTTATTTCCCCAAAAGCATCCTCACTTATAAAATAGAAATCCAGTTTCCCCAAAAAAATATTATAGGTCAACCATTCAAGTGTTGTAGTATATATTTATAATCTCAACATATGTAAAATATAGATAAAATTTTACAAGAAGATTTTTGTCATATTTAAATATGGAGGAGATATAAAATAACAAGAATCACAATACTTACTACAATGTAACAATCAATTTATTTAAGATGATGTATGAAGTATTCAGGAATGATTATAAATCCAAATTATCTTACAAAGTCTCCCTAATGGTCTTGACACACATTTATATTCAAGATCCCCTTTTGTCACTAGAATATACTTTCAAATACACGAGTACATATAAATGTACACATGAATATATGTCAAATTGAGTACACATGACTAATTAGTCTTGACTAGCTTCATAAATATAAATCTATGCATGAATACATGTCAAATTGAGTACTAAATAGTAAAATACACACCATATAGTGTATCTAACCATATTCATTAATTACATGAAATATAGTATATGGGAATGCAATGCCATGTTTTACTTGTAAGTTACTTTTTTGGAATGCATTGTTGATGGGTTTCTAGACTAATAAATTTAACTTTTTTCACTTTCTCACTTCATAGATGATGTCCAATGAGTTAAAATTATATGATATATGATATATGAGAATGCAATGTCTTATTTTACTTGTAAATTACTTGTTTTGAATGTAAATTTGATGGGTTTCTAAATTAATAAGTCTAACTATTTTTTCTTGCTCACTTCATAGATGATATCTAATTGGAAGAGCTTTTTATCTATTCAAATGAATAAGCCACCTCCTAGGGAGTTCCCTTCTAAGGAATTTGAATGTAGCAAGGTGAAGCATAATTTGGGAAACAATAAAGATATTATCACCTGAATATGAAAAGATCATATAAAAGTCTTCGTAAGTGATAAATATAATATATTTGGATATCCCACCAAATTTTGTATCAATGATAGTGCATTCAATCATGTGACATGGTGTACAAAAAATTATGGTTGATATATCTCTCCTATACATATTGTGAGTATGGTATCTTGTAATAGATTTGTATTAAAATACAAATTGGATTTTTGTTTAGTATTCTAATATATATATATATATATATATATATATATATATATATATATATATATATATATTGGTGTACATATGGCCCCAATGATTATAGGGCTGAAGATGATGTGCATTATGATAATTTTAACATTATTAATGTTGGTATCGGTATCCAACCTATCCATAATAATTTTTGTATGGATTCTAATGTAAAAATATATCTATGTGCTAATAAATAAGCAAGAACAAGATTTTATTAAATATAAAAACATGGATCATAAATACTAAGGGGCATGGTTTGCCATGGGAAAGATATCAATGAATATAGGGGTAGTTCTTATACTTTTGCTAGATTAAAGGATTGAGTGGAGAGATTGTTGTTGTTGGGCCTGACCCCTGAACTTATTCACAAAAAGCATCATAAAATTGTCCATGAAAAACTTATGTTGTTTGATGGTCAGATGAAGAGGGATGATTTCATGACAAAATATGATATCCACAATGTTGATAGAAGAATGAAAATAATAGAATACTAATTTGAGCTTAATGATGTGAATAATGTAATAACATTTATCAAAAAAACTTATTAAAAAGTATTTATGTATAAATAATTTGAAAAAATAGGAACATAGGAGCAACCCTTTGTCTTAGGTCTCCACCTTCCTCAATAACATGAGTGGATGTTGAAGTATGCACATAATAGTATACTTTTAATTGACTCCATGTATGAGACAAATGCACAAAAAGTAATTTTGGATATCAAAATTTGAAAATTCATACTTGTTATTGTATAAAACTTACACTTTTATTTTGTGATGAAATTCATGTTATACACACTTATTATATTTGATAGTATACATATTTGACTTCGTATTTTGGGGATGTTGATGCCAAGGGATACTATTATAGACCTAACATTGTGGATGCTTAATCTAATGTTAGTGCACATTGTCATATGTTGGAATGGAAACTAAATGATTTCATGATGGATGATGATCATGCTGAAATTTTTACTATTAGGTAAGTTGAGACCATCTATATTATAAATATCACTTAATTTTTTGAAAAATGCTTTATTTTCTATTTTTATTTACTTTTGCAATGTCATTATGAGTCTAGGGAAGTGTTTCAACTAAGGTATACCTCTTTAGTTGGCATGTGAGGAGAGTGTGGATTAAAAAATTGATTGCAAAGGTTAAGGATGTTGAAACAAGGTAGGAAATGTTTAGAAGCCTTAGAAAAATAATGCATAAGTTTCCTATTAAGGATGTAGGAACTAGTGATGTGAACCTATTCATGGAACAATATGTGGCTCAATAATCATTCATTAGATATTTTGAAGATAAAATGTTTCACCATATTGGCATGTGAGAAATATGTTTTCATACAATGCCCCATGTGGGTCAAAAGACAAATATTTCCATATAAATATATAACACTCATTTGAAACACATGTTTTCAAAAAATAATAAGAGTTTATTCCCATTAAAAAGTGGATCAGTTGGTGAAGAAGTTAGTGTCAATTGCATTTTTGTATTATTAGTGGAGTTAAATGTGCAAGGACAATGGGTTTTACAAGAACTTAAGTCTAAAGAAATAAGATAATAAGTCATGGATGAAATCAAAATGAATCCCTATTGACAACATGGTGTTCAATGAGATTTTAGATGATGTGGCATGGGTGAGAATATGAAGCAAATAAGACATGTTTTACAAGGTCAGAATGGCAAGCTAATTTCTTTCAATGTGTGAATACATGTGGTCAACCCAAGGCCATGTGTTCAATAACATGTTGGAATTCAGTGATTTGAGAAAGAAATTGGAAATAAAATTTTATTCAATAAGCAATGTTCCATCTTCTTTAACTAGTAATGTTGTTGCACATGTAATTATTATTTATTTATTGATTTTTACATTTCCCTATTTTTTTAATTTCATAAATTATTTAATAGGGTTATTGACAAGCATCCATTTATGGCTTGTTTAGGATGATGCTAGTAACAATTTTTTTGACCTCACCCATGAAAATTCTATCACTGTTCTTGTAAATGGAAATTTTGTCAGTGATGTGGATGACCCCAATGATCCCCAAATTCTCAAAATTCATGAATTACTAAACAAATCACTTATCACTCTTCTAGTTGATAGGAGAAGTCATAATTTCCTTGAGAATATTGTCAAATATGGTTATAATAGGTTTTAATCAATGCCAATCCTTAATAATGGTGAGGTAAATCCTCCCTATGCACAACCTTTCAAAAATGTATAATATGATTATGGGACTAGTCTACAATGTTCAAGAGAACTTTTTGATAATATGGAAATTTGTAAGCATGAACTACCAACAATCTAACAAGCCCAATTCCAATCTAAGTGTCCAAGGAAATCAAAACATGTTCCTTTTCAAGAGTATTTAAATAAATTATGTGAAAATAAGTGGACCAATAATAGTTTCCATGAATATGTTGGAAATATTGTCATTGATGTCAAAGGTTTAACATTATTGGTGATAAAGGCCCCATTGCATTTAATGTTGTTTGTAATAAATATATCTTGGCTAATATGAGTTAATATTTATTTAATATTAACGAATATATTTTTGGTTGCATATGAGACAAAATAAGGGCCCATGGAGAAGTCGAAGAGCCACGGGGTAAAGACAAAAGAAGAATGGGACGCATTTTCCCATGAAGAGTCATTTTGGGGAATACCAAGAGTCACCAAGTGAAGACAAAAGAGTAAGGGCGAATTTCTCATGAAGGGACACTTTAAGGAATACAAAAAGTCACCAAAGATAAGGACAAAAGTGGGAAGGACGTTTTTGGTCATGAAGGGTCACCACATGACTTTTCAAATGCTTGAATATGAAGGGTCATCCAAGATTGGTGCCATTTTCCATGAGGATTGAAGGGTCACAAAGGGGGAAGGCCAAAGGTCACTTGGAAAGCTATAAATAAAGACTTGAGTAGCCATTTGTAATGTGGAAGTGAGAGGTTGATTTGATATTGTAATATCTAGCTTAGAAGAGAATTGTGAGAGATGAATATGATTTGTATTTGTTATATCTAGCTTAGAAGAGCAAAGGTGTGTGTGAGAGAGAGAGGAAGGAGATGTTGTATTGATCTATCATTTGTTGAGATAGCAACATTGAGAGATAGGTGTGTGGTATACACAAAGGGGTTGGTGCTCTTGTGGGTTGGTGCTTGGCAAAGGGGTTGGTGCTCCTGTGGGTTGGTGCTCATGAATAGGTGATGGGCTGGTGCTCGGCAAAGGGGTTTGAAGCTCTTGTGGGTTGGTACTCACAAATTATAGCTGAGGTTGGTACTCAGCAAAGGGGTATGGTGCTCCTATGGGTTTATTCTCATGAATATATTTGAGATTGATTCTCTATGGTTTTTCCCACATTAGGTTTCCACATTATATCTGGTGTCTCTCTCTCTGTCTTGTGTGATGTTTATTGTTTGAGTTTTATTGCATATCTTGAATGTTTGATTAAGTGGAATTTGATAAAGGGAAAGTTTTGTAAGATATATAATATACTGATTCACCCCCTCCTCAGTATACTATGTGCTTAACAATTGGTATCAGAGCAGGTTCCTTTAGAAAAGTTTTATAGCTTGAAGGTAGATCAAGAAAGCACAATGGCTAGGTCACAGGAAGGATTTTTTACAAATAAGTCACCTTTGTTTGATGGGATGAATTATGCTTTTTGGACCATGAGAATGAAGGTTTATTTGATGGCCCTTGGATTCAACATATGGAAATCAATGGTGGAGGAATATGAAGAGCCACAGACATCTACAATTACTCCAATAGAAAAGAAGGCAAGTGAATGTAATGCTAAAGCTTTAAATGTTATTTTATGTGGTTTATGTGAATCTGAATTTGTTAAAGTTATGCAATGTAAATCTGCTCATGAAACTTGGGTAAAACTTGAAAATATTTACAAAGGTGATGGAAAGGTTCAGCAAGCTAAGCTGTAGACTTTTAGAAGGCAGTTTGAAAGTTTGAAGATGGAAGAAGAAGAAGATATAGCAAGTTATCTTTTGCGAGTTGATCAAGTAGTAAATCATATTCAAGGTCTTGGAGAAACATTAGAAGAGTCAATGGTGGTGCAAAAAGTTTTGAGATCTCTACTAATGAGATATGATGCAAAGGTTTTAGCAATCGAGGAGATGAATAATTTATCCAAGCTAATGATGGATGAGCTTCATGGTATTCTCACGGCATATGAGATGCAAATAGAACAAGATAAACCCTTAAAGAGAGAAGTGGCTTTCAAGACATCAAAGAAGGAGAAAGCTAAGATTCAAGAATGAAGTGATAGTTCTAGTGATTATGAAGATGACAATGAAGCACTTTTCATTCACAGGCCGAAAAGAGGAACATGTAAATATCAAGGAAAATTACCTTTTAAATGTTTTAATTATGGAAATATTGGACATTTTCCAGCTAGATGCCCAGATAAGGTTAATGATGATGAATAATAAAGGCCTACATACAAGAAGAATTTCAAAGGCAATCTAAGAAGGGTTTCAAGAAGAAGAGCCTGTATTCTAAGGATCCTAGATCAGTTGAAGATAGTGGAGTTAGGGATTCAGAAGAAGAAGAGATTATATTCATGACCATACATGATAATCAAAAAGAAGAAGAGGAAGCTAAAGTAGATATGGAAGGAGAACTCAATTGTACCCTAGAAGAGTTAGAAGCTGTTCAGAAGAAGAATCGAAGATTAAAGTTCTAGATTGAGAAAAATGAACAAGAGTCAAAGGAAATGATTGAAGATCTACAAGCACACTTTGAAGAAGCCAAGAAGAATGAAGAAGATCTCACAGCATAGTTGGAAATAGCAAGAAAATATTGAAAGGTATGTTATTGAAATTGCCTCTTTAAAAGAAGATATTAAGAAAGCAATCAATGATAAAGTAGTCAGTGATTCAAAATTTGAAGATAGCACTAACATGATGAATAAGATATTGGAAATTCAAAAAGCATATTTAGATAAGATAGGGATTAATTTTGAAAAGAAAAAGAGCTATGTTGAAGTTCTTACACAAGAGGAAACAAAAAGGGGAGAAGTAAAGAATACAGAGGACATTCCAAATAGAGAAGGTTGGAAGGAACAAAGCTACAAAAGGCAATCAGGTTAGAGATATACAGATAGGTTTTATTTTTATGGCTATTGTTTTTATTGTAATGGATATGGTCACAAGAAAGTAGAATGTAGAAAAAGAGCTAACAATTTTAGAAATAAGGAGAAGGTAAGTCAAGTAGAGTCAAGCAGAAGCCACAACTCTTTTGCTCCTCTATCAAGCTTTGATGAAGAGACCATAATGTGTTACAAGTGCAACAACTTCAAACACATAGCTCGGTATTGTAGAAGCGTGTTCGAGTCAATCAAGAAGGATCAGAGGTTCAAAGCTCCATTCATCAAGAAGAAGGATCAGAGTTTTAAAGCTCCATTCATCAAAGAAAAGGTTTAGACATGTTCATGGTAGAAGAAACAACTTGAAGATTCCATGATGGTGTAGACAACTCTACATGTGAGAGGTAAAGATCAGCCATGGTTAATTGATAGTGGATGTTCAATGCATATGATAGGTAATAAAAGTAAGTTCATTTCTCTAAAGAAGATAAATGGTGGTACATAGAGATTTAGAGATAAAACCACTGCCAAGATAGCTGGAAAAGGTACTTTGAGTTTGGATTATGGTAGAACTAAGACTAAAACTATTTTATATGTAAAAGGTCTTAAGCATAATCTATTGAGTGTTAGTCAAATTTGTGATCAAGGATACACATTAAGGATTCATGCTAAAGGTTGTGAGATTAGAAGAAAAGATTCAAATGAGTTGATTTCAGATGCTCAAAGGATAGGGAACAATGTGTATGTATTGTTAGATATCTTCTCAAAGGCACGATCAAAGGACACATTCAAAGATCAGCGAGAGGAGTTGGGAGTAATTTCTATTTCTTCCTACCATTGAGGTTCAGCATCAAGTGAGGGGGAGCTAAGTGTTAGCTCCAGGTAGGCCCTTTTCCATCGATGTCAAAGGGGGAGAATAATAGGTACAGGTATAGGTGCAAAAAATAGGTACAGGGAACATGTATAGGTTACTACAGTAAGGGGGAGTTACTATATGTTTTTAGATGACAAGATGTGCAGGTGACAAGATGTAGCAGTTTCAGGATTGAGGTTGCCATCAATGAGAAAGGGGGAGATTGTTGGAAATATTTTCATTGATGTCAAAGTTTTAACATTATTGGTGATAAATGCCCCATTGCATTTAATGTTGTTTGTAATAAATATATCTTGGCTAATATGAGTTAATATTTATTTAATATTAACGAATATATTTTTGGTTGCATATGAGACAAAATAAGGGCCCATGGAGAAGTTGAAGAGCCACGGGGTAAAGACAAAAGAAGGATGGGACACATTTTCCCATGAAGAGTCATTTTGGGGAATACCAAGAGTCACCAAGTGAAGACAAAAGAGTAAGGGCGAATTTCTCATGAAGGGACACTTTAAGGAATATGAAAAGTCACCAAAGATAAGGACAAAAGTGGGAAGGACGTTTTTGGTCATGAAGGGTCACCACATGACTTTTCAAATGCTTGAATATGAAGGGTCATCCAAGATTGGTGCCATTTTCCATGAAGATTGAAGGGTCACAAAGGGGGAAGGCCAAAGGTCATTTGGAAATCTATAAATAAAGGCTTGAGTAGCCATTTGTAATGTGGAAGTGAGAGGTTGATTTGATATTGTAATATCTAGCTTAGAAGAGCAAAGGTGTGTGTGAGAGAGAGAGGAAGGAGATGTTGTATTGATCTATCATTTGTTGAGATAGCAACATTGAGAGATAGGTGTGTGGTATACACAAAGGGGTTGGTGCTCTTATGGGTTGGTGCTCATAAATTGTTGTTGGGTTGGTGCTCGACAAAGGGGTTAGTGCTCCTGTGGGTTGGTACTCATGAATAGGTGTTGGGTTGGTGCTTGGCAAAGGGGTTGGTGCTCACAAATAGGTGCTGGGTTGGTTCTCAGCAAAGGGGTTTGAAGCTCTTGTGGGTTGGTGCTCATGAATTGTAGCTGAGGTTGGTACTCAACAAAGGGGTATGGTGCTCCTGTGGGTTTGTTCTCATGAATATATTTGAGATTGATTCTCCATGGTTTTTCCCACATTCAATTTCCATGTTATATCTAGTGTCTCTCTCTGTCTTGTGTGACATTTATTGTTTGAGTTTTATTGCATATCTTGAATGTTTGATTAAGTGGAATTTGATAAAGGGAAAGTTTTATAAGATATATAATATACTGATTCACCCCCCCTCTCAGTATATTTCGTGCTTAATAGAATAAGGATCTATATACCTTGATTCGAATTTACTTGGGTGTCCAAAAAGTAGCTCGATTATCATGAAGTTGTTTGGGTGTCCTATTTTTGTAATAAGATGTTATATGTGATATTTACGGGTGTCATGTCTCTCCACATAGAAAAATATGTACTATTTAACACTATGTCACTTAATTTAATACTATTATTTAGTTCCATTTATGCATTACAATAGCTCCTATAAAATAATTTGCTTTATAAGATGTTAAAGTCTCCATCATCATTGACTAACTCATAATTGAATTTCCATACCTTGTTTCAAAGGTCACATTTTGGAAAAAGGTATAAATATGATAATAAAGGGTGATGATTTGGTTTTTCATCTATGAATTACGTTTTCTAATAGAAATATGAGGATTTTTCAATAATCCCATTCTACATATTAGTCAATAATTGTAATTAAAACTACATTTCATAAATAATGTCTATTTTTTTTAATACCCTTATATAGTAACATCTATATTAGTATCATGTAAGTTTTGTGCCTTATTTCCTATCTTTTATTGAGATTCAATCCATGGTGGTATTGAATCTAATCATGTAAGTCATAAAGGAAAACTATACACTTTGTGCTTTAGTATTTACTTTGTGTCTTAGTAATTATTATGTGCATGACATGTATAATGTTATGAAAATCACACTCCAATTCAAATATTAATATACTTCAGTATGATAAAAACTAATTTTTATTTGAATATTCATATTTCCTTTTAACTCTAGAATTTAATAATATTAGACTATCTACAATGTTTCTACATGTATGTATCTTGAATGAATACTTCCAAGTTAGAAGGTTTTTATCCCACAAAACTTTTTTTCATAAAAAAATCTCATGTCTTTATGTATCCAAAATATTATATACTATGTTTTTTTAATGTTTCCCTTATATAATTCAATATAAAATATACATCTACATTTATATATCACCATGTATAAATAATTTTGTGATAAGGTGTCTATTGATAAAGTAGGAGGATAGTATGAAAATATTTTGAATCAATTAGAAGCATTGATATTTGAGTATGGTTGTAATTAATCATGTGAGAACTAATAATATTTCATGTGAGCATTTGATTAGAGCTAATAATATTTTTTGTCATATGAGGATATATAATAAATCAAGTGTTCCACTATTTCTTTTATTTTTAAGTTTGTTACAAAAATGATTCCAACTATCTCATGAGATCACAATAGTCTATTACATCACATTTTTGAGAGACATTATGTCAAAAAATAAGCAAAATATAAAATATTATGGAATAACCTACAATTTTTAAACTGTGTATTTAGTTTATTTTTCATAAAATTCATTTTGTGTATATTTTTCAATCATAATATTTTGTGAGATCATAGTAGTCCATGAGATCACCTTTAAATGAGTAATTTGATCAAATAATAATAAAAATACCAAAAATTATGGAATAGCCTACAATGTTTAGACTATGTATTTAGTTTATTTTTTAACAAATTCATTTTATGCATATTATGTAATCAAATTATTCCATGGGATTACAAAACTTAGGGTGTAAAACAAAAAAAAATCTTGTTCGAAATAAATTAGTCAATGAAAACAATCTATATATGAGGATGGGAACTCCTAAGGTTAGTTGTGGCTATTTGAATGAGCACCTCATATCTGCACTAGTCATTGGGAGGCCATGGATTTGGCTATGGTAGGAGGGTGTCTTAGGGTTACTATAGAACTTAGAGGAGGAATAGTTCTTATTTATTTCTCTCCATGGTAGTTGAGGTAGTGTTGAATAATTTATAATTTTGACCTCAAAAATATAGGAGATTTTGAAATAATTTTATAACCTTTCAGGGAGGTTTTGTCATAGGGTGTTTATCCTAGCCTTTTGATTATCAATAAGTTAAGCCTAGGGTGGGATCTAAAGAGTATTTCAATAGGGGAAAATATTTCTCATGTATATAACAAAGATATTTTTTATGAGTATACTTTATGGTTTTAAGTATCGAAGATGTCAAATATTGTATTGGATCTTGATGATGGTGTAAACATTGGTCAAAAGCTGATGGGGGAATCAAACCTCTTTCACCATCATGGTTTATATAACAATTTGATTTGTAATTATTAAGGTTATATATAACATGGGTATTTTATCTAACTCAAGTGTTTATGAACTACATTTTTCAATGCATGATTGGAAGAGGCCATAGTCTAGAAATGGCATTAACTTAGCTCTAGGCAGTGATTTTGGAAAAGAAGTTAGTTTTGACTCACAATCCCAACCTCTCTCATATACCCTTGATGCCCCACTATGAAACTATACCCAACCATAGTATAGAGAGGATGAATGGTTTTTTTTTGACAAAATATAATAGATAAATGCATCCACATGAATGGACTATTAAAATTTTGGAGTCACAGAGGATGCACATAAAATGTTTGACAAAATGTTTGAATTAAATTTGGTCTCTAGCTCTGCTATCCTAGGAGTAAAAAGGGGACACTTGAATTTCCATAAGATGGAAATAAATTTAACTGATCAAATTACTACAACTATGAAAACTTCAATTCAAATGATAGGGTTTCATCTTATGGTCAAAACTCTTTCTAGGAAAATAATGTCTCTTGGTACAAAAAACTAACCATGTGTTTTTTTCTAAAAATAAAGATAGAGCAATCAAAAGGGATTGGATAGGAGAATAAACGTCTTATCTTCAAGGGTAGATAACATTAGGATCATAATACTCTTATGATTTAAAATATAGGGAAAGATTCCACCATCAATTTGATGTTACAACTATGTAGAGGAGGAGAAAATCTAGGGAAGCCAACAACATAAAAATCTTCTTTCAAAGAAGAAATAAAAAATATAGTCCATAAATAAAAAGAAAGAAATCCCTCTCACATTCTTCAAATCCTATGTAGTGTATCATGATGAGAAGGTGAAAATAGTGTAAATAACATCTGGAAAGGTTTTTCAATATCATAAACTTTTAGAAAAATAAGCACTCATCTATAGCTTCAATGGAGTTTGGCCTTTTACTGTGGCTCTGTACCAATGGATACACACCTCATAAGCCAATCAATATGAGATAATTCTATGTTCTAAAAGTTTTTTCATTGTTCTCATTTCTAAAATGGAAGACTATTATAAATGCCTAGTAGATGGTCCTTGGTTTTGGAGAACTACAGGGATCTTCATCACTCCTTTCTTCTAATATTTTGATCCAACTACTCACTCAATAACCAAAGTGTTATTTTGGGTTAGACTACCTAACGTACCTCTACACTCCACTTGAATATTTTTAGATATAGGTAACTCCTTGGGAACTTAAATCAAAATTGATACTGATAGTATTTTTTTAGGGTTGTATACATTTTCTTGCATTTGTGTTGAAATTGATCTTAGCCAAGGATTGAGAAATAAAATAATCCTCAAATGTTTAGAATTTCAACATATTCAGTTGGTGGATTATGAGAATACAAATTTTCACCATAGAAATTATAAATTTCCAGGACAAATCCAAGCTACATGCCCCTAGGCATGAGTCCAACCACAAAAAGGGATTTAAATAATATCTAAAATTTGGATTTTTCCATTACCATTGGATTTATATAGAGGATAAGAATAATATGAGTACAATCAACACTTACTAGAGCTAGGAAAGAATAAAAATACATATATTGATCCATAAGTTAAGGAATTTGTCCCTGTTGAGATGGAAAGAGGAGAGGATAAAATTTCATCTATCAAAATATATCTGAATGAGACTTTAGGTGGGTTAAAGAGAGCTCATGAATCTTAAATCTTAGACTATGATAATGAACTTTTGTTTATCACATGCTCTTCTAGATACCCAGACTTTAGAACTATAGATAGTCATAGTGGATCCTTCTCTAGGGATGTGGTAAGAGGTAAAGAAGAAGGCAAAAAAGGAAGTTTATAATATCACATGGGATATCTTTTCCTTTGATTTTGGTCTATGTTTTTATAGTTTGATGCTTGTATCATTCCTTCATGTATATAACAATCCTGTAGGGCTAACTAGAATTAGGTTATTTTTATAATCTTAACTCATTAACAAAATTAACTCAACATTAATGATCCTTAACTAGATTCATAGTTTAAGGTAAACTAAGTATTTAACCAACATTTTAAGTGTTTAATTCATTTATATAATGATCATAAAAACATATGCTAGTTTGCTCTCATAAATTCAATAATATAAGGTACAAAATAATCCAAGTTATTAATTCAACCACTACTAATTAAATAGTACAAGAACAAATATATGTAGCCACATGTTGTTATTATACAATTAACATCAAATAGTACAAGTATACAATATCACATATTTGAATATCAGATTAAAATTATGTAATGTTCCACAAAACATATGAGTCTCAATAAACTTGTTAATATCCAAAAATAAATAGATCAATAAGTCTAGATGAAAATTGGGATGTAACACTTGTATTTTATTTCTTTTTCACTTATTTACACTTGAATTTTTGGGGGTTGTTTTTACTCACCTTGTGGGGTTTCATGGTTTCTTACTATTTTGAGGTTCTTATCTGAGGTGTTCACTTCCCTTATTTTTTTAAAGATCCATGTTGAACTCTCTCTTTATCTATACCATCTACATGTGGGATTTTGGATTTATCTTTTCACCACAATTTGGAATAAAAAGTACCACCTCTTTTCTTTTTGATACACACACACACATGTATATACATACATACATACATACATACATACATACATACATACATACATATATATATATATATATATATATGTATGTATGTATGTATGTATATGTGTGTGTATCTATATATGTATATATATATATATATGTATATATGTATATATATATATATATGTGTGTGTATATATATATATACATATGTATATGTATATGTATATGTATGTATATATATATGTATGTATATATATACATATATATATATATATACATATGTATATATATATACATATGTATATTTGTGTGTATATATACACACACATACATACATATATACACGTGTGTGTGTAGACACATAAATACATACATATATGAATTCAAAATATAATAAAAAAACTAACAATGATTATTGTTATCATCATTAGAGTTAGGAAGCATGAATGCAGTGGGATTTGTTACTGGGAATTTCATGTAATGGATTGCAAATTTTGTCCACATTTTGATCTCTTCCTCATAAATTCTTTTTATCTTATGTTACTCTAATTATTTGCTTCCAAATAAATATACATAGTACCTATAACAAATTCATATAATATCAATGATGCATTTATATCCTTGACCTACATCTAAGCCAATATATTTTCTTTCCTTACACATTCAATACAAAACTTCAACTCCTTGTTCTCATTTCTTAGTGAAGATATCATTGCATTCATTCCTTCAATTATTTCCTTGAGTTTTTACTCCCTATCTTTTCTAATCTTTTCCCAATTCTCCCATACATCCAACCTACTCTTTGAATTCCTTAATATCATTCTTTAAGGTCCTCATCCACCTTTACATTCATTTATTCAATTCTTTCATATTGGTTGAAAAAATTACATGGGGGAATGGGATTGGGAATTTTCTAATATTTAAAGAAGTATAACCATGAGATTTAGTAAGTATCCATCACTAAAAAATATACATCTATTCTTATGAAATATTGTCACCTAAAGCTTGATTGTGAGCATTACAATGTGCACTCAAAATATATCTAAATTTACTCTTCATAGGTTCATTGGTTCCTTTACTTTTACATTTATTTCTATCCATTATTGAAAAAATTCATGCATTGTAATATGATGAGATTTGGGAATTTATAGATACCCTAAAATTAGATGAAAAGTAATAACAATATATGTATATATAGAGAGATAGTAAAATGAAGGAAAACATTATACCAAAAAATATGAAGATATGTAGATATATCTAACAAGACAAAGGATAATGTGAGGGACAAGTGGATTATTTTTATGACTCCTTGATGTACATAAATAGTGATCATCCATGTTCATGATAAGGATTATAGTCATCTTGTACAGATCCTTCAAGATCCTTCCAACATTCATTTTATTAAGCTCTAGGTTAGGCAGATTACCACAGTTGTGACAAGCGGTTTTACTGATGTTAACAGAATGCATACTTACTTTTACTTGTTGTATACCATGGGAGGATCACCCTACCAAATCAAACCCAAGTTTTACCTCAATTCAAAAATCAAGGAGGATGTGTGTAAAATACTCAACATTTGTGGTTTCACCAAATTCCTAAAAAAAATGAAAAGGCATGACTAACACATATATGCCTCCTTCATCACCAAATAGAAAAATAGAGAGGTCACGTATTATGGAAAATATTTCCCCATCACTAAGAAATTCATTACTTTAGTTATGGGTCTCAGCTCAGATGGGATCAAATTCTATAGGAGTAAGATTGATAAAGAGGAAAAAAAGAAGCTTTTAGAGGGTTCTAATGTTAGGGTGCTTACCTAAGCCAAAGTAGGTATTATGCATTCTTCTTTACCTGAACCTTTTTATGAGATTTCCAACATTATTTTGAGATATATCACTCTTGAAGGTAGGTATAACACCCTCCCTCGACACCATCTTGTTATTTTAAACCACTTCCATAAGGGACCCACTATTAGTTTACCTTACTATATCTTTCAATCCATGGAAGCCTCCATCCTTGAGGTTCAAAATCACAAGAGAACCCTTCCAATACATCAAGGAGTCATCCTACTTTTGTATCAAAATTGTAATTTAATCTCGATGAATGCTCCTCCCTGCCCGTTACTACCTCCTGAATCCTCTTCCAAGCACATGATTCACTCTAAGAACCCCAATTTCCCACTTCCCAATCCTCTCTCACCAAAAAGGGTTTTTAGAAGTAGTAAAGAGAAGGATCTTATTGCTTTGGTGGGTGAATAAATTACTATTTCTAAGAGTCTAATGGATATTAGTAACATGGATAGGGGCAATGATCCTTCTCCCTCTTTCAAGGATAAATTTTTCAATCTAGAAGGAAAGGTTAGTGCTCTCAATAAGGATTTTAAGCATTTGAATAAGAACACTAGCAAGAGAAATATGAGGGATACCCCTTCACTTGATGAATCTAAAGTGGAAGAAATTTTCAAGAAACTGATAAATCTAGAAGGAAGCTTTTATCAAATAAAAAATAGGTAGATTGACTTCTTATCCATGCTCAAAGACTTTATGGAGTTCCTATAATTTTAAGTTTGATAGATCTACAGCTTGGGAAATGTTCATGAAGGCATTTAGAGTAGTGGTTTGGGTAAAACACGTGCTATCAACACCATTGATATGTATAATATATCACAGACCATGGCCTTTGGGCTCTTTGATGATTTCAAAAACCTTTAAAATAATTTCAACAAGTTACTGAAGTGAAGACATCTTTTTGGACTATTTTCTCATAGTCGTTAGATTTTTACTATCTTTTTGTTAGGTTGTATTTTTGCTATGTAGTTTTTTTTTTTTTTTGATATTTTGGTGTCTTATTCTTAGTAGTTAGTTTTTCTACTATTTAGCTTCCAAATCTATCTTGATATTTATCTTTCGTATTGGGGAGTGGACCCCTCTTTCCAACCACTAATTTTATTTTTTATATCTAGATTTTGAGCCTTTTAGTAATAGGGTATGGTCCCTTCAAAACCATTTATCAATATACAAAAAAACAAGACAAATGATAAGATTATACTATAAAATATGAAGAGATACAAGTATATTTATAAATATGAAAGAAAACATTACCCAAAAATATGAAGAGGTGCATGTATATCTAGTAAAGGATGCAATTATACTAAAAAATATAAAGATAAGAAAATCAATATCTATAAAAATTCATTTTTTGAAAGAATGTAAAAAATTGATTTGTGTATACCATTATAAATAGTGTAAAGGGTGAAGTTTATCCCTTACCTCAAATAAATTGGGTAACCATTTTCATAGCTTTGATAGTGTGGCTCTATAAACTGAAAATGTGATTGCATAAAGTGACGATATGTTAAAATGAATAAATGAAAATAATGTAATATGGATGGAGCAAAGGGGAAATGCAAACTCATGGTTTGAATCTCATCTAACATGTAGATTATAGTTCATGAAGCCACATTACATTTCATTACTATCCATATGCACATTATAGTTGTATATAATACATACCACATGGCATAAAACATATAAAGGGCATGTGGTAAATTAATATTTGAATTAAAAAATTTAAGTGATGTCAACAAAATTCATTGTTATAAGTATTTTTTATTGGTATGCCTTTACCTCCATTATATTTTAAATGATTAAAATAATTAATTCCAATTTTTGCATGAAATAACTTAGTACATATAATATAAATTAAGTATAATATAAAGAACCATTTAGTAAAATAAAGTTTAAAATAGGGGACTTAGAACAATTTTGATGAGGTAAATTTTATTTACTCACTATTCATAAGGCACCCAAAATCACTTACTAAAATATGAGGCATCTCTCTGAATAATAGATCTCACAAGGATCAACATTGCATATATGAGTTAAACCATGGCCAAGGTTACAAGCATTATAATAGTTTACATATAAATAAAAATTGAAACCACTTTAGAAAACATTCAACAACTTATTCAAGGGAACCACATTTAGAAGCACAAGGTTACAATGAACTCCATTGTACTTCATATACCATACTTTAATTTGGTTAAAAGGTCTCCTTGGAATAAATTACTACTAAATCACTATGGACAAATGATCATTAAGTACATGCATTACTTCATTGGCAACATGATTCCTTATTTTCATTAAATGAGTAAATTATCAAGAAACTATGTTAATGGATTAGATGTAAAATTCATCTCCAAGTGATAATGAGGGTATCCCTAAGGTAAGATATAGCCTAAAATTTTAGGACCCCATTTTTAGTTTATAAATAAAATCCTAATTTTATTAACTTCCATTCCTATGGTTTCTAATGTTTTAATTACATGCAAAGGTGCCACTAGCAAAACTAACTAGACTCTACCAATAAAGGTGAAAAAGTATGATAAGTCAATGCTCTCAATAATAACTCAATACATCTTGGTATGGAATTATTATATCATGTTTATTTTGGGGCCTAATGTATTAAGAATTTGCGTTGGTTTACCTTGGCACTAGTTGAGGTGAAGATTGGTTTGAACATTATAAAAATAGAATGTGCACAACATAATTAGTAAACATGATCCAAACCTTCAACAGTCTATCATGAGGATGATGAAACTTTAAGTAAAACAAAATTTTCCTAGGTTATAATGGACATTTAATTCAAGCAAGTGAGATACTTTACAAGTTAAGGTCATCTTAAGTGGGTATCAATGGGCTCAAGGAAACATGCAAAGTAGAACTCAATGATTGAACCCTATAAAATAGGTTTATGGTCATGTATTATGCCATTATTGATTCTCAAATTTTTAATAAACTAATTCCCCTGCATATTTTTGGCTTTGTCCTTTTGTCTTGTTGTTCTTTGTCTATTTGTTTATGGGTCAACATGTATGTTTGTATTAGGCCATATACTCATGAATTTGTGTAGTGAGAATCATAAAATACTTATGATTTATAGTGTATATTATTATTAATGGAAAGTATATTTTTTGGTGGCATAATGATGGGACCTATCATGTGTAGTTGGTTAAAAATGCTTTAAAATACTCATCAAGCTAAAAAAAAGTCTAATTTGTCACAAAATCTTATCATAAAACCCTGATTAGACATTCCATTTTTTATTTTTTTTCCAAATATGAGAATCATTTTAAATAATTAATAACTTAATCTCACTAATTTATATTTTAAGTTACAACATTGATGGAACCCATTTCTTTAAATATATATAGCAAAATTAGTAGAATCTGCTCCAAATCTTCAATAGCCTACTATGAGGATGATGAAACTTTAATTACAAAAAATTCCTACTAAAATATAATATAAATCTAAAGTAAAACAAGAGAGGCACTTTACAATATAAGGACATATAAATATACTATCAAAGGGATAGTCATAAGGGAAATTGTAAACATTTCACTAATATTTCCCCCACTCAGCCTCCTATGCAGACAAATTAATATGACAATAATTTACTAGACTCCAAAGATGGTAGCTAATTTTGTACATCAAAGTATGTAAAGTTAGAATTCACAATTCCAAGAAATTATTTTATATTAAATTCCCAAATGTGCATCCCTTTCTTTTTAATTAAAAATTAAGTGTCAAGACTAGTTCATACCTTTGTTTTAGAAACATAGATATATCTCAAGATAACATGAAAAATAGAAATCAATGAATCAAGTTACAATATTCAAGATTATAATACCCTATTCACATCCCAAAAATATATATAAATTATTTTCCCCTCCATTATTTCCTAAGAACTTGAGTCTTGGTTATCTAATGACTTGTAGGGATGTCACTGCACAAAAAAGGATTTATTGCTCAATAAAATTTACCTTACAATCAATCCCAAAAGCACCCTACTAACCTTAATAAGGTTATTAGTATATTATCTTGAATCAATTTTTAACAAGTCTCAAATAAATATTCTTATTTAATAATAAATCTAACCCAACCTAAGTGCACATGTAGAGTTACTAAAGCCTTAATAATAAATTACAAAGCCTAAAACCTAATATCAATACTCTTCCCTAAGTTTACTAATTGATCTTAAATAATCATCTTGTAGTTGGTTTCAAAAATTATTAAGATAGTAGTAATTCATATTTACCATGCTCCAATTAGACAATATTAGTTCATATTTACCATAAAGGTTACCATAATCTTTCTATAACCATAAAAACATGCTCTAACCTTAATTTCAAAGGACTAATGTTAGATATTTTGTGTAAGAGAAGCTTAGAAAAACATTTATATCCAAACATAAACCATGTTTACAAACAAGGTCTAAAGTAGGTACTAAACATAGCTATAGACATATCCCATATTGTATAATATCTTCATTATGATTTTTATGTCTAGATAGTTCATTTTAAATGAGGACTATAGAAATTACAAAGGCTTGTGATTTAAATGGATCATTATTTCCTTTTTGAGAGTATATCTTTTATATAAACAACAAAATTAAATGATGGCATAAGTTTTTTTTTTAATTCATAGATTACTATTTTCATGGGTCATAAGAATAAATATGCTTGTGCTATTTTAATATGGAAGTTTATAGAGATGGCATGACACAAACACTATTGGGAATTGAAGTAAAAAGTGTAAGTAACTTCCATCTATGAAACTAACCATAACACTTAAAATCAAAACAAAACTTTCCTTTCCACCGTATGTAATTTATATTTCTTAATGCAACTATACCCTTACTTATAAATTTATAAAAATAATACATGAAGTATAGATAAAACTCCATAAAGGTTACCATACCAACAACTTAGATTATGAAATCATAAGTCACACACATAATGCATAACATTTAACAAAACTATTATGGGTAAATATGTTCAAATACCATGGTGACATACCATTAAAGTATTATATTGAAGGAAACAAAGTATTATAAACTCCTTTACATAAAATGATTCATATTGAGTATTCTAAAGTGCTTTAATAGACTATTTTATTATATGCATTCACACAACACTAAAAATTTGTTGAGGCTATATCACTGTTTTTAGAATTCAACACTGAGTTACAGGATAGTTTTTTAAATGAAGGTAATATGTATGCAACCATGGATGACCACATAATTTAATATGTTATTAATTAAACAAAAGAATATAGCTAGAAAAAAATCATGTGTGGATACCCCAATATATTAGAAACATTTAAAAAAAGAGATAGATTAAAAACATAACAAGAAGTTAGTTGTGTTGATATTATTTCCCTTAGCCAATATGTTATTTTAGATACTATTTATTTATACTATTATATAAAATCAAGTATCATTATATCATTCATGTTTTAATCCAATAATAATATCATTTGGCATGAATAATCATATTTCATTTACATTATAACCCATGCAATTCTCTTAGGATTAAGACAACTCTAAAGTAAGCACAATTCTTAATATCAATGGCACTCAGTTTTTTTTATGTTAGACCTAATTATCTTAGTGTAAGAGTGTGGCATTACAACTTACAAAATTTAGTAATATGAGAAAACATTTCAAATATGAACAAAAATAATGAGAAATCTATATTTAATGATTGTATTAAAAATGTATGATCTCATTTAGGATCCCATATTTGGTTGGGATTAGAAACAAGAACAAAAAAATAATACATATTTAATTCAATGATTATATGAAACATGTTTGGTCTCATTGAGGATCCCTTATCTATTTCAGATTAGGATTAAGTATAAAAAGAAATATACATAGTTGAAAACTATTTTTCATAAAATTTGAAATATGTTGATAATTTCCATTGTGTATCAAATCTTGGCACATGAACATTAAGATCTTGAACATCCTCAAGCATAAATGTAACATGGACATCCTAACTCCTACAACATAAATTATTTCTATGAGTAAATTTATTAAATATACCTAAAAATTCATCCCTAAATTGATTCAAAAAGAAAACTAATTTTAAATAAAGGAACAATAAATTCCATTTTGTAAACAACATACACTCACCTTTGAATCCCTTTTTCTTCTCCCCTTTTATTTCTTATTTTCTATGAAAACATCCTTATCTTGGAATCACAGAAACCAAATACAATTAATTTCAAAAAATAAAATATAAAAATAAAAACCACTCTAAATTGATTCAATAGCAAGAGTAATTAAAAATCGAGGACAAAAAAATATACTCACCTTCAAATCTTGTCTTCTCCCCTTCACATTCTTATTTACTACCAAGACCTTTCATTTTTTCTATCAAGTTTTTAAACTCATGTGTAATAAAAAATATGAATGTATTGGTGAAAAAAATAATAGAATAGAAAATGCCTAATGTATCACTTACTTCCATAAATACCCTTCACCTTAGGATCTCCCACCTCCTTTTATCTTTATTTTCTTTAGAATTATAAATATTGAGTTCTTCTTATATAATTTCCAACCTGTGAGAGCTCAAATTTTTAGATTCATAAATATGCTATTTTTTAAAATAAACTTTCTATAATTTATGCATCTTATATAATTTTTACTCCAAATTCATATCCATAAACCTCTAGTTCTTGTCTTGATTTGATGCCTTTCTACTTGATGATCTGTAATGGGAGGCAAAATGTGCATTTTAACATAGTGTGAATTGAACTATTAGTTTGAATATAATTTATTCCCACCTATATTTTTTTTATTAGATAGGGTGAATAAAGCAAGTTTATAGGGCTCCTTCAACCACTAGTTTAAACAAAAGTATAACATAATGAAAAATAACCAAAGATAAACCAAAGTTTAGAGAAGGCCTTCATCCTAACATAAACATATCAGAAACCAAAAATTATAAAAGACCACATCCAAAGTATTAGCTAGAACTAGAAATCTCTTTGGAGCTAGTATTATCTTGAGTAGTCTCCTACTCCTCCTCGATATCCTGGTTTGTTTCCTTTAGTATAAATTTTTTAGTTCTTCCCCTGGTATGATTTGAGGGACCTTCATATAATGTAAGACATTTTTATACAATAACAAATATGCCCTTTGATACCATATTCCTAAATAATCTTATAACCATGCTCCTTGTGATTGAATATAGTCTACCCACATCATTATGCTGAAATTAAAGAAATTCATATTAAAAAAAAACATTAAAGTATGTACTATGATATACATGTGAATTTAAAATATAAAAACATGAAATAATTACTCTTATATAATGAAAATGTATCAACATGTCTCTATGTAAATCATGTGGTAACTCAAATTCCACATTTTCCTCAAGCTCACATGAAATGTGTGAGTTTTTTCTTACTCAAATACGGTAATAGGTACCTATGAAAGTAAAGGAAAAAAATATCGCAATCATGTTTCATACCACTTTATAAAATCACAAATCCCCACATATTACCTTCTCTTTCTGACTATGCCCATGTGTAAGAGAAGATGTTGTGTATTTTATTTGTTCTATTATTTTACTCTTCCTACAAGGGAGGGTAATAGGTTCTTATGTAGGTAGAATAAAACAAGCAATGTCACAATCATGTTTCATACCACTTTTAAAAACTCACAAATCACCTCAAATTAACTTATCCTTGTGATGTTGTCCATGTGCACATGAAGAGGTTCCAAATGAATCCTTGGTTACTCAAAATTTGCATCATCCTCATCCTCCAATAAAATAGGTGTGTACCCCTGCTCACTATAATTGTTTATCTAAAAAATAAGTTTAATAGTTATAAATATCAAATAAGTTTTTAATAAGATATAGATGTTAAGATATACATGTGAATTGAAAATAGATGAACATCAAATAATTTCCCTTGTACACTATAGAGATTGGGGAATTCCATTGCAAGAATCCTTTACTACATCATAATTTGGATCATTCTCATCTTCAAGTGAAATATGTGTGCACCCCTCCTCACTATCATTGTTTTCCTAATAAATAAGTGCAACTATTAGAATTATCAATAAGTATGTAATAAGATATATACGTGAATTTAAAATTTAATAAATTCAAAGAATTACTAATTTCTAATCAAACATATAATAATATATACATGTGAATTTAAAATGGATGAAAATCAAATAATTACCCTTATACACTATGGTGATTGGGGCACATAATTATAAGAATCTTTTCTTGCTTCATAATATGCATCCTCCTCATCCTCCAAAGAAATATATAGAATGGTTTCTTCCTTAGATATTATAATAGGTTTCATTACTGGTAAAATAAAAAAGTGACAATGACAATAATATTTTGTACCAATTTCAAAAACATGAAAACCCCATATATTAACTTATCCATGGGAGGACTATGTTAACATGCATGTGAGGAGGTTACAAAACATGATTTCATCCATTCAATTCTTTTGTTCTTCCTAAGAATGGTAGTAGTGCACCATCCACCCCTCATTAGAATTATTATTCTACAAAATAAATGCAATGGTTATAATTCAAAATTATAGTTGAAAAAATTAATACTTGTAATTGAATGTAACAAATTAAAAAAAAATGAGACACCTTTTTTATTATCTTCCCCATTTATTCCATTTTTTGTTGAAGTTGTCAGAGTAACTAAAGTAAGCTTCTCCTAGGTGTGGCATGGTCCTCATGCTCCACATTATCATTAGAATATTAAAAAATAAATGAACCAATTAAATTTGTTAATCATAATTGATCATAAGAATGTAACATATGAATACCAATAATTCACCTTATTAACATTTTAAATGGGGGTAGATTTAGGTCCAAGTTTAAAAAAATTAATATCTTACATTAGATAAAAACCACAAATGTTTTTTTGTATCCAATTTAAAATCATAAATGGTAAATGGTTAGAGTTGTATACAACTTATAATTGCTTACAAAATTAAATAAAGCAAACCAAAACCAAATAATGCTATGATATTACCAAATAAATGTATTTTAGTTCAGCCAATGTGTCTTCAATTATTTGTGTTGGAATATCTTATAATTCATCAGATGATTATCCAAATATAAATAAATTTTTTATTTATCATTCACCAAAGCCATGTAAATTTATTGGAGACATTTCAATTTTAAATAAGTGAAGACTATCAAAAGGATCACAACTATGTTTTTGGTCATGAACAGTTGTTGAATCGATTGATAACATATATGATATTTATTAGAGATTATATTAGACACTATATACTAATTAAAATATAATAATAAGAATAACATAGACATACATTCATTTATGTGACAGGGTCAACATGAAGAGAGAGAAAAAAATAATTGAAGGGATTAAATGCAATGATTGTTTATTTCTAAAATGGATCAAAATGCAATAGACTATCCATATGAATTGAACATATATAAAATTGTATTTAATCCTACACATATTGAATGCATTATTTGTATTTTGAATGGATTTAATGCAATGTGGTGTCTGTTTGCATTGTCTAGGATTAAATGTAGTGTATTATATATGCATAAAAAATTTGATGCATTAAGAAATTGATTTCTAGGTTAAATTTTGTTGATGATTTTGATCCAACATGTTTTGAATAAATACCTATAATTAATGATTAGTAAAATTCATTGATGCATTATTTGTGTATTGAAGGGATTTAATGCAATGTGTTTTTAGTATTCATTGTCTAGGATTAAATGCAATGTATTATATCTAAAATTTATATAATGAAGGAATTATAACCCTATTATATGAACTTATTATATTTTTCATGTATACAATATAATAAAAACCCAACTCAACTCACAAATATAAAAAATCAAGGATTCCATTAAATTCCAAAAATAACACATAATTTTTAGGATTCACATCATTTTTCAACATAATTTCTCATGTATGGGTTTATATGGGGAACTATGTTTTTCTTCCACTGAGGCATAATCTCTCATAATATTTTTCTCACACTGAGGCATAGTCTCTCATATATCCCATGTAGGAGGTATAAAATTAACATCCATATGCCTTACTCAACATAATTAACACTTATATTCATATTCAGAACACCACCAGACATGTTTATATGGAATACACCAACCCTTTGTTACCATTATCAATATAAGGACCAAATAAGGCCTCAAGGTAGGTATACACAAGTTGAGAAATATTTTTTATCTATTCATTAACGATGAAAATAACTATATGTATAAACTACTATTAAATAGGAAATACAAAGATCATATCTTCTTACAATCTTATGATACTAGTAATAAAGCATAATCAGATGAGGTTCCATTATCACATTATTTGGAAGAGGGTTTGAGTGATTTAGGTCATGACATCTAATAAATAAAACATACATTTTTAGAGTTAAAGAGTTATTCTTCATTTCTTCTACCCTAGGTGGATAATAATTACATGAAAATCCAATCGAGAGGGAGTGTATGTGGAGTCATAACATTTTTAATTACTAAAAAAATCTATTTACTCTTATTTGTATAACTTGGAGAATTAAGAGATAAATAATCATAAGTTATATGGGCATGTTAATAGAAGTTTCAATGAACTGATTTAAACCTTCAATGAAAAATGTACCTTCTCTACATGGCATCCATAAAAAAAGTAGTGGACAAAAATATAGTGGTTAAAAACGTAGCATGAAAAACATAGCAAGGAAAAAATGTAGTAAAAAGAAAACATCATAGGAACAAAACATAGTAAAGGATGTGCTCACATATAAGATGACACAACTTTCAACTCAAGGTCCAAACACACAAAATCACATTTTCCTCTATTATTTTACTTGTAAATTTGGTACATTAATTTTAAACCATGAAGTGTTAAATACTATAACCAAAATAAACTAGACAATAAATAAACAATGTGACAATCACTAAAATGTCCCAATTATGCTCTTCATGATATTTTTGTGACATTACAAATATTGCTACATTTTTTCCTCGTTATGTTTTATCCTCGTGACACTTTTGTCATACTACATTTTTATCATACTATGTTTTTACCACTACATTTTTGTCCATTATGTTATCACATAAAGCCTCTCTACATATAGTTGAAAGGTGTTAGGACTATTAATAATCAATTTTTTTAAAACATTAAACTATTAAAGTACTTTATTGTATTCTAGGACTATTAATTATCACCATAAATAGAATAATATTGTGATTACAATATGCATATACATACCATGATTTTGTACACATTATAGGAAAATAGTAAGAGATGTGATAAAAAAATTAACTTAATTTTATATTAGTGTTCTAAGTTTAATATAATAGGATAATAGGAATTAGTATGTTGGTTGAACATGTACAAAATTTTCATTCAATGAACAAGCACTTTATATCTAACTAAACTCTTTTACAATTCACGTGAATGTTAAATTATATTTTTAAAGATGTATAGGTCATATAATTATTATAAATATTTTAAATATATGTGTTCAAAAAGTTTTGAAATATAATAATTTTGAGATGTTTATTTTGGATTTGTTACATAACAAAGTGATAAAGAATGCATTAACTTCATGAATATACTACTGACTCATGACAAATGATTTCAATCCAAATACACCATTGTATTGGGCTTAAAAAAATATTTCCAAAAAAAATGGGGCTCCAAGCTTCACCACTAAATGCTCAAGATATCAAAAATATTTGATCACTATCTCCAAGCAAGAAGAATGTTTTTTGTATGATGGTCACAAGGATGTGAAATTTAGGATTAAAACTATCTTATGACAATAAAATGGATTTTTTATTTAATTACTATTATTTTTATTCAAATCTCACAATGTTAATTCCATCACCATTTGGATGCCATTATAGGTTAAGTTGAACCATCCTAAAATATGACATCAGTACATGACGTAATATACTTAGTTGTGAAAATAAAAATATATATTTTAATTAAGATAGTCTATTAATTTTAGTGCAAAAAATAAAATGTTGTACACTATAAATTATAAAAGTTGGAATAATTGTTTGATAATTATCCATCATCTTTAATAAATATTAAATAAAATTACAAGGATCTAAATAAATACAAATTAGTCAATTTGAGATAACTATGAATTTCACAGTAAATACCATAAGAACAAGGGAGCTATTGAATTTACATACTATATCATGAATTAAATATCATAGAGACCATAATTCATTATAGTAATAGTATATATTTTCTTGGTAAAAAATTAAAACCGATAATCCTTTTAGATGTGTAACAATAATGGAATGTCTCCTATATATGAAGCTATCAATCAGACATTGACTTTCTCTACATATGTGTTAACAAGTATGAACCATGTGCATTATAAGTAATTCTTTGAAAAAACCATCACAAATAAATTGATTCTAAGATTATTGGGTTAGGATAATGGAATATAACACCATATATTTCATTCCTAAGAAATGTGTCCAACAAGATAGAAAAAAATAGTTATATGTCTACTTGTAATATCATCAAAAGTTTCTTTAAAATAATAATAATGAGAAATAAATCCTTATATTGTAAGTAAATCACCTTAAAATAATAAAAATAGTTAAAACTATTATGGTGGTAACATTCTCTAACCCTAAAAAAAGCACCTTCAAATAATAACATAAAACTGGGAATGTTCAAATTACCACTATAATTGGAATAAAACATGTAAATAAAAAACACCTTCAAATAATAACATATAAAATATGATTTTATCTATATAGGAAGTGACATAAAAAATGGGGGTTTAACAAATTACCTACTGTATTTACAATAAAAAATAACAAATAAATCCTTATCTAAGGTGATTTTTATATACACATAATATTTTCAAACTTTATCAATTACTGATGCTTTTTATCTTGAAGGAACCCATCGAGTCTCAATATCTTTAAGTGCAGCCCTAAGAGGTGCACTAAGAAAGGGGTGAGTAGACCATTGGTGCTTCACATTATTATTTTCCCTTATTTCCACTTATTACCAATCTAATCAGCTCCTAAAAACCATTCCCCTAAGCTTTGCCTCTTATTTTCCACACTCCTCTAGTCATTTACCACCTTTATTAGCCATTAACCTAACCTAAACCCCTTTTTGAAATTTACATGACTATGTCAATTGTGTCAACCTTGTATTCTTATTTACAAAACTTATTAAAGGTCTAGGTTAGCCCCTATCCTTAACCTAATGAGTTTTTGTCAATTATGATACTAGGTTGACTGGGTTGACCTGGTCAACCAAGACTTTTGGAAGGGTTTAGATTTATATCTGCCTATATAAACACATCCATTTAGCCATTATTAGAGATTAGGAAAGAGTTATTATTCATTTTCAATTCTTTACAATCTTCTCTTCCACCATTCTACTTGAGGAGTCTTAGCTTAGGTTTTCTACTTAGAAAAGAATCTAGTCTTATGGAGAAGTCATGGATGCTTTGGCATTTCTTAGTGATACTTATAAACCATAATAACCTCTTACAAAACACCTTTGGCCAAGGGAGAGATTGAGTCTCGATGGGTTCATATTCTAGGTAAGTATCTCTAACTTTATTCCTCTTTTTAGTAGATATAAGTAGCATAAGTTATGGATTTTAAATAATATTCTCTCTCTCCATGAATTAGGGTTTTAATTATACATAGATTAATTAGGATTCTATTATGCATGTTTACTTTCATTTTCTTACTAACCCCCACTTTATGCCACAAGATTTGGTGAGCACTAGATTAGACTTTTGCTTTACTTGTTACTAGTATAGTGAATATGAAAACATAGGACCTAATTAGGGTTATTACGTAGTTTTGCTTGACTGAAGGATTTGAATCCCTCTCTAGTGATATTATTGTATTAAGAGATCCCTTGATTAGTTATAGTAGTTCCATATTGGTCTTGACCCTGATTATCTATTGTATCCCCAATCAAAAGTGTAAGTAGGATCTATCTTATTTGAGCTATGATTGATTTATATATATGTTACCTTTCCCATTACATACATTATAGTGAACCCAAGGTGAATCTAACCCTTACAATTTTTATTTCATGTTTTTCATTTCTATCATTTTATTATTTTTCTATATTTTTGATACTAGGTCAACCAAGATGGTATAGTTGTAACTTTTATGCATAAGTTTAACACAGAGCCACATAAAACTGACTCTATTCTTTTTGTGCAGGTCTTCATCAAATATAGATTAATGGATTGAGTAGTTCAACATATTACTCTTCTTTAGTCCTAGATAAAAGCCAATGTTGATTAGGTTGACTTAGTCTTATAATCATCTTCCAAATAACAAACCAAGTTGATTAAGTCAACTCAGTCATCTTAACAGGATTTAGAAAATAGGGTTTCACAGAGCTAGGTTGACCCAATCAAATCAGTTGGTAGAACTTGCAAGTAGAATTTAAGGAACTTCAATATAAAATTTAAAATCTTTAGCATCTTCTAACCCACTAAGCTTCCTCTCTTTCTCTCTTTTTCAATTCAGTACTTCATTATAATTCTATTTTGTGCAAGTTTTCAATCTTCAAAACTATAATCCTATAACAAACTAAGTTGACCTGGTTGACTTAGTTCTTTAGTCTATCTTTTATCTGAAAGACTAAGTTGACCTAGTTGACTTAGTTCTTAAGGACTCTTGATTCTATAGTAGAATAGTGACCTTGTTGACTTTATTTTATAATGTTTCTATATAGTGTCATTTAAACTAACTCTATACCATTCTTAATTTGGTACCTAACAACTATATGCTAGTAATTAATTCACACTTTCATTTTCAACTATTTTCATGCTTAGAATAGATCACATAGTCTAATTAGGTGGTTTTTCAAAATACTATTTAGTTTCACTATTTTTCTCTTTTTGCACACACTACCAAATCACACAATATTCAAAATGCATTTAATATTAATCTTCCCAAGGCCTACCTCCTTGGATTTCATCATCAAGGGGGAAGTTGACTTGGTTTTCTACCCAAGTATAAACATGTGGTTAATTGTATATATTGGTAAAGAACCTGACACCCTTATCATTATAAGATTGTGAATTGAGGGGGTAGGCCCCAATACCAAGCTAGTACCATTAGCAACATAGATCCCTTTCAACCTAAACATCCTAAAACCATCTATAGATTACTTTTTAGTTCCTTATTTTCAGCCAAATTTCCTATCACACTGAAAAGAATACTTTATAATAATATAAAAACACTCAATATGACCACTTAGTTAGCATTTACTTTTTATTTAACTACTTGCTCTTTTCTCATTGTATGTTATATAGTAAAAACTTGCATTGGCCAATGTTGGTGAAAGGTTTTTATTTTGTGTTCTAATTGGATCATTCTCATTGATACAATTGTTTGTGTGTTTGCTTTTGCCTCTTACTTAAATTATATTGAAAAAAATTTCTCTATTTTTATCAGACTATCATTCTATTAGACACAGTATTTTATAGACTATCTTTTATCCTAACTATAGTACTAAGTCAACCTGGTCAACTTTGTATCTTTATCCAACTATTTTTTTCCTTGTTTACAATACTAAGTTAACCTGATCAACTCTATACTCTTCTCAAGCCTTGTCCAATAGTACTAGGTCAATCTAGTCAACTTTGAACTCTTATTATTGCCTTTACTTTTCTTAGTTATCATGTCTATCCAACTTAGTTCCCTCTTTCTCTTTTCCCTATAATTATGTTCATTTCCTCAAAACATCATGAAATCCCCTATTATAAATGTCTTGGACAACTTCAGTCCACTTAGACACTATATGGGGTATGCATTTCTCCCTCTCTTTTCCTCCCAAATGAACCCTCACTCTTGGAGCACTTCTTCCCCTCCTGTCTGTGGATTGTAACATGGTTCAAATCACACCTAAAGATGAAGTAGTGGATATGATCCTTTTTGTACCTATTAATACAATTATCATATTCAAGTTTTTCAACACAATATGGGAGCAATTGACATATATCCAACAATCCCACTATTAATCCACCTTCCAATGACCCTCCTCTAATACCGATTCAAGGAGTTCTCTTAAAAACACCAACCCACCAATTGATATGCTTCAAATTCTTTCACAAGTCATACAATAAATGAACATAATAAAAACTTCTAACACCTCTCAAATGATGCAATTATAAATTCATTTGATAAATATTCCTAATCAAACTCCAACTCTCAATCCTCAAGCAGATACTGATTTTATTCATTCACCTCTTTGAGATGCCTCAAGTAATATTATTCCTCAACCTATCATGAATAAAAAATGCTTCAAAACATCCAAAATTAACATTTAGTTGCTTTTATCATGTCCATTTATATTGGTAATATATATCCAACTATCAAGTATGATGGGACTAAAGACCCTGCATCCTTTTTCAAAGCCTTTGGTAATCTTTATAGAGAGTGGATCCAAACTAATACTTTCTCCAAACTAAACTTTTATTTAAAATCTTTTCTATTGATATATTGGAATGGTAAAACCATCTTCCCTAACATTCCATTTGTAAACTTTAGGATTTAGTCAATCCTCTAGTTAATGAGTTTCAACATAATGACATTCCTATAAATTGCCTAAGCTATTTCATCAATGCTAAGAAATCTCCCATGAAATCAACTCATGATTTTATCAAATGATGCAAATCTCTAGCCCATAAGGCCAACCATAACATGACTGATGATAATTTTTTCAAAATATTTATAAGTGATTTAACTCCTTTACTTCAATATAAGTTTCAAACTTTTACTCCTCAAATGCTTAACAAATATCTTGACCAAGCGAAATGTTAAGACTTTCTCATGAATAAATTTGAACCTAATACTAAATTATTTAAAGGATATATTCAAAACTAGACCAATACCATCACTAGAAATACTCTTCAAACCAAAAAAAGAGTTGAAAAAGACAACACTCCCCCATAATCTCACATACCACTAAATGTATAGCAAATGAACAATTATTACCACCCTTTAAACCCTTTACTTATCCTAATAATATTATTAAATGGTATGAACCTAATCAATTCTATTGGTTTCATTATGACATTGGGAATTCCCATGAAACTTGTTGAGGGATTAATAAATTTTATATCTCCTACATGCTTGGTGATTCCTTCAATCACAAATCCATGATCCAACTCTATTGTTAAGAATACAACACCACTTCTAAAAAATGACAAGCTTCTAAAAATTCTTCTTATAATAACCAAAACTACTTTCCCACATCTAATCCTCAATAAAAATACCAAGGGTGTTTGTGCTATTAATGCTGACTATGACCAATATTACAACAATTCTCAATATGTTAATGTAGTTAAGGTCAATTATCACCATAAACTAGCTCACAAAGATCCTATCAGAAAACCTAAGAAACCATCTTTGGAAGAAAAACTTCTCAAGGATACTAAACCACTAATTTAGCTTCAAAATCCCCTGAGGAACCACCTCCCTCTTATGAACCCCCAACAACTTCCATTCCTTCAAAATATACCTTACCTTTTAAACCTTGCACTAGTTCTTATTCTAAATACCATTAGAAATTTCTTGAAGAACTTAAATCCATTCCTTGAAAGATTCCACTTATGGATTTAGTTCATAATTCTCCTTATCATCACAATTTCTTCATGCAAAAATTATAATAAATTGAAGATTCATCTCCTATAGATGAAAAATCACCCTCTATTGAGCCTTAACCTACCAATGCACATACCATTGAGTCCATTTGTCCTTCTTCGAAGCCTTTTATTAAATTTATTGAAGAGGACATGATTAATGATGAAATCATTTTTCATGATGATGATCCACCATTATTTATTAAAATATCCATTAATACTACCATTATTTGTAAAGTCTTATTTGATGAAGGGTGTGATATTAATGTGACATCTTTATGGCTCATCCAAAAACTTGGGTGTAATAAGGATCATCTCAAGCAAACCCATCTTACATATCATGGATTTGATAAAACTAATGAAAAACCACTTGGTTATATTTTTATTCCCCTAACAATCAAACCTAAGACCATTCAAATTAAACTTATGGTCCTTGGGTTGCCTTTATCTTATAACATATTCCTTAATCACCCTTAGACTCATAAAATGAGGACCATCACCTCTTCTAGTTGCCAATGCAATAAATTCCTACATAATAGAAAATGGTATAAGCATCAGGCTAATCCCAACCCTTGGAGGTTTCAACTTCCTAATCCAAAATCTCAATATCACATTCCTATCATTCCTACCATCAATAGTGCTCCCTTGCCTAAATTTATCAACATCAATCCAAACTTACAGGTCACTCTCATTGATTCAAATGATGATGAAAGTAATGAATTGTAAAACTACGAATCTACCTCCTTATATATCAAAGTGGTTTCCTCCTTATTTATTACCTCATGATCGCATTATTCCTCTCATTGATTAGATCACTAATTTTCCCCTCCATGTAATGCTCAGGAACTTTCTTACCCACAAGATGATTTCACATGCAATGCCTATGGAGTGGACAAACTATTCCAAGATCCTCTAACCATGTATCCATGTAATTTTAATAATATTATAATTTCACCTTATAAAACTCCTTTTAAATCTCAAGTATGTATTATTTCTCCAACCTATTATGATAGCTACACCATGGCCCAAGCTCAATCTCGAGACTTGGATGTTCATCATTATCAAAAAAACTTAGCTCAAATACATACTTTTAACCAAGATGTTCACACCATTTCCATGTATTTTTAATTATCTCCCAAAATTCATGTACCTCATATTAATTATCCACTTCTTAATACTCCTTGGATGGCTAAACAATTCCTACCTTTCAAAGCATTAGAAATTGTTGCATCTTTTTTACCACCTACACATCACATCATTACATATGATTCTTCCCCCATATAATAAACTAATGACACACCACTCCCATTTGATTAATCTAATCCTATTCCTAAGATTACATTGGATTCTAAGGCTATAGATGTCTATCAAATACATTCTAAATATGATAGCCATGGTAATCAAATTCTTGATCTCAAAGTAGATGTTGAGTATTATGGCCCTCTTTCCACTTTGTTTAGTGATGAATATATCCTTTAATTAATTCATAACTTCCTTGGTAACATCACAAACTTTATAATTTCAAAAAAAAATCCCCTTATTTCAACAAGTTTGTCTCTTGCATCGATCTTAAAGTTAATACAATTTATTCTTTACCTAATGCACCATACCATTTCCAATATGGTAATGCTATGATTATTGAAGAAAATACTCACATTGAATATGATACTACATCCTTATATTGACCTATTATAGATTCTCATAAACTCACACCTATTGAACATGGTAAATTTATCTTTTTTTCAATAAATATCATGAGATCTTCACATAGTTCTATGAGGACATGTTTGGTATCTACCTTATTATTATGATACATAATATCATCACTTATCTTGATGACAAACCTATGCATCCAAATCAAAAAAAAATTCCACCTGAGGATTCCACCTTGTGTCAAAAAAAAATCAAATTTATCAATGCTAAGTTTATCAAACTAGTGGACTATTATGAATGGGTTTCTAACATAGTTCTTATTTGAAAAAAAGTCACCATGGTCATTCACATCTGCATTAATTTCCATAATCTTAATATTGATTGTCCCAAGGGTAATTTACCTCTACCTTCAATATATGTCATTATTGATTACATAGCTGGTTATGAAATGTTGTCTCTTATGGATAGTTTCTTGGGCTATAACCAAATCCACATTGCCCTTGAATACCAACATAAGATAACTTTCACCATGGAATGAGGCATCTATTTCTATGTTAAAATTCCCTTATAACTCAAACAATTTAGAGCTACTTATCAATGAGCAATGACTCATATGTTTCATGATCTTATTCATAAAATTGTATAAACCTATGTGGATGACCTCATCACTAAGTCTAAATTTTTCAAGACTCATATTTCTTTTCTTTCCATCATCTTTGATCATATTCTTATATATAAATATAGAATAAATCTTTATAAATGTGTTTTTGATGTCACATATATAAAACTATTAGGATTATTAATTTCTCTCCATGGTATCAATGTTGACCCTACCAAGATTAATGTTATCATTAACATACCTATCCCTCGATCCATTCTAGATATTTGCACTTATCTCAATAAAATTGGGATAATTACATGATACATCCCCTACATGGCTTACCATAGTCACTCCATCAATTCTCTTCTTAATAAAGGCAATGATATAGAATATACGGATCCCTATAAAAAAACATTTAATAATATGAAATAATCATTGCTTCACCCACATACTCTTTGTCCCCCTTTGAATGATCAACCTTTGATCTTAGACACTTCTTCCACACCCATATCAATTGGGGAAATTATTTCCTAAAAATATGATACTAGAAGAGAATATAGCATATAATATATTAGCTGAGGCCTCATTGATTATGGGAGACATTACACAAATGTTGAATATGATTGCCTTTCCATATATTTTACCACTAAAATTTTTCAAAATTATGTGCTTTATCAGACCACTTATGTTATCATCCATTTTGATCCCCTTCATAACTTCTTCTTTTAAATCCTTTTTCCCTAGAGACATAATTGGCAAGTGGATGGTCCTTCTCATGGAATTTTATCTCTGAATTATTACTCAAAAATTTGTCAAAGGACAAATCATCATTGATCAACTTGTTGAAGTTCCCATCCATGCTACCAACCACCTTCAAGATAGTCTTCCTGATGATAATATTCTCTATATTTAAGGTGTCAAAATACCATATCCCTTAAATATTACTTTCATAACTTCACTTTTGATCTTGAAGTAAGTAAGCTTGATGAATGCACTATCCTCTCTGATACTACTAAGCCAAAACTAGTTATCAAAGAACTTCCTAAAATTAATGTTGATTTACATGAGGATACTTGTACCCTTGATTTTGATGGTGATAAATGCCTTCAAGGACCTATGATAGGTTGTATTTTTATGATGCCTCTTGGAAAAATCATCCCTTTAACTTTTCTCTTAGTATTTGATGTCACTAACAACATGGCAAAGTACAAATCTTTAATCTTAGGCATGAGAGTTGCTCTTTACTTAGATATCTAATACATACATGCTTTAAGAAATTCCCAACTCATTTATCACTAACTCAATGGTGATTACCAATGTAAAATTGAGAATCTCATTTCTTATCATCAAATTGTAACTAATCTTGCCAAGTATTTCATTTCTTTCACCATTGATCCTATCCCTCAATATTAAAATTTTATTATTGATTCCCTTGCTTCTTCAGCATCTCTTTTCCTTTCACACCAAGTTCTTACCAATCCCACTTTTATTATACAAACAATAGAATCTATATCTTCTAATCAACCACATGATTTACTTATCTGCCACATTGAGGTTGTCACCATTTGACAAAGCCCATGGTAGAAATACATCATTGAATTCTTGGAACACCAAACTTATCCTCCTAACCTCGATTCTCATGAAAAGACTCACATTTTCAAATAAGATTTAAAGTATTTATTTGTATATAACATCCTATATTATCATAATGTTTAAGGTACCTTGATCCACTTTGTTATGAAAGATGAAGTTCATCCTATTCTTGAATAAGCACATGGGGGCATTCATGGTAGTTATTATAGTGAACATGTTATATCCCACAAATGCTTATGTATGGAATAAATTTATCCCACTCTTGAAAAGTATGACATTTAATTTGATAAAAAGTGTACTCCTTTCTATATTCATTATGATTTAATTCATTCACCTCTATTCAATATTCAAAACATATAATCTCCCTGGCCATTCTCCATGTGGGGATTAGATCTCATAGGCAAATTACCTTGATCTCAAGGTGGGCATGTCATTATAATCATGGCCAAAAAATATTTCACCAAGTGAGTCAAATTTATGCCCCTTTTTAATGTCACCAGAACCACCATCTCTAAATTCATCCATAACTAAATAATTTGTTGTTTTGGTATCCCTCATACTATCATTTTAGATAATGGTAATAATTTCAAAAATAAAGATGTTAAACAACCCTATGCTAAATTTAAAATCAATAAAAAATTATCCACACCCTATCATACACAACGTAATATCAAAAATAAGGTCACCAATAAAATTATAAATAAAATTTTCCAAAAGATAATTCATTAAACCCACACGTAGTAGCACCTTCATCTCTATCTTGCTATATGGGTCTATCACACTAGCATACATACTACCAATGGGGCAATGTTGTTCTCTCTAGTCTATGGTTTTGAATCAGTCCTTCCATTATAATTTGAGTATCCCTCTTTTTGTATATCTCTTCATGGAATCATACTTGATGAAGGATTACATAAAGTTTGCCTTCATTCTCTTGATTTTCTTGATGAACTCTATCTTTCTACTTTGCAACACATTTATTAATGCATGACCCATATTTCCAAATAACATAACAAATGAGTTAAAGTGTACACATTTAATGTTGGTGATCTTGTCCTTAAATTAGACTAAACTCTAGTCAGATATATTCTTGTTCCAAGTACTTACCACCTTCAAACCAATGAAGGTTATATTTTTAAAGAACCCACCAATGTGTAATTCCTCAAGAAGTACTTTGCCTAATCATCCCCTTTTTTCATGATTTATATATGTTATCTATTTGAAAATTTTTATAGGATACTTACACATGTATCACCCTCTATAGCAGTTCTCTCTTTTCATAAACCTTAGTCCTTCCTTTTGGTCTTTTTGTTTCCCTTTTTCTCATGAGTTGTATTGCAAAACCATAAATATGACCTAGTCTTCCTGATGATGTAATTTTATCTTCTTTATTTTCATACTTTTATTTCTAATCCTTTTTGATACCCCTTGGGTTTCTCATTTGTGATTTGTAGTGTAAGACCATGGGTAAGACCTGGCCTTCCTCAAAAATACAATCTTTTTCTTATCCCATTTATTTTTCCAATAATTTTTGTCACCTTCATGAGTTTCT
Organism: Torreya grandis; assembly: GCA_037957365.1. Classification (NCBI taxonomy): domain Eukaryota; kingdom Viridiplantae; phylum Streptophyta; class Pinopsida; order Cupressales; family Taxaceae; genus Torreya; species Torreya grandis. The sequence goes on from JARHVA010002108.1 coordinate 2,482,990, forward strand.
CCTTTATTATTTATAGTGTAAGACCATGGATAGGAATTGGCCTTCTTCATAAAATCACCATCTTTTAATTCCTTATCTATAATTCTTTTAACAATGGTTACGAGTTTTTTATCTTTGTTCTCAGTTTTAGCTTTTGCTTCTTTTGGTAGATGAAATTTGTATAACAATATATGTTAGCATGTTTTCCTCCATTTCCTTCATTCTTATGATAAGGAATCATAATTCACTGTCATTGAATCCCTTTTTCAACTTTGTCACATTTTTTTTGTGATTTGAAGTAATTCAAACTATTTCATGTTTCATTCCCATTGATTTCCTTTGCTTTTACTCCACATTGGATAAAACATGGTCAATGTCAAGATATCACTTTTATTTCACCTAAATTTATGAGACTCTTAGACACCATACTCTTTGAGTTATATCTCTCAGTAACTAAGTGCCAAGTATTCAAATGAAAGTAATCTTTAGCACCCATGTTTAGTTTTCCAAATCCATATGGAGGAGGAATACAAAAAATCCATCAATAAAGTTAGAAGCCAAATAATTTGAAACAAAAGTCAATGATATACAAAAGGAAACATATAAATTTCAAGTAGTCAAAATCACACTAAAATATGTGATTACAAGCATGTTTCCTATCTCCAATTGAAGCTAAAAATCCACAATTGGATTCATAATAGAGAAAAGGTCCATGAGGGTGTGGTAGGCTAGTAGAATGGAATAAGAGAATTCAACAAACTCTATGGTGCTACCTAATTTCTCATGTAAGTACCCAATCTTAATAGTAGATCAAATAATATGTAAGGGGTCTTGAGTAATGGGAAACACATTGTGGGAAGGTAGGTTCATTTTAATTTTCATACATATGGATTTAATGGGATGATCCGCATACTTCATTTTTTCACATAAGACTTGTGTGGTTAAGAGAAGTTCTTCAATTTATTTAAGGTCAAAAGTCCTCTTGTTTTGACAAACCTAATTTGAATGTCTTGACTTTTATAAAGAGTTCATCTACCTTGGTTTTTCCTTCATTGTCCCCTTCACCCATTTCACTTCCCCCCTTGACAGGCAAAACATGATTCTAAATTTATTTTCCCTCTTCTCTACTTCCTTCTTCTAGACATCTTAAAAACATGCTAGTAGTACTTTGTTTTAGTTTTATCTATCCTTAGAACAAAACAACATGTTTGTGAAACTATGGATTCTTTTTTTTAAATCATGGATTCACATTTCTAGATGTGCCTTGATGTATTTTAACATTTCTCATTATTGTACTACCCATTTTTATAGGCACCTGAGTCCATTTCTACTTTCATGTACTTTTTCCATTATTGAGTGAGGTTGGCTTGTTACTTCTCACTCACTAATGTTTTTCCCATTTTATGTACTTTTTCCATTGTTGAGTGAGGTTGGCTTGTTACTTCTTACTCATTAATGTTGTTTTCCCTTTTATGAACCTTTTTCTATTGATGATTAAGGATTGTTATTGCTTATTCATCAATGTTATTTTGCCATTTTTATTTCCCCATCTTTGTTTAAGTAAGGATTATTACTACTTTCACATTGATGTTTGATTACCATCCATTTTTGACATGTTTCCTTGGTTTGACTTGGTAAGTTTACCTTTCTTACTTAAGGTGTACTTATTTGAGTTTTTCAGTCTTTAGTAGCCTTGACTTTTTGGTTACTAGATTTACTCTAAGTTTTGACTTAGTCATTTGGTCTAACATAACACTTATCACCCTAGCTTGCCAAATTTCCAAGTACATCCCATACACATAATACCAATTATCTTGGATTTCTTAAATTTATTTATTTTTTCTCTTTAGTTTTGTATTCTTTGGTTTGTCAAAAGTAGTCTCTATTCCTTTCAATATCAAAACTATAAACATAGTAGATAATGATCTAGAAATAAAGGTAAGTCAAGGTATGTCTACATTTACTTTTTCATTTATTTCCCTTTTAGTCATTTATTTTCATGTATTTTATGCTTTAAAATACAACTTTTTTAGCCTCAGTATTGTGTGTTACTATGTTATTTATCGAAGCACCATACCATGTTGCACTTTAATGACACATGATGAGCTTTGAGTGGGGCATATGTATACACTTAATATTTTCAAACTTTATCAACTACTGATGCTTTTTACCTTGTAGGAACCCATTGAGTCTGAATCTGATCTAAAACATAGAATTTTTGGTTGACAAATATTTCAAGAACATAACAATAACACAATAACAATGAATTCTCTGAGAAGAGATGTTTTATTACTCAAGATCACAATACAACTATATGTTTATCTCTGGGAAGAGATGTTTAATTTCCATTTTAGGTTAAATCTTCATTTATAAACATTTTGAAAGTAGGAGGAGGATGTGGAAGGTCACCAATCTCGAGGGAGATGAATTAGTTTGACTTTCATGATTTAAAACAACATAGAATTAGAGAAATTACTATTTTTAGAATGCACTACTAAAATTGAAATTTGTGTCACTTCCATTGAATTTTCTAAGAAAAAATACATAAATATAATCTCCATATCATCTCACCACATTCACCTCATTTTTATCTTTCCAACGGTTCAAGCGACGAGTCAATTGGAGCTATAGTACAAAAGTTATGGCTCCTGGAAGTTTCATCATCAATTAGGGTGGAACCATCACCTAAATTATCACCTGAATTATTGCTTAGATCATTACTCCATCATTGAGAAGAAATGGTCCCCATTATGTCAATGTTCCTCATCAAGTGTGGAAGTTGTGTCTTTATTTGATTCTCTATGAGCCACTCACCTTGGTGGCTAAGTTGGCCCCTTTTGACCACCTGATAAAGTGGAATAGAGTGTCCTCTTGTTGTCTTCATTCAAGTGTCCACAATTTGATCCTCCTCCATTAGAGAAAAACTCTATGGATCAAGCTCATCAATGTCTAGTTATTCTTCTATGACTAAAGTGTCTAACATAGGTGGATGATATGGTTTGAGGAGGTCTACATTGAATATTGGATGTAGACCAAGGTAGGCTGGTAGGTTCAACTCAAAATCATTTTCTCCAACCTTTCTAGTGATGGTGTAGGGACCATATTTTAGAGGCTAAATTTTTCTATGTGGGCCTTCAAGTCATTCCTTCTAAAGCCACAACCAAACCTTGTCACCCATAGTAAAATGGTGTGTAATCCTATGTTTGTCATGGCATTTCTTATACTTTTGATTTATCTTATCCAAGATGTCATGAACTTGTTGTTGGATGTGTTACATTTGTTCAATGAACTTTGTTGCTTTTGCTACCTTACATCTTCCATGAGGTGTGTATTCCATGGTGGAGAATGGAATAGCTATATCAATTGGTTCAATGGGTTAGAACTTGAAGCATACTTGGAATGTATTATGCTTGGTCGAGTTGTGCATGGCCTGATTGTATCCATGTTGTATGAAAATAAGCTCCTCTTTCCATATGTATGGATGTTTGGAGTGATACATCTGAATCATGTGAACAATAAAGTGGTTCACCACCTCTGTTTGAGCATCAATTTTTGGATGGAAGGTTGTGGACTTCATCAGCTTGGTATCCATCATCTTCTATAGATGGACCAGAAGATGCTTATGAACCTACTATCTCAATCTGAGACAATGGACTTGGGGAGACCAAAATGGAGCCATACATGACTAAAATATAGTTGAGTAATTTCTTTAGCAAATATATTTTTCTTACAAGCAATTATGATAGCCATTTTTGAAAAATGATCAACTACAACAAAAATATAGTCCTTGGCATGTTTTGAAGTGGGAAAACTTGAGAGAAAATCCATTGAGATAAATTCCCAAGGCCTAGTTGGTTTTAAAAATTGCATGTACAATCCTTGCTTCTTATTTGTTGGCTTGGATATTGCACATGGGGTGCAAGATTTGAGATACCTTTCCACATCCTTTCACATATGGGGCTAGTAGAAGTGTTTCTAAAGGACTTCTAATGTATTTTCTACACCAAAGTGTCCAGCTATCCTACTGAAATGTGCTTCCCATATCATCTTTTGTTGTTATACAACTTTAACATAGATGTGCCCCATATGATAGAGGACATTATCTTACAAATATAAATTAGAAACATGTTTACCTTTTAGAAGCACCTAATATGTATTAGTAAAGGTAGGATCTTCTTCATACAGGGCACTCTAAGTGGTAGTCTCATGTCTGCATTGGTAAAGAACTATTCTGATTACAGTAATTGGTGGGTAGCTTAGATAATCTATAGCTATATTTGAGCTCCCCTTTTATGTTTGATTATTAGATATAATTACTAAAGATATGTGGCCCACTTTTTGTGCCTCTCATTTCAAAGTTTTCTCTATGTCTAGATGGATTCCAATGGTCTATGGTCAGTGTGGATAACCTTCTCTTTCCCCAAGATGTAGTGTTTACATTATTTGTAGGCTTACATAATGGCATAGATCTCCTTATCATATGTCAAATATTTCTTTACTATATCAGTGAAATTTTCACTATGATATGCAATAGGATGGCCATATTGCATGATGATAGCTCCCATAGCATATTTAGATGCATCTGTCATCAACTCAAAAGATTGATGCAAATTTGGCAAGGCAAGAATAGGCGCTGAGAAAAGTTTATTCTTCAAATTATCAAATGCCCTTTGTTGTATTTCACCCCACTAAAATGTAGCTTTATCTCCTCCTTTATTCACTTTGGTTAGTGACTAAGAAACATGTGAAAATCCAAGAACAAACCTGTGATAGAAATTTTAAAGACCCAAGAAGCCTACAAAGTTCTGTGAGGGTCATTAGTGTAGGCCATTCTTGAATAACCCAAATATTTTTTGGATCAACATGGACCGCCTCTTCATTCAAAACATACCCAAGGTACTAAATTATTATCATCCCAAATGTGCATTTGTCAAGATTTACATATAACTTGTGCTCTTGAAGAGTTTAAAGCACCTTATGAACATGTTGCCGATGTTCCTCCCATGTTTTGTTGTAGATGAGTATGTCATCTAGGTAGACAACCACAAATGAGTTGGTGAAGGGTCTTAGGATGTCATCCATCATCCTCATGAAGGTTTTAGGTGTGTTATTTAATCCAAAAGGCATAACCAACCATTTAAAGAGCTCCTCCTTAGATTTGAATGCAGTCTTTGAGACATTGGTGGGATCAATGGGAATTTGATGATAGCTAGATTTGAGATCAATTTTGGTGAAGAAATTTGCACCATGGAGTTGGTCCAGTAGGTTATGAATCCTGGGGAGAGGGTAGCAATTCTTCATAATGATTTTATTTAGGGATTGATAGTCAATGTAAATCCTCCATGTTTCATCTTTCTTTGGTGCTAGGATAATTTTGCTACAACAGGGTGAAGAGCTTGGCCTAATGTGACCCTTTTGGATCAATTCTTGAATCTATCTTTTTATCTCATCATTCTCCAAAATTGATCTATGATACATAAGACTGTTAGGCAAAGATGACCCTAGGATCAAATCAATAGAATGTTTTACCTGGTAATGCAGAGGAACTCTTATGGGTGAATTGAATAACTCATCATATTCTCTTGTGATTTGTCCCATCTACTTTTATTTTTATTTTGATTATGTAGTTAGGACTGCAACATTGTCCTTCTTGGATTTCTATGGTTTGACCCCCATGAGAATGAATTGCTTTGTCTTTTCCACCAATCTCATACATTGATTGGCACTGATTAGGGAGATAGATGTGGGAGGTGGTACCTATGGTACCCTATAGTGTCATGTTCCAAGAGTGAGGGTGATTCTTTGAGTTCATGATTCATATATGCCATGTAAATCATACATGAATGGATAACCAAGGAGTAAATCATAAACATCTAGATTGACCACATCACAAAAGAATTCATCTTGGAAAGCTTTTATTACATATGAAATAAGACACTGATGGGTGACATGGAGGTCTCTCCTTGGGCTCAACCATCCAATACTATATGGATTTGGGTGAGGCTTCATGGATAGATTTAGAATTTTCACAACTTTAGCAGAGATTAAATTATTTTGACTCCCACTATCAAGAATGAAATGTAGAGGCTTACCTTTTACCCATAATTTAGACTTAAACAATCTTTCCTTGTCATCCGGCCTTTCCTCACAAGTCTATGATGAAGTGATGATGTTGTCAAGATCAAAATCTATAATATATTCTTCATCCTCTTTGACTATAGGTTGTGTATGAGACAGGGTAGTATATGTTGAGTATTGTGACTTAGAAAGCAATGACTTGATGGCTTGACATTTTTATTTAGAGTGAGTTCTAATTTTGTGGTAATCACACCATTTTATATCCTTTGCCTTTGTGGGTTTATTATATTGAAACTCTATTTTCTTCCAATTTTGGCATTGTGTTTGACCTTCCTTATCACTTTTCCATTTTGAGGGTTGACTCTTTGTATTCTTTCTACCATGCTTCTGCTCAATCTTCACTACAAACTTGTTTGCCTCACTAAGGGTTTCCAAATTAAAGAGTTTCATTTCCCCCCATATGTATCATTATAGTCCACCATGATATTTGAGATTCTTATGTTTCTCACTTTCTTGGATGCCCAATCTTGCAGATAAAGAATGAAAAATGTCTATGTAATCTTGAACAGATTGGTCATTACCTTGGTGAAGTTGTTGCCACTGTATGTATAGATCATCATATGCTCCAATGGGATAGTATTCTTCCATTACCACTTCCATGAAATCATCCCAAGTAGGTTCCAACTTAAGGCCAATGTCATCTATATTGAACCTCTTTTTTTACACTTCCCACTAATTTTTCATAGGCAATGATGCTTTCAAAAGAATAAAAGTGATCTTTTCTCCATTGGTGAACTTATTTATAGAGAAGTAAGAAGATAATTGATCCAACCAATTTTATACTACATCAGCATTGATTTTTCCTTTAAATGTAGGAATATCAAATTTTACCTAAACCTTGAAGGGTGTTGGGGTAATAAAAGGATGGTCCATGGATGAGGAGCCAGGAAGTATAGATGAGGAGCCAGAATTTTCCATCAAGAGTTATTGGAGAATTTGGGCAAATTATTATAGCATCTATGCTTGTTTCCATTGGAGGGATTCATTCACCATTTCCTTGAAATTATTGGATGTCTCAGTGTTATCCACCATTTGAAGTCATTTAGAGTGAATAGGTGGATAATTTGGAAGCTCTATTGTTTTCAACCCAAGCTTCTTATAGCCTAACCTCATCCTCGAGATCATACACTCTAAAGACAAACTACTCTGATACCACTGATCTAAAAATTAAAAGTTTTGTTTGAAAAATATTTCAAGAACATATAAATAACATAGTAATAATGAATTATTTGAGAAAAGATGTTTTATTACTCAAGATTGTAATACAACTATATGCTTATCTCTGGGAAGAGATGTCTAATTTCCATTTTAGGTTACATATTCATTTATACACATTTTTAAAGTAGGGGGAGGATGTGGAAGGTCACCAATCTTGAGGGAGATTAATTTTTTCAATTTCCATGATTTAAAATAATACAAAATTTGAGGAATTACTATTTTTAGAAACTTACTATTTTTAGATTGCATTACTAAAATTAAAATTTGGGGCACTTCCATTGGGTTTTATAGGTTCAAAACAAATCAATAAAACCTCCATTCCATCTCACCAATTTTAATTTTTCTTATCTTTCCAATGGTTCAAATGGTGAGTCAATTGGAGATATGGTGCAAAAGTTATGGCTCTCAGAAGTTCTATCATCAATTGGGGTAGAACCGTCACCCAGATTATCACCTAAATTATTAATTGGATCACAATCTCTCTGAGTGCACACCCTAAGGGGTGCACTATGAAAGGTTTTGGTAGACCATTTGTGCTTCATAGTATTATTATACCTTATTTCTGCTTATTACCAATCCAACTAGTTCCTAAAAACCATTCCTCTAAGCTTTGCCTCCTATTTTGCACACTCCTCTAGTCATTTACCACCTTCGTTAGCCTTTTCCATAACCTAAACCCATTATTGATAGTTTACATGACTATTTAAATTTTTTTATGTTGTATTATTATTTATAAAACTTATTAAGGGTCTAGGTCAGCCCTTGGTTGACCTAGTCCATGACCAAATGAGTTTTTGTCAATTACGATACTAGGGCAACTAGGTCAACCTTATCTATTGAAACTTCTAGAAGGATTTAGGATTAGATATACCTATATAAACATATCCATTTTTCCATTCTTAGAGATTATGCAAGATTTATTATTCATTTTCACTTCTTTACAATCTACTCTTCCACCATTTTACTTAAGGAGTCTTAATTTAGGGTTTCTACTTGGAGAAGAATATAGTCTTGTGGAGAAGTCTTGGATGCTTTGGCCTTTCTTAGTGAACCTTAAAAACCATAAAAACCTCTTAAAAATCACCTTTATCCAAGGGAGATATTGATTCATGATGGGTTCATCTTATAGGTAAGTATCTTTAATCTTGCTCTTCTTTTTCGCAGATAGAAAAAGCATAAGTAATGGATTTTGAATAATATTCTCTCCCTATGAACTAGGTTTTTACCTATACATATCTTAACTAGGATTATATTATTCATGTATACTTTATTTTTTTTACTAACCCCCACTTTGTGCCATAAAATTTGGTGATTACTAGATTAATCTTTTATTTTACTAATTATTAGTATAATGAATATGAAAACATAGGACCTAGTTAGGGTTATTTCATAGTTTTGATTGATTGGAGGCTTTGAAACCCTTCCTAGTGATATTATTTTAGTAATATATCCTTGTATTAGGTCTATCATATCCATATTTTTCATGACCTTTATTGTCTACTGTATCCTCAATCAGAAGTGTAAGTAGATCTATCTTCTCTGAGCTAGGATTGTCTTATAGATATGTTGCATATCCCATTGCATACAATTTATTTATAAGATAAGTATTTTAAATTATTGTGTGACCCATCAATATAGAGCTAACAAGTTAATAATATGAAAATAGCATTGGTAGATAAAGTAACTAAGAGGTATGTAGAGTTAAACTACTAGCATGGCAATCCAAACTGAACATAATTGTTGGTTACACTCAGAATTGAGGATCTAAGAAGTGATCCAACCCAAATAGATTATGATCATTGAGTATAACCAATTGGTATATTCAACATTGACTACCGCACTAGCAATTGACTTCTAAGTTCTTAGTAATTATTCATCTACTGTCACTTCATCTACATAAGAAATGTTGACCACTTTCTATCTTTAGGCCTAGAAATGTGTTAACTTAAGTATAGATATATTTAGTCCATCATGAGAACCTGATAGTTTCCATATCTCTTGAGGAATTAGGGAAATTCAAAAGAATGTTCATTGACTATCATATAAAGGGAGTAGGTTTCAATGTCTTATCATTGTTATGTTTTTTGTGCATAGTTATGCATAGGTACATGGTAAAATACTATAACTCATCATATCATGGATCTAAACTTGTTTGATCAGCTTCTTGATGCTTAGTTTTTTTCACTAGGTTCAATCTACAATCTAGTCCTTCAATTATTCACTAGGCTATACATCCTTTTATATTATAACTCTATTAAAAAAAACCTTAGGATTAAATCTCATCTATCATTATAACCTACATAGGTCTCTCATCCATAATCTCCACTTGCTCCATTCACAGATCCATTACCTTTCATTCACATTCTCACTTTTTGCTCACTAGTCACTCTTCTTCATGGCTTAACACACTCAATTTTTTTAGGGTCTCATAAACACAACATATATTCATAAATGACCTTACTAGATCACCTTACACTTGTCCTAACCCCTTTTTACCTATCAATCACACTCTAACCCCTTTCATTCTTCAAGATCAATAATTACCTTATCTCCTTATAGCCTTTTTTTCATAAATTCCCTTAGTACAAACATTATGAAAATTATCTAAAATAACTAAAGCCATATTCATACACCTTCTATATTTTTACAACATCCTATGAATTTTCATTCCTTGACTCTTTGTTTAGGTACACTTTATTTTGTTAGTACCTTCCTAATTAGGCCTTTCTAGCCTTATAACACACCTATAGTCACTAAAACTATACCATACCATATGACACCCAAATTAAACCTCATGAATACTTTTCTTTATATACAAATATGCATTATTACAATTTTTTATGATTTTCCACTAGTTAGAATAGAAGATATGAGGTTTTTAGTTTGAAAACCCTAGTTTCATGACTATGCAATATGAGAGGCTTTAAAATTCCATATTTTTAGTTATAGACAATTTAAAAATGAACCAAGACCTTTAACAAGTTTGTATTGACTAGGTTCATCTATACAAATAGACTATAAACCTTAACCAATCTTGATAAGGTTGATAATGGTCAAAGTACAGAATTTTGTGCACTATAGGAGGATTGTGTAACTATTTAGCAGTCTATATATATTCAAGAAGTCCCTAAATTAAAAATGGATATTATCAAACGTTTTTATCCTTCCTTTCACACTAATACTTAAATAAATTCATTCCCCTTCAATTTATTAATCTTGTACCTTCCTTCTCTTACATATGACTGAGTAAACATAGGGTCTCTACTTGTGCCAACAAGGTTAGCTTTAGGGTTGACTGTGTATCATATATTTACCATTAGAATTTTCATGATTACCATCTAATATATCATTATAAAAATTATAATATTACCACACACCATCCCAAATATCACTATGATTTTCTTTATACATAGACTTCAATAAATAATAAGACACTACCTTCATTCTTGACAATTATAGGTGTAAACATGATACATAGGCATATTTGTAATTTCTTGAGTTTATCCTCTCCAAATAAATCCATTAAATACCAAAATATTTTTTAATATTTCAAATGTATCTAATATTGGTATACTATAGAGTTCCTTCATTTACAATCCTCATCAACTTCATTACATTCTTATTTTCCTTTCATTGTAACTATGTACTTTCTTGACTGTCACCTACAATCCAATATTCAACCTATAATCTCACATATAAATTAACATGATCATGGCCTCAAGGGCCTTTAAAGACAATATATAATCAATAATAGTATATATGTTTATCAAAGGATATTAAAACACAACAAAATAAATTTTTTATTCATGTGAATCTTTCATCATTACATACACAGTCCATGAAAGGACTCAACCACCTTCTTGAAAGGTTTTTACAATCTTATCTTCATTTCTCCCTAACTCTACTTCTCAGAGCTCTCTCTCCTTTCTCCATAACATGATACAACTAAATCCAACTTCCTTTTAGCATCAAAATTCTATGTTGGTTTTTGAGGTAATTACAAAACATGACTTTTACATGCCAACTCAATGTATGAGAATAGTATTTATATTACTAAACATGACTCTTAATGTTCACCACCTTAATGAATTACACATGAAATGTATTAAAACCACTCTTTACATGACTCTTTAGACCCTTGAAACTACATTACCTCTCTTGTTCACTTACTTTCATGTCCATGGTTCTTCTAGGCTTAGTTCCATTATTTGAACTTTCAAATTTGCACTTTTGAAGGAAAAACTAAAAACACCTCTAAAACTCACTCCCATGAATCTTGATGACTCATTATGACTCTAATACATTTAATATATCCTAAATGATCTTTCACACTCATTTACACTCTAAACTAGGTCACTTTTGACCAATAACTATCACTTGACTTTCAACAATACTAAAATGTGTTTTTATGCTTGATGCTCCTGCATCACTTAGTATAGGAGGGGTTTTATTAAACAAGAAAAATCATAAGATAAGTCCTTTTACAATAAAAATTTAAACACTCAGATATGTTAGAATCAATTTACATAAGGCACAGGCCCTATGCACTCACCTAAAATATAGCTAAGAATGAACTAGGGCCCACATTGGGCTAGTTGTGCCATGGTGTAAGGGTTCAAAATGGGGGGACTCAAGCATTACCACATTAACTTAGTGTTGGGTGAATATTTTGTCATCAAATAACTGAAGACAAAATTGTTATATCAATCACAACATGATGAGATAAATCTCTCCTCTCAGCAAGGGGAGGCTCCCTATTAAATATTATAAACTAGAACTATACTAATACTAACTTAGGGGTAGAATCACACCATCCATTTCTCTTTTTCTAGAAATAATCTTTGAAAAATAGAGGACAAGCTTATCAGGTAGTAACTAAATCCACAAGAAACCCATGAAAACACAAAGTCATTCTTTGCTTCTCTTACTGATTAAGTATGTACGATACCATAGAATGAAGTGTAGCCCAAAGTCTACACCACAAACTACGCCAGAATAAGACAATAAAAGATATAGGTAGTTCAAATCCTTTTAAAATATCCTCTATTCTAAGGCATGAAAACATAGACTAAAGATAATTATGTAGCTCAATGTCTCCACAATCAGCTTTATAACATCTCCCAGATTATCTTCACTTGCTCTACTTATTTGATCAGACAAATAAGATGATATAAGGAAAAATACATAAGAACAATTTCCTATATAACACAAGCTATTTCAACACAAAGTTTGAAAGGTCACTTGCTTTCTCATTTGACTGGTAAAATTTGATTAACAATCTGAGCTCAAAGTCTCAAAAATGACTTTCAATTTTGGGTAGAATTTTTCTTCTGATAACTCAGAGATCCTCTTCTTTCAAAAATGAAAGATTAAAATATATAGTATTCCCTCAAATACTTGGGCACTCCTTTCCACAAGTAGCCCATGCTGCATTTAACGATTTAGAAAGAGAAAGTCCTACTAAGAGGCCATGTTGGAGGCATTTAAATTATATTCAATGTCCCTTCATAGGCATGGGTTGTCTAGTCTTCTAAGAGGCAAGGCCACTCCTCTTTATGATTCTTACATGACTGTCCACTTTCCTTTACTCAATTGAAGAAAAATAGGCCACACCATTAAATGCTAATGCTCTCTTCTATCCACCTGGTGGACTGTTCCACCCACTAAAATAACTCTTTTGTCGATGCTTTTGGATTCTTATCACATTCCCTCTTTCTTTGCTATATTTTGTCTCTTCCTCATGTTCTAAGCTCTCAAGGCCATCTTCTCACCTTCTTCTAGCTTTTCCAACTCCTTTCTTAGTAGGGCACTAAATTTGTCTTTGGTTCCATGCTATTTTAAAATTAATGGTTATTCCATCACTCTAAAATTGACATATGTGGGGACATCATTGGTCACTTGAACCTCTTAAACCTTGAACCATTCTTTTGGATTTCATCAGTTCAACATTTCAATGGTTTAATGGCTCATCACTTATGTTTTTCAAAGATTCATGTTCATTCAGTCTTCTTATGAGTTCAATGTGTCATTTGAACCAACTATTTTAAACTTCCCAATCGATCCTTCAGCTTGAATCTTTTGGTTAAACCTTGAACCTTGAAGCAGAGTTCAAAGGTTCAAAAGGTTCAATGGTCGGTCCTTATAGTTTATTTAATCTCATTGAACCTCATTGATGAATTATGTATAATTGAACTCCAATGTTAAACCTTACTCATCAATTTTTAGGAAATTCCTTCAAGTATTTTGAATTGCTCCTTATTCATTTTCCTAAATAAAAACCCTTTGAAAATGAGAGATTTCCTTTGCCCAAAAGACTTGGGTAATTAAATAACTTGACTGCTCAGAACATTTTTGAGAAGGAAACCATTTTTTCGCCTGTAGGACCAAAATAGTTAACATGTTGACTACAAAAATGAGTGGCCGATTTTGGGGACAACAGTAAGCTCCAGTTGGGGAACTTTCATCGATTGTACTCTGAAACAATTGAAGGGAGTAAAAACTATAATCCAAGTGCCTTTTTTCATGCCATTGGGCCATGAAGTCATGCCACAAAAAAGAGAAAGATGCCTAAAAAAGAAATGAACAACACAAAACAAAATAAATGAAGACTATACAAATGTACAAATGAACTTATCTGATACTTTAAGAATGGAAGTGCTTCAGATGCTGCCCACTACATGGCAGTGAGAATAGTGTTCCATCTTGATATCTCAATAAGAAACTATTTTCACCACTAAATCAATGGATGGTGAATGGACCTCTCCATAAGGAATCAATTTTTTTGTGCATTCCCTTTGGTTCTCTCCTCTTGTCCCATAACAAGACTTGATCTCCAATCTGAAACTCGTGAACCTTTGATTTTTGGTTGAAAAGCTTCTTCACCTAATTTTGATGTTCAGTAATGTGGTCCACTACTATAGTTCATTGCTATTCTAATTCAATTAGACACATGATTCTTATATCAATAGAATTTTCAAAAGTTGAATCTTCTACTACCTTTGCCAACTTCAATGCTAGTAATTCCAAGGTAATGGGTATTTATACATTTAGACCAAAAAAAATTTAAAATGGGGACATACCTATTTCCCTCTTAGGCATAATCCTATCTACCCATAAAGCATTAAACAATGATTTATGCCACATCCTCTAATTGTCATCAACCAGTTTCCTGATGATAGTAACCAGATTTTTGTTATTTGATTTTGCCTAAACATTTCCTTGCAGATAATAGTCTGAGGAGTGGGAAAGAATAATTTCATGATTGTTGTAAAAATAAATAATCTCGTAAGAAGAGAAACATGAGGCATTGTCTTCTATAATCTTATTTGGAACTCCAAAATAGGAAATAATATTTTCCTTTAGGAAATTACACACCACTTCTAAAGTGGCATGCTTGACTGGAATGGCTTCCACCCACTTAGTAAAATAGTCTGTTGTGGTGAGGATATAGTTATGTCTAGCACTTGAATATGGTTTCATAGTGTTAATGAAGTCAATACCCCATTGCTAAAAAGGCTCTTTGATCACCATAGGCTTGAGGGGTAATGCAGCCAACTTAGATTTCCTACTGAACTGTTGACACAAATCACATCTACGTACCCAATTGTATGCATCTTGAAATAGAGTAGGCTAATAATATCTAGCTCATAGAATTTTATGAGTAGTCATGAGTGAATAAAAATTTCCTCCACAACCCAAGTTATGGAAGGACTCCAAAAGTTTACTTTGTTGTGCTTTATCCATGTAACGAAGAAATACCCCATCAAGGCTTCTTTTGTATAAACCATTGTCCCACAAGACATAGTTATCAGCTCTCAACTTAACATTTCTATTTTCTTTACAAGATAGATGAGTAGGACACTCACCATAGGTAATAAAATGAGAGATATTAGAATACCACTCATTAGTAGTAGTAATAAAAATAATTATTGGCATGTCATCAATCTCTACCTCTTCATGTCCTATTTTTTTGGTATGTTTTTAGCAATCAATTGACAGAGACCTCTTCCCTATATCAACTTAGTAGGCTTGATATCAAGATCAAACTCTTGAATTTTGGTAATCCAATTACCCTTTTTGTTACCAAACTCTTACTGAGTTAAAATAGCCTTCACTGTGGTATCAGGCACTAGAACAATAATGTGTGAATTTAGGATATAGAATCAAAAATATTTTACCACCTTAACCACTGCATAAGCATGATTCTCCATAATTAAATACTTCAATTCATGATATTTAAGAGGTTAACTTATAAATGATATGGGAAAATCCACACCTTCTTTGTGTTGCTGAACCAAAATGGCTAAAAGTGTGTGCTCAAAAGCATAACTGTATACCATGAAGTTTTTGGTATAATCTGGACAAACCAGGATAGGGGCATGAGCAATAACCTTCTTGATATCTTCAAATGCTACTATGCCTTTTTTATTCCATCAAAAATTATATTTATCCTTCATCATATCGACAATGTGGCAAGTTTTCTCTACAAATTCTGGGATGAACCTTCCTAGAAAATTCACCTTTTCCAAAGAAAGAATGAACTGCAAACTTACTATTAGGTAGAGTAAGATTTTGGATAATCTGACTCTTTTTGAGTTGATTTTTATACCTTTTTGGGATACAATGTGGCTAAGAAGTTTACCTTCTGTAACCCCAAAAATTAACTTCTTGGGATTAAGAGAAATACCATTTTGCTGACAACATTCCAACACTTGTTGCAAATGATGCATATGATCAGGACAATGCTTGGAGAAGATAGTCAAGTCTTCAAGATATACCACGATGAAATTCTCTATTTCATCTCTAAAGGCAAGGTCCATTTCTCTCTAGAATATGGCACCAGTGTTGATCAAACCAAAACTCATTCTTTGATATGCAAACGTGCCCCAAGGTGTATTGAAAGTAGTTTAATATTGATCTACTTCTTCAACTTCTACTTGATTGTACCCAAAAAAACCATCTAACATTGATAACATCTCTGAGCCAATTACTATTTATAATACTTGATCCATGATAGGTAGAGGGTAGTTGTCCTTTAGAGAAAATTGATTGAGATTTCTAAAATCCACACATATATGAATTTCTCCATTCTTTTTCCTTACATGAACTATGTTGGCGATCCAGGTGGAATAGTGAATTGGAAAAATTATCCTAACATTCAACATCTTCTAAATCTCTGAAAGGATAGTACCTGATATCTTGGGATAGTATTGCCTTTGCTTTTGCTTGTGAGGTAATGACCCAGTCTTGAGAGGAATTTTATGCTAAATTTCTTTAGCCCTGAAGGATTTCAAGTCATCGTAGGAGTATGCCAAAACATCAATGTAATGGTGAAGAAGAGTAAAAAATTTGAGATTTTTGTTGGTAGTGCAACATTTCCTAATGTTGACCATTTTGGGATTTTCTTTGGTGCTCAGATTTACTTGATCAAACTCCTTAGATGAGCTTAAATCCATTGGTTACTGCTTGATACACCTATCATGCTTATCAAATAGTTTCTCAAGAGAAACCAAACCTTTTGGGATTTTGTT
Source organism: Torreya grandis (assembly GCA_037957365.1). Lineage (NCBI taxonomy): Eukaryota > Viridiplantae > Streptophyta > Pinopsida > Cupressales > Taxaceae > Torreya > Torreya grandis. The sequence continues at coordinate 2,499,855 of JARHVA010002108.1, forward strand.
CCCTTTAAGTTAAAGAAACTCTTCACCAGTTCATGAACTTGTTTCAGGAACTGATTCCCATGCTAGAGAGGCACTACCTTTGAAATAGATCTCCTTAAAACCATCCATTTTTTCTTAAAAAAATGATAATTTGATTATCACCATTAAACACCTACCAATGGTCGGCATTGTCAGGTACACTTCGTCAAAAGACCAACTCAATAGTGTACTTGTTCCCTTTGAAATCTTTATGAAGAACCATTAGGGTTGCAAAGATAGCTAATGAGTCTATATGATCATTAAATTCTCTAGGAACTATAGAAATGTTGAAAGCATCAAAGCTTTCAATGCAATCCCAAACAAAATTGTGATAATGTCACAGTCTTTCATTCTTGGTTTGGTACAAGCTCCTCACTTGGTAGACCACTAATTTAACATCTCCCTAGGCATGAAGAGCTTTAACACCTTTAGCATGAGTAGCTTTTAATCTAAGCAATAATGATTCATACTCGATGGTGTTGTTGGTATTGCCAAATTGTAGCTTTTATGAATAAGGGAAAATATCTCCTTGTGGGGATATCAACATAATTCTAGCTCTAGAACTGGTAGAAGAGCAACTGCCATCAAATTCTAAGATCCAAAGATCATTAGGATTTAATTTTCTTAAAGATTTCTCTTCAATAGTGAGGGAAGATTCCTTTTCCCCTGAGCTTTCGTCCATAATTTCTTCTAATTTCCTATTTGAATCATCTAAATTATCACATAGTGAACTTTAGTCTGATGAAACAAGAACATCTTCAGTGGACAAAAAATAATTACCCATACCTGAAGATTCAAACAAAATTTGAGCCTCAGGGTCTAATGTCTGAGTAACAATGTAATTTGACTCTCTCTCAGGAAGCAACTTTTGCATGATCCCTTTAACATGTATTCTTGCTTTATATAGGTCCATGTTCAACTCTCCACCATCATCTTTGTAGAAATTTCATCCGAGCAGGATGCCATATGAAGCTGGAACATCAGCCACTAAGACCGTCATCTTAATTCTCTTATCTAAAAAGGTTCTAAATGCAAATTAGGCATCTTTGATCTGACCTAAAAGTAGTACTTGATTATTTTCCATGGATAAACATCTCCCAAAAGTCTTAGTTAAGGTAAGACTGATAGAATCTACTACCTTAGCAGGCATAACATTATCAGAGGCTCCAGAGTCTATTATACAATTGTTCAACTTATGACCATTTATTACTAGAGAAACATAAAAAGGTTCTATTTTCCCAAGGGAAACCAAAGGATTAGCAACAAAATTATTTTGTATGGATTTATTCTTTGGTGGATCATGAGTCACTTTGGAAGAGTCTTGTCCTACAAGGACAATTTTGTTTTTGATGCATTTAACCAACCTATCCAATTGCTTAGGATTGGCTTGTAGGTATTCAAACTCAGACATTTGGATCTTGGTATTATTTTCATGATAAATTATATCAAATGACTAGAATAAACTAGAAATAAATGAAGGAAATACATCATTCTAGTTTTTATTTGATGTAATACTAGTCTGTGAAACTGAAGTAGAAGGTACAAGATGGTTTGAGGTACTTACTCTCTTACTAGTCATCGGGTCCTTTGATTGGAAAGGTAGTGAAGTCCCCCATTTATAAATTGAGGTTACTAGCTAAGGTTATTCTCTACTTTTCCCTTATTAGATTGTTGAGTTGACTAGTTTTGGGACCTAGTAAAAATAGCATATGATCCATCAAACACTCCCTTTTTCCTAGCTTCATCTTGGTAATTCAGAAAACCAATGTCAAAGTCACCAGATAATTCTGCTCTCTTTATAAAAAGATATTAGCATCATCTTCTTGGTCCAACTTAGGTTGGAAAGAGAGATCATGTTTAGCTTCATGATAACCAACTGCTGAGTTGGCTGGTGTTGCTTTAATGGCAAGCTTCCCCTGTGTGGGAGGAAGTTGATTAGGTTGCCCTTGATTTTTGGTAGCATTGCCTTGATATGAATGATTGGTAAATGTCCTCCTTGTTATATCCCTATAAGGAGGAGTGGACATACCCTGGGATATTTTCCTCTTCAAAGCTAGCAATTTATTTGTTAACTTCTGCACCATAGGGTCAGTGGTGCTTGTGGAAGAATGCAAAATAGACAAAGAAAATTTATTTCTATTATGATCTCTTCATATCTTACATGTAAGGATAAGATCATCTTTGACCTCGGTAGCCAAAATTTGAGTTGTAGAAAGATCTATATGGCTAGCCTACCTTAACAGAAAACTCACTTTAGGAAGTTGAGAATTGATAAAGATGCACTTGAGATTCTCGGGTGTTGGTTGGAAAATTACAGGAATCCTATTCCTCAAGTTATCAAATTTGGTAATGAATTCTCACATGGGCTCATGAGGTTCCTTCTTCGTTTGCATAAGCTAGGCCAACAAGGCATGTGCATCTTTTGCTAGTTTGAACTTAGCCTCAAACTTAGTCCTGAGAGTGTCCCAATTGGTTACAGTCTGAGCTTGAAGATGATAAAACCAATTTGTGGTATCACCTTGCAATGTTTCTACAAATAGTCTTACTACTATATCTTGATATTCAATGCCTATCACACCATAGCCTATGTAGAAAGCTACAATATTCTAATTAGGATGAACCTTCCCAGCACCATAAAACTTGGGAAAATTCTTTCTTGAACTATGAGGTAGTTCATGTAAAGGTGGTGTTAGATTTAGGGGACCAAAAGTGTTATCCCAAGGGCCTTGGGATGCCATGATATGATGATTGAAAGGAGGGATAAAAAACCTTGGTGGAGTATGTATAAAAAATATCTGCTAGCAAAGAAAGGAGAAGCTTTGCTTGGTATTGGAGATCTAACATTGGTAGGAGGGAAACTCTTGGTTCACTAAAAATGAGGTCGAGGAGGAAATAGATTGAAGCTATTTTGCTGCACCAACTCAAATACAGGATTAACAATACCTTTAACTCTCTTGATTCACATATACCATGGATTTGTGAGAGTGTAGAATGGAAAATAACTAGAGATACTTGAACTCAAAGCGTGAGGCTTCAACTTGCATGTTCTTTCCCAGCGGAGTCACCAAAAAGTTTTTGGGTGAATATTTTGTTGTCAACTAACTAAAGACAAAATTATTATATCAATCATAGCATGATGAGATAAATCTCTCCTCTCAGCAAAGGGGGGCTCCCTATAAACTATTATAAACTAGACCTATACTAAAACTAACTTAGGGGTAGAATCACACCATCCATTTCTCTTTTTTCAAAAATGATGTTCATAAAATAGAGGACAAGCTTCTTGGGTAGTAACTGAATCCATAAGAAACTCATGAAAGTATAAAGTCTTTTGTTACTTCTCTTATTGATTAAGTACATAGGACACCATAGATGAAGTGTAGCCCAAAGTCTGTACCAAAAACTACACTAGAATAAGACAACTTAAGATATAGGTAGTTTAAAGCCTTTTCCAATATTCTCTATTCTAAGACATGAAAATATAAACTAAAGATAATTATGTAGCTCAAAGTCTCCACAATCAGCTTCAGAACATCTCCTAGATTATCTTCACTTGCTCTACTTATTTGTTCAAATAGATAAGATGATATAAGAAAAAGACATAAGAATAATTTCCTATATAACACAAGCTATTTTAACACAAAGTTTGAAAGGTCACTTTCTTTCTCATTCGACTGGTAAAATTTGATTAACAATCTGAGCTCAAAGTCTCAAAAATGCCTTTCAATTTTGGGTAGAGTTTTTATTTTGATAACTCAGAGATCCTCTTCTTTCAAAAATGAAAGATTACAATATATAGTATTCCCTCAAATACCTAGGCACTCCTTTCCACAAGTATCCCATGGTGCATTTAATGCTTTAGAAAGAGAAAGTCCTACGAAGAGGCCATACTAGAGGTGTTTAAATCATATTTAATGTCCCTTCATAGGCATGGGTTGTCTGGTCTTTAGAGAGGCAAGGCCACTCCTCTTTATGATTCTTTCATGACTATCTAGTTGCCTTTACTCAATTGAAGAAAAATAGGCTGCGCCATTGAATGCTAATGCTCTTTGATATCCACCTGGTAGACTATTCCACCCAGTAAAATAACTCTTTTACTAATGCTTCTAGATTCCTATCATGTTCCCTCTTTATTTTCTATATTTTGTCTCTTCCTCATGTTTTGAGCTCTCAGAGCCATCTTCTCACCTTCTGCTAGCTTTTCCAACTCCCTTCTTGGTAGGGCGCTAAATTTGTCTTCAGTTCCACGTTATTTGAAAATCAACAATTATTCCATCACTTAAAATTGACATCCATGGGGACATCACTGGTCTCTTGAACCTCTTGAACCTTGAACCATTCTTTTGGAGTTCATCGTTTCAATAGTTTAATGGTTCAATAGCTCAACACTTATGTTTTACAAAGAGTCACATTCATTTAGTCTTCTTATGAGTTCAATGTGTCATTTGAATCAACTACTTTGAACTTCTCACTCAATCTTTCATCTTGAATCTTTTGGTTGAACCTTGAACCTTGAACCTTGAAGTGAATTTCAAAGGTTCAAAAGGTTCAATGGTCAGTCCTCATAGTTTATTTCATCTCATTGAACCTCACTAATGAATCATGTATAATTAAACTCCAATGTTGAACCTTACTCAACAATTCTTAAGAAATGCCTTCAAGTCTTTTAAATTGATCCTTATTCATTTTCTCGATTGAAAACCCTTTGAAAATGAGAGATTTCCTTTGCCAAAAATACTTGGGTAATTGAATAACTTGACTGCTCAGAATATTTTTGAGAAGGAAACCATTTTTTGGCCTGGAGGACCAAAATAGTTAACATGTTGACTACCAAAATGAGTGGCCAATTTTGGTGACAACACTTGGCTAAGGGGCACACCTATAGGTGTCAACTTATTTTAGGATAATATAGGGGCCATATAGGATTTGAGTGGGTCACAAGAATAATTAGGTTCAAGCTATTTTCCATACATAATCTTAATGAATTTAACAAGGGTTAGGTTCACGAACACAAATCTATACTCATTCTTCATGTAGAATGATGATGATGTCATGAAAATATAGAGACTTCATTAAAATTCAAAACTAAAAAAATACATAAACTTTAGATCACATAATTGACCAAGATGCGACATAATAAAAACACTTGTATCCCATAACAATACTGCAAAACATGTGAATCAAGATAAACATGAGTTTATTTCAAAGTAACACCATTACTAATTATTCAATGTCTAGAATAAGAGTTTAAACTCAAAATCATATTACTAACAACTTAGAGGCTCACAGATGAGCATGGGCACATACAATTGGATCCACAGTGGCCTCCATTATATATCTAAGCCTTAATGTCTACTCAATAGTCTAAGAGGGATTTTAAAAAACAAGTACAAGAATAGGATAAATCTTTTTGCATTCAACATTTAAACACTCTACTACATTGACATCAATTCCCATAAGGCATAGGCCCAATGCACTCACCCAAAATGTAGCTAAGAAGGAATTGGGACCCACATTAGGCTAGTTATGCCATGGCATGAAGATTCAAAATGGGGGAGACTTAAGCATTACCACATTAACTAAGTTGATGGGCACACCCATAGGTTTTGGCCTATTTCATGGTAAGCCAAGGGTCATATAGACTTTGAGTGGGTTGAAAGACTAATTAGGTTCAATTTATTATTTATACTTAACCCTAATGATTTAAACAAGGTTTGGGTTCAAGGGTGTAAATCTATACTCATTATACATGTATAATGATGATGACATCATGAAAATATAAATACTTCATTAAAATTTGAAACCAACAAAATACATGAACTTCATATAACATAATTGACCACGAAGCGACATAACCAAAACATTTTCATCCCATAGTAATACTATAAAAAATGTGAATTAAGATAAACATGAGTGTATTTTAGAGAAACACCATTATTAGTTGTTTAACATCCATAATAAGAGTTTAAATTAAAAATCATATTACTAACAATCCAAGGGCTCACAAACGAGCTTAGGCACATATAATTATATCTAGAATGACTTCCATTCTATTTCTAATCATAGTGGCTACTAGAAAAAAACTTTATAGAGCATGCTTAAAAAATCATTCTACCAAAGATTCACTAAAATTCTCCTCCTCCCTTTTCCTCTTCTAGGTCAAGCTATTTATATAGGACATAAGGATCATATTTTACATGGTGGAGGCTACATACCTATAACATAATTATACCATCATAACTATTGGTTCCATGATCCCATGATTTACATGCTTTACTTATCATGTTTATTCAGATATTTATTAATGTCTTGATATCTGAGAGATGGTTACCATTGGCTAGTTGGTGCATATTTTACATTGTTTCCTCTAGCTAGTTATCAAAATTATTAGGCTAACCACTTGCCAAAATATATAGATACACTGAGGTGGATATCAGGTTGGCATAAAAAATCCATCAAACCAAAGGTAGGGGCCCAAAATTATCCCATACAAAAACCTTAGTCTTCCATCAGACTAAGCCATCAAACTTTTAGGAGTGCAAAACTTTGGTGCATTCTCCTAGACTTTAATGCTAAAGTCCTCAAATCCCTTTATGTCTAGATTGATCTCACTTATGGTTTAATCAATTTTGGTTGAAGAGGTAATAAGTGCAATTGTATCTATTTTATCTATCTCCTTTTGGAAGTCTTTTATGTTGGCCTATGCCTTTACCACACTTCCATCAAAAATCTCCCCTTACTTATAGGCCTTAGTCTATAGGGCATGGAAGAGTTCTTCTAGGGTTCTCTCCTAATCCTTGATCTGATTGCTCAATATATTTACACTACCCATGATCTGTGACATTTCTACCTTACTTTAAGAGTACACCTTAGCCATCAACTACTCCTTCACATCCTCCACTTACTTCAAGCGTGCATCTATTACCAAGGCTTGATTGGAGAAGTTCAAGAAGATTGCATCTACTATTTAAGCATATTCCTTCAACTTGGAGAAAAGATCCTCCCCTTTTAGGAGATTATTTGATATCTCCTTCTTTAGCATGATGTTAGGGTCTTCCTCTTCTTATTTTTCTTACATTATCTTGATTTACAGTCTTGGGATCATTTGTTCCACCAATACACAAATTTTATCGACCTCTAATAAGTCTGAGGTGTTGATGCTAACTAGAAGAGATGACTTGGACACATCTACATGATCATAAAGTTATTTTAATTTAAACTTGTTAGCATATGCTTCCCCCTTTTCTTCCTTGATGAGTTTCTTTATTTTCCTCACCTTGCCATAATTTATCACAATTTAACATGTTACTTCAGTGGGTATTCTTATTAGCACATTCCCAAATTGGACTAGGTTCATTACCTATGGGTTAACCAGAAGAGATTCCTTCCCTTACTCATTTTAATCTAGGCTCAAATTTGTAGCCTTTGTAACCTGGCTCGTCCATGTAATAATCCAATGTGAATGATAGTTAATTATACATCCTCATCATGGTGGCTTGTGGGGGTATAACTTTATACCAGTATAAATATTCATCCCCCCAATCCTTCTATATTGTTTCCCTAATTTTGAGCTCTCTATTGCCTTTTTAGATGATGACATTCTCCTCCATGTTCACTTCTTCCTCTTCACTCATGCCACTTCTCTCTTCAATTTGCTCCTTGAAGGAGTTAATTATGTAGTCCTTGGGGGTTGCTTCATTATACTTCTCCCCCTCAACCATTTCTTCATCTTGGGACTTTTCAAATTTTATTTCAAGTGTTATAACTTTGGTGCTAGGGTCACCTTATTTCTATTGGTGCTCCTCAACTATCTTTATTTATTGTTCTAAGGTGTTAGTATCACCTTTTTTTTATCTAGATACATTCATTACTTGGGTGTGCCTTAACAACTTCCTCTACTTATCTAGTAGGACCATTTAGCACATTTTTGACTACCTCTACTTATGTTTCTATTCTAAAGGTTACTTTTGGGTCCCCCTTCTCCAACTTAGCCTTATTCTATTTGTATTCAAGTTTATGCTTTTATTCAAACATCAAATCTTGGTTTATATCTTCCTCACTAAGTCCCATGTTCTTTCAGACCACTCTTTTCTCCTTAATAGATTGAGGGGCTAAGAGGGAAACCTTATTTTTGGATGTCAATATTGTTTTCTTTGGTGGGATATTTAGTAAGGTTACACTCGAGTTAAGGATTTTCATTTCCTTAATTACTCTTAGCATTATGGCCACCCCTATTTGCAAGGCATCCTAAATGTTTTTAGCATCAAGATCCTCTTCACCTTCCTTTATTTATAGTGTATAATTCCCTACCTTGTTATTCAATCTCTTATTTTATTATAAGCACTAGGGCCACCTCTTTTTCCATATTCACAAGGATCTTGCTAGGGAAAGCCATATATCCCTTAGTATTTCTTAGACTCTTGTTATAATAAGTACCCCTTACTTGAATGTTATGCACTTCTTAGGGGCAAGTGGATTGAGTTATTCCTTGGAGGATATATTTAGTTGTATGTGTTATGTAATTTCCTATAATATTTCACCCCACTTCCTCTAAAATGACTTTACCCAAAATTTTGGTGCATCCTTTCCTTCATCACCAACTAGGAAGGGGTGATCATCATCGCCAAGGTCTCACACCGGCTTCATCTTAGAGTATGAGTTAAAAATTCTCATGTTGATTATAACCATATGGAGGGGATGGATATTATTTCTATTTCTATCATCCTCCTCATATTTGGTTGCCTTGGTTTTAGGGTACACAAATTGGCACCTCATTATCCACCTATTGCAATCTATGACCTTGTCCTAAATATCAATATATTGCACATTTGAGATCCTCTTAAGTAATACCATGAAGTATTTGGCCGAATTGGATCCAACCTAAAATATTTTAATTTGTGATCACTAGGTACACCCCACAAAAGTGTTGCATCATGTAAAAGGTCACCATTCCCATAAATTGTTAAGAGACTTATTGTGGGATGCACTATTCCTATACAAAGGCCTCCACATACTTGTCAAACCAATCTTACAAAAAATTAGGGGGTAGATGTAGTTATTCTTATTAATTCACCATTAGGGACTCATGATTTGGTGGAAACACCCATAGGTGGTCATCATCACTATTTGACATACATATCTCCTCCATCACCATCAGGATAAGCATGTATCCCCATCGGAAGGTCTCACATGCTCGATGACATTCTTGTGCACTATTTATGATTTATTTTATGACAAATTTGGAGATTTTGAAAATTTATCCCTACACCATGTGGTTGGAAATGCAAAGGAATGTTTTACTTATTTTTGACCATTGGTCACCAAGGCAAACTTGGGAACTTACCAGGTGAGTTATTATCCTTGTGCTTAGATCTTGAATGTCCATTATGGGGAATGTAAATCCTAAATTTTAATATCCCAAGAGCTTAGTGACCCTCTCTAGTTATACATCATCATCCATCATCTCCCTTATATGCATACATGTAGAAGGTAGTCCTATGATTCTACTTATATGGTTTGTATAAATCCTCATGCACTATATAGCAAAATAGAATAGGTCACCATGCACCTAAAAGAGAAGGAAATATACCAAGTCTTCTAGATTTTCAAATCTTGGGATCTCAAAGATTTGTGTTGGACCCATGGTTTTCACCTTGTATCTAATAGAGACATCAAAGAGTATGGTTCCTACCTTTGTATTTTTCCCATGTCCACCATCCAATCTTTGTTCAACTCTTGTACATTATTGCCCATTTTATGGTTGTAGTCTTTCAACTTACACACATGGGAAAAGGATACCCACTTTTCACCCACCATCACTTTTGGTGGGCACTCCATTTCTTAGTAGGTGAGTTTTGTGCTTGAGATTGGATCAATCTCCATAAATTTTATAGTGGCTACTTCTCTCAAATTTTACAATGACTACTTCTCTCACTAATTTTTATTTTTTGTGTCCTAGTGTACTTCTATTACTTCTAATATTAGTATTTTATTCCCCATCCTAAAACTTCTAATATTAAATTGTGGCTAATTATCAAAGCCTAAAATGATGTCTAGTCTACTTCACAATCATGGGACATGTGACCACCCATTTGGATTTTGAGCTTCCTATCCCTTCAATGGAAGATTGGTTATCTTGTCAAAACCTCTACATTCTTGTTTCTCCTTCAAATTTTATCAATTTTCTTACTCTTCACCTTAGGATAAAACTCAATCTCATGTTCTCTATTTTTATCACACTTAGGAAGGTTGTGAGGAACTCATTTCTCTCTGGTAGCATTTTATCCTTATGGTAGTTTTGGATCCTTGCTTTGATCTCTTTGAAAATGACTAGTAAATCACCTACCTCTACCAAATTTGGTCTTATACACTATTATCATCTACCAAACTTATGGTTGGTGTCATTGAGATCCTTAAAATATACTAAAATCCACTTTCATCTACTCATTAATGTGGATATTTTTTTGTCACCATTTCATAGCATTTAATCTACTAATAATTTATTTGAAGAAGTGACAAAAAATTCAAATGGTCACTTCCCACCAAATATTTTATGGGTACCAGCTATCAAAATAGTCATTTCCTTACATTTTGATCATCTTGGCATAACCCTCACCTTCCTTTTAGTTACCTAGGTGCAACACTTCACATGCATGTTATTCAGCCTCTCAAGTTCCCTCTCTTCTCTAGTACTACACTTCCTTTTAATCATGCCTCATTATCTTGGTTGATTTCTCTACACTTTACTATCTCTCAATTCAACCTCTCCTACCCCATACAAATCCATGTGCTAGTCCTCTAACACCTCACTATCTCCTCTTAGTTTCTTATGCATGAACAATTTCATGTGAATTTTAATTTATTAGTTTTTACTTATGATTTAATAATCCCAATCAGATTCACATGACCCCATAAATTTAGGTGTATAGCCACATGTTCTTAAAAAATGACTAGACTCAACTCACCTTACTAGATTTATGTGAGTATAAGTGCTAAGAATGTTCTATTACAGACTTGAAAGTGCCATGCTTATTTAAATAACATAAAAGAAATAAAACATTAGGCAAAGATTTAGCTCACACCAATTTAATTATGGTCACAATAAAAAGCATCTAAATTTTGACCAAAAAGTAGGAGTTAGAGGGCACAAGCACCAGTCTAATGATGGTATAATTTCAATCTACTTCTATTGAAATGCTTAAGGAGCATTTCACCAATTAATGTGTACAATATGCATACACTAGTCTCCAAGAAGTTATGGATTAAATAAGGTGCCATACACCTAATTTGTAGTTTGCATGGGTGCCTTAGCTACATAGAATCATATAAAATGACCAATGCATGGTATGTAAACACCTTTCCCTTGATATGATTATCATTCTATGTATTTTGGTGGGCTTTCTCTATCTTCTAGATCCATCATACCTAAGCACGTGTCTCATATAACCTCTCCAAATATTCCATGCATGCACTTAATCACTCATGGTCATCTAATAAACTAATATTCATGATGTGCAATGAGGGCATGAGGAACTCCATAGGTAAAATGGCCTTTGCACTAAATACCAAATAAAATGGTGTAGCCTTGTTTAGGCACTTGTATGTCAAATGATAGGCCCATAACATAGTTAAAACATGGTCATCCCAATATTTATGACCAACATCATATATTTTTATTAGGCATGTCCCAAATATTTTATTAAATGCTTCTATGGTACCATTAGCTTGGGGGTGATAGGATGTTGTTTTATGGTACACCACCATATATTCAAATAACAAGATATGAACTATTTCATTGATGAAATGTGTGTCATAGTCACTAGTCAAGCTGAGTGGGAACCCATACCTACAAATAATGTTTTAAAAAATGAATCTTGTAATTATCATAGCATATAGTCTTTAGTTGGCACTGCTTCTGCCCATTTGGTAAAATAATCTATGGCAGCCATAATGTACCTTGCACCTATTCACCTTGAAGTGGGAGTGATAGGCCCAATAAAATTAATGTCCCATTTTTTGAATGGTGCCTATAAAAGGATAGGGATGATGGGAATCTCATCCTAGTGGTTTGGTTTTCCTATTTACTAGCAGACATCACAATTTTTTGCATATTCTTTTGCATCATTAAACATAGTTGGCCACCATAAGCCTGGTTGTCAAAATTTTCACACTATGGCATCTCCATCACAATGGATTCCAACAATCCCCTTATGCACTTATTATAGTACTAGGTCCTATTCATGATCTAGGACACCTTGATGCATAATATCATCATGGCCAAATTTATATAGTTCCCTACCAATGAGTTGAAATAGAGTGACATGAATCATGAGATGCTTCTTTTCTTTAGTTATCTTGGATTGAGGCATAAATTTGGAGGTCAAAAATGTGGTGATATATTTTAAGTCTTTTGGTATGCATTAGATCCTATAGAGTTACACATCGATCATATCATCTTCAATTGGTGTTGCCACATCTCTAGAGTTGATGTGAGATAGATTGTATGGGCTTGATTTATACTTTCCAAGAATTATCTTTTTATTCAACATAAAAAGGGAATTCTTGGAATAATATGATCCATTATAAAATGTGCCTATACAAAATGGGCTTGTTCACCAGGTACTTAAGTGCCTCATGATTAGTAATGAATACAAATAGAGTTGCCAATAAATACTATGTAAACTTATGTAGGGCATAGACCATGGCAAGCATCTCATGCTCAATTTTAGTGTAATTTTGTTCTACCTTTGTCATTTTCCTAATTGTAAAATAAATAGGATGATCATTTTCCCTTCACTTGATTATGTGATAGAAAAATCAATTGAAATACTAGATGCATTGATGTGGACATGGAAGGGAGTTTCCCAATTAGGAAATTGTAGTATCAATGCACTTTATAGATTTAGCTTTAAGGTATCAAAAGCATCTTCCTGCACTACACCCCAATAGAATGGGCCAACATTTCATAATAGTTCCTATAGTGGCATCACAATCCTAGCATAATTCCTTATAAACTTTCTATAATATCCTCAATATCTAATGAAGGCATGCAAATATTTTTATATTGATGGTGTTTAAAGTTGAAGGATGATTATAATTTTTCCTATATCAATGAGCATATCATCTTTACAGATGATGTGCCTAAGCAATATGCCAAATGATGTCATAAAAATACACTTCTTGAGATTCAAAGAGATTTGTAAATATTAGTAAATTTAAAACATTAGGCACAAATTGTCATAATGATATTCTACCAATCCATACACTTTCCAATTATATAAATACACTTGGAGGAACTTGTGAATAAAGTCTTTGAATGTGGTGATCACCACCTAGGATAAAATGGTTGACCCATTTTTCAGTCCAAAGGGCATCACGTTATAAGCAAAACATCCACACTTGGTCACAAAGGTGGTTTTTGGCTTGTCTTCCTCCTTGATTTAGACTTGATGGTAAACTAAAAATCCAAAATCAAATGTGTATATTTTACAACCAATGACATCATATAATACTTCATCGATGAACAGAGTTGGGAAGGGGTCAGTCATATAAGTGGAATTTAACATCTTGTAGTCAACTTGAATTCAAATGAATCCATCCTTTTTGATGTCAATGACCATGGGGCTGACCCATTTAGACTCTTGCACTAGTTAGATAATCCTATAGATAGAATGTCATTGATCTCAATTTTGACCTTGGCACAAATATTTGGGTTCATTCTATAAGGCTACTTCTTGAATGGTCTCATATCCTTGACTAGTTTGATGCACATTTCCTTGAGGGATGGGTAGATGTATTTCATATAATTATAGTTTCATGGGAATAGGTCTTGGAATTATTTTAGTAGATCAAAAATATGTACTAGTTTTCATGTTAGACTAATAAGCACCCAAAATGACAATTTTGGGTTCCCCTTCTAACTTGATATTTACCTTGGTAGTTTTTAACAATGCTAGATAAGGTTCATGCTTCTATTGGTGTAAATCTATGACCTATCTACTTCCCTCAATTGTCTTTAACTGAACATGGGTAGGGCCTTCTTTTGGGGTGATACATAGTTGTGTGCTTTTTAAGGTCATCATCTTCATCACTAGAGTCAATGTTAAGAATTTGTTATTCAAAGAATGTTGGGAGTGCTAACCCTTTTTATTGAACATTTCCCTTAGGTTTTTTTATAATTTAATGGTTCCCTCAAAAATTAACCTTCAAACTATCTATAATTCATCAATTAGTTTAGTATTTTATGAAGACAAGGAGAAGGTATGAACATACCACTCCTTAAGGGAATCCCAATCTTTCATTTCATGGTGCATCTAATTTACTAGATACCATGCCTATACCCAAGTATTTAAGGTTATATATAAGGTGTATACCCATAAATTTATCATAGCATTTTAACCAAAAATATTCCATGTTTATTCATAAAGTGATACATGTGATATGGGGTTAGAGTCCCTAAAGTAAGCTGAAAGGTCTAGGTACTCATTGATTTTTCTACATATGGTTCAAATGGCAACCTTTACATCTTTCCAAGTTGGTAATCTAGGATTATGTGATACCCACTAGTGAGTGATAGTGATTTCCAATGTGTACACTAGTGTACCTATTCGATCCACCTCCTTTGGTATGTACCACTCAATGTTATAGACATAGTCTTCTATAGGATTACTTCCTTCATGCCTTGGGAGTGCAACAATTTTTCCCTTAATGATGTAAAACACTCTTTTTTCCCTTTACTTTGTGTAAAGGATCCATATTTTAGGAGTGATATCAATTTCTATGCAACCTATCTTTACTAGTTTTGGCACCTTTATTCACACCAAATGGTACTTTCAACCAGTTGTATCATATGGTTCCTCGACCCATCAATTACATGAAACATATGTGGTGTCTAAGGTTGACTATCTATCCTCCCAAGAGAAGATTCCTTGATTGTTTGGCTTTAGGCTCTTAGTGTCTTGTGATGTGATGTTATAGATATGGTTGATTTTATACTCAATATCCATGATCTCAACATAGGGGGTCCTTGGTCATTTTAAAGAGGTATGACTACTCTCTCCTTTACATTCTCAAAATTCATGTAGCTCCTTTTGAATCATATATCTAAATTATTTTTTTAATACCATGGTCTTCCCAAAATCACTAGGTAGTTTTCCTACTCTGTTAACTCTATGACTTCAAAGTTAATGCAAAATTAAGAGCCCATGATATCTACCACCATGTTTTTCACAATCCCTATAGGTTGCACCCAGGTCTTACGTGCCATGAAAAGAACATGAGGGGAAGGTTTCAAAGTTGGGAAACCCATTTTATCCCAAGCAGTCTTTGTCAAGATGTTAATCTTAGTGTCTATGTCTATAATAGCCTCATAGTAGACCAATCATCAATAGTGGCATAGTTCAATCATCATAGTAGAATAGTCATCAATAGTGGTATGAAAATATTTTATCCTTTCATCATCAAAGCTTCAAAACCATAATCAACCGCTATCTTCTTGAGCTCCATGTAAAACTCCTCCATGAACATGTCTCTAGGGTTACATAAGAACTTATACTCTACTTCCTTAGGGCATGAATAAGTTAACACTGTGAAATCAAACACGTAGATATTTAGATCTCCTTTCCATCATTTATTTACCACTCTAGTCGAAGTAACATCTAGGGTCCCAAGCCTCTCAAGGAACTCCTTTTTCCACTCATAGTGTTATCCATAGCTTCTTTTTTTATGGGTTAAATATGTAGCCAACTACTTATACACATGTTTAGGTAACTCATAGAAAAATGACTTATACAAAGCATCATATAGGTTATCCTGAACTCATATTTTTGGCATATATCCTTTGTAGGTTAGATTCTTCTACACAAAACTATTTCCAACATGGTGTAGCCAATTCTCAATATTCTTGAGAGAAAGTTAGGATATCATTTTATCATACCATCGTAGTAAAAAAATTCAACATAAGTCTCAAAAATGGAACCAAAATATTGTGCATAGTCTAGGAAGGGGTTTTTACAAATAAGAACAAGCATATGATAACTCCTTTTGTTCTCAATATTTAAAAACTCAGTTATGACTACATCAATTCGCATAAGGCACAAGCCCTATGCACTCACCCAAACTACAACTAATAAGGAATTGGAGCTCACATTATACGAGTTGTGCCATGGTGTGAGGCTTCAAAATGGGGGGGGGGACTCAAGCATTACCACATTAACTTAGTTGAGGGGCATACCCATGGCACTAACCTATTTTGGGATAAGATAGGGGTCATATAGGCTTTGAGTGGGTTACAAGACTAATTAGGTTCCATCTATTCTCAATACTTCACCTTAATGAATTAAACAAAGGTTGGGTTCACAAGCACAAATCTATTCTCATTTTTCATGTAGAATGATGATGATGTCATGAAAATACATAGACTTCATTAAAATGTGAAACTAGAAAAATATATGAACTTCATATCACATAACTGACCAAGATGCAACATAAAATAATCACTTGCATCCCATATCAATACTACAAAACATGTGAATAAATATGAACATGAGTGTATTTTAGAGTAACACCATTACTAGTTGTTCAACATCTAGAATAAAAGTTTAAATTCAAAATCATACTATTAGCAACCTAGAGGATCACAAATGAGCTTGGGCACATACAATCAGATCTAGAGTGGCCTCTATTCTATATCAAAGCCTTAATGGCTTCTATGAAAAACTTTACAGAGTATGCTTCTAAAAGCATTCTACCAAAGCTTTGATGAAATTCTCCTCCTCCCTTTTCCTCTTTTGGATTTATCTCTTTATATAGGCCTTTAAGATCATCTTTACAAGGGTGAAGGTTGTATGTGTACACTAAGATAGAGTTATACCATCATAACTATCACCTCTATGATCCCATAATTTCCATGGTCCACTTGCCATGTTTCTTTATATCTATAATGATGCATTAATTACCTAAAAGATGGTTAGCCATCAGCGAGTTAGCACATGTATTATGATACTTATTTCGATTGGCTATCAAAACTATTAGGCTAACGGCTTACCAAAATATCTAGATACACTAAGGTGGATATCTAGTTGGCATGAAAAATACATCAAACAAGAGTTAGGGGCCCAAAAATGTCTCTATTGAAATTTGTGTTAAGTATTCTCATGATGTTTGAGTATGTTTTTATGTCTTAGTTCAAGGATATGAGTGGTGTTATGATCTAGAGTGCCTTAATGAAGATGGTTGAATATGGAAACAGATGACTCAACATGAATTTTTTTAGTGTATTTGTTATATGTAAGGTATGTCTAAATATAATCTTTTAAAGGTGATGAATATACATAGAAGACTAATTCAAACTTTTAATAAGGCTATAAGGTACTCTTTGTCATATTCATTGGTAAATCTTCTTTTGAGACTATATGTATGTTGTCTAAAAGAAATGTTTTGGTCTTAAAATGAAAAATTTTAACCTCAAAGGGCCACTAAATCATCAATAACATCTTTAATCACCATTAGCGTCATTATATTGCTCTTTAAATGGTTTTATTCTTTGAAATTGTCCCCTCTATGAGTCTAGAACATTGTTTTTCCATTAAGAGAGCTCACACATGTGAAAATATCTTCCTTTTACTCTCCAAAATGTTTTACTTATTTTAGGATGCCTATTGACTCTAATTTTCCCTCTTATTTCCCTAAAATTTTGGTTTAGAACTAAAACATGAGGAAATGAAAAATAATTTGTAGGATTTAATAGTATTTTTAGGTGGTACAACCATACATTATCGATTTGCTCAAGATAAGTCATGGAAATGAAAGAAGGTTATATTAAAATAAAATGGTGAATATATTATAATGTTTGAGGGATTTAGAAGCCAAAAACCAATGTGTTTTCTCTAATTAGTTCATTGGCAGATATCAAGAGCACTTCAAGTTTGTGCTTGGTCCATACAGGAGAGAGAGAAAGAGGATTCAAGCTCTTTACTAAATAAACTAGACCTTATGCCCTTAAAATCATGGGTATTAGTTTTTGGTTTAGTTTTCCAAACTTTATGAATAAATTCTAAGAACTTAAGGGATTTGGTCACCGTTCACATATGCACAAGGTAAAAGAGTAGAATAATTTTGTTGAGTTTCTGACTATTTTTGTTAAACTAATGGTTGTTCCTGATTATTTAGGTCTTGAATATACCTTTCATGACTTCCTAATAATTTTTTGACACACATGTAAGTATATAGGGATGAATAACACCTAAAATTTCAAATCTATAGTCTATATACAATTTTGAATGGTTGTATAGTTTAATGATGGATCCAAGGTTGTCAAGACATAGTAAAAGATTGCATGAGATGTTTCATTCATGATCATATGTCCTTCCTTTATATTTTTGAAATATTCATCAATCCTCATATCCTATAAACACCAATCTCTCCTCAAACACTCTCATAGTCTCACTTATTATATGTTAAGGTTATTTGTAGAATCCTAGGTTTCTCCTTTCACTGTGTATGCTTATTTAAAACCTTCAAAATGGTATGTTTTATTAATGCATACACATATTATTATTTAGGATCCTTTTATATTTTATTAACTATGGATTCATGTTTCATTATATTCCCTCATGATTCATTCCATTTTCATAACTTTTACACTACCATTCAACCATTGTTGTAAGCTTAGCATTCTATTATTAGTTTTCATTTATTCCATCATCACCACACACATATCATTACTACATATCCATATCATGAATCCAAGTATTTGGTGCTACTCATGGTTACTAATAACTATTTTTATGTAATCAAAAATGAATCATGTCTATAAATCAAACCTATCTTAGAAAATATAGAGCATACCTACTCTTCCGATTAGGAATACATTTATTAATCGGGAGCATGACCAATATGGGGACATAATAGACTTGATTAGGGGATAATTTGTCATAATACACAATGATAATAAATTTTCCAAAGCCTATAGTCTAACATAATCATGCAACAACCCTAAAAGAGTCTTAAGGTTTGATATTCACTCTATTCTAATAACAAGAAAGTAAATATAATCTAGTGCACACCAAAGCTTGTGGCACAAGGTGGGGGTTAGAAACAAAAAAAACACCAAACTAAACATGAATGAAATACATATACTCATGTGAATGTATAATAAATACTAATTCATGGAAGAGAAACATAACTACATTATCTATCTACTCTTACAAAGGAGATAAATTTAGGAATACTCACCTTAAAGATGAACCCACCGAGCCTCAATCTCTCCCTTGGCCAAGGTGCTTTGCAAGAGATTGTTGTTTTATGTAAGGATAACAAAGATAAATCAACTCTATGCTACAAAACATATATATGCATCCAAAATACTTCTCCATAAGACAAGATTCATATCTCCAAATAAAGTATGGAACCCTAAGCTTTATTCCTCAAGTAGAATGGTCAATAAGTAGATCTTCAATAAAATTTATTCTTCTTCACTTTTATTCTTAAAAATGGTTGGAAATTAAATTGTATATATAGGTGTAATTAACCCTAAATCCTTTATAATATGTTTACTATATAGAGTTGACCCAATTGACCCTATATATTTTTGGTCAATTAATCACTAGGTCCTGAGCTAGGTTAACCAAGGGCTAACAAGATCTCAAGTGAAAAATGTTCCAAAATAGTACAAGGTTGACCTAATTAACCTACTACAACTGATTGGTCAAAATGATATAAATCAAGGAAAAGAGGGATGGAAAGAGGAAAAATATTAGAGGAGTGTGAAAAGGAGGAGTAAAATCTTAGGTAACGGTTTTAAGAGCTGGTTGGACTGGTAATATTGTGGTAATAAAGGACAACAATCTTGTGAATCACCAATGGTCTACCCACCCCTTTCCTAGTGCACCCCTTAGGGTGTACACTCATAAATATTGAGTCTTCATAGTTTCTTGAAAGATGTAAAGCATTAGTATTTAATAAAATTTGAAAATATTATGTGTATACATATGACCCACTCAAATCTCATCATGTGTCACTAAGGTGAAATAGGGGATGGTGCTTTGAGAAATAACATAGTAACACAAAATGTTGATGCTAAAAATTATTGTAGTATTTTAAAGCATAAAATAATTGAAATTAAATTATTGAAAAGGAAATAACTAAAAATTAAAAGTGATGTGTACCTTGACTTACATTTATTCTAGATGTTTGTCTTTTGTGTTGTTAGTTTTGATTATGTAGGGTACAGAGACTACTTTTGACAAACCCAAGAATATAAAACTAAAGAGAAAAAATGTGAGGATGCTAAGATAACTAGTGTTATGAGAACGGGATGTACTTGGGAATTTATCAAGATGGGTGACAAGTTCTAGTTAGACCAAATGACCAAGTCAAAAAACAAGAGTAAATTGGATGGGTGACAAGTTCTAGTTAGACCACATGACCAAGTAAAAAAACAAGAGTAAATTGGGTAACCAAAAAGCCAAGGATTATAAATACCAAAAAACTCAAATAATTAAACCTTAAGTAAAAGATACAAACTCACCAAGTCAAACCAAGGATACGTGTAAAAAAGAAGGTAATCAAACAAATCAATGGTAAAAGAATAAAAAAATGGTAAAACAAAATTAATGAGTGAGCAGTAACAATCCTTATCTCACCTAATAATGGAAAAAGGTGCATGAAAGGGGAAAACACCATTGAGGAATGAGAAGTAACAAGCCAACCTCACTCAATAATTAAAAAAGGGTATGAACTTAGGTGTTCGTAATAGTAGGATAGTAAAAAAAATGGCAAAAAATGAAATCAAAATAAGTCTAGAGATGTAAATGTATGGTATAAATAAAGTTATCCATAGTTTCTCAAACATGTTTATTTGCTTCTAAGGATAGATAAAACCAAAAAAAAATAGTGCTAGCATGTTTTAAGATGTGAAGAAGAAGGAAGTATTAGAAGAGGGAAAATAGATTTGGAATCACAATTTTCCCATCAAGGGGGAAATGAAATGGGTGGAGGGGAAAATGAAAGAAAAACCAAGGTAGAGAAATTCTTTATCAAATTCAAGACACTCAAATTAGGTTTTTCAAAACAAGAGGACTATTGACCTTAAGGAATTTGAATAACTCCTCTTAGATACACAAGTATTAGGTCAACAAATGAAGTATATAGATCATCCCATGAAGGCTTTATGCATGAAAATTAAAATGTACCTATCTTGCCACAATGTGTTCCTAGTTTTTAAGGACCTCTTACAGAACTATCAGTCTACTATGAAGATTGGGTAGTTTCATGAGAAATTAGGTAGCACCATAGAATTTTTTTCAATTCCCCTATTCCAATATACTTACCTACCACACCTCAAAGGACCTTCGCTCTATGTGAGACCAACTATGGATTTTGATATCTGATTAGAGATAGGAGATGTGCTTGTAATCATGTCTTTTGGTGTGATTTTGATTTTTGAAATTTATATGTTACCTTTTAAACATCATTGCCTTTTATTTTAAATGATTTGGATTTCAACTTTATTGATGGATTTTTTTAATTCCTCCTCCATACATATTTGGAAGACCAAACATGTGTGATAAATATTACATTGATTTGAATACTTGGGATAATGTTTCTATGAAAGATGACTTCAAATAGCATGGGGTATAAGAGTATCATAAATTCAGGTGAAATAAAAGTGGTATCTTAACATTGACATTGTTCTATCTAATGTGGCTATGAAAGAAAGGGGAAATCAAGAGGAATGAAACATGGAATAATTTGAAATACTTCAAATTGTAAAAAAATGTGAAAAAGGGTGAAAAAGGGATATAATGATAGTAAAGTGTGAATCATTATCATAAGAATGATGGAAATGGAGGAAAACATGCTAACATAGATTGTTTAAAAATTCCATCTAAAAAGAATAAAAAGCTAAAGTTGAGAACAAGGATATGAAAAGATGTTAATTTTATGAGGAAGGTTAGGTCCTATCTGAAGTCTTACATTGCAACTTCATAAAAGATAAACCCATAGGTATGCCAAAAATAATCATGTGAAAAACACATGATGTAATCAAGAAGATGGTGGTTTTTTAAGGGATGTCAGGTCCTATCCATGGTATTATAAAGAAACTCACAAAAGATAAATCAAAGGGGTGCCAAAAAGAGATATAAACATAAGTGAGAGAAATAATTAAAAGGATGGTGATTTTGTGAGGAGTGAGGGTTGTATCCATGGTCTTATGAAGCAACTCACAAAATAAAAATCCGAGGGACGTAAAAAATGTAAAATCCAAGAAGATAAAGAAGACTATGGTACATCAAGAGGTGAATGCTAAATGAGGGGAAAATAATCATAAATCTACTAAGGCAAATAATAAAATATGAGGACAAAAATGAAATAAAATGCCAAATGTGATGTGCAAGAAAACCAAAGAATGTAAAAGAAAATAATGATGTTAGTAAAGTGAAAGTAAGGGAAGGAAAGTGCACAAAAATAGAGAAAAATGAGACAAAAAAGAACAATTAAGATCTATGCTAGCATATTTATCAAAGATGAAAATGTGAAATACATGGTTATAAGTCTTGAAAGGTTTCTTGAAGATATATTTATTTGTTATTATGCATTGCAAAATAAGAGTGGGTATCACAGGATGCCCCAATGGGTAAGTGGATGTAAGGATGGGCATCACAAGATGATCTGAATTTTGAAGGGACATGTGGATGGGCATTGAAAAATAACCCAACATGTTAGTTAGAGTGAGGTAACATTGAGCCACTAGAATGATTTACATTGGGCTGGTAGGTTCATTTGGAGATAGGTAAATGTGTTGGTTTGTTATATTTTTAGGAGGTTGAATGTGGCATATGATGTGTAGGAGAGGTATGAGGAGATAAAGGAGGTGAAGGAGAACCATGGATGATATGGTTTGGAGTATGCATTTGAACTAGGTATCCTTTTATTTTATGTGACTTAAGAGGTTTAGGTTTAATGGACCACAATATCTTTAAATTTGGTCACGTTAGATATCCTTTCTTTATTGGTGTAGGAATAAGGATCAATTATGGTTTAAATAAAATTAGTGGATGAGGTATATGTATGGGATTATTTTTGTTCATATTTAGGTAGTTTATGTTGATGTGATTTTGGTTCTTGAGATTGACTTTGAGAAGCTTGAAGATAGTCTTCATAACATTATTTTGTGAGAGTATCAAGATTAAAATATGGACCAAGCAAGGAAGAAAGAAGAAATCAGTGAAGACCATGACAAGACTCATGAGAATGACCTATAGTATCATGCCACCAATAATTTATCAGGATTATACCATTTTGGGGGAGGTTTGGAAAGATCAAAGCTCATGGGTTTAGAATTTGGCAATTTCAGCTTAAGTTGTTCTAGACTCAAGCATGGGTGGGTTGGGTTAAAATTAGTTGAATTAGATGCTCCATTTTGAGGTTGAGGAGGCTTGGATAAATCAATATTATGATAAATTGATTCGAAAGGTTATTTTATTTGAGGTGTTTCAAATTGAGTCATAAGAAAGTCTTGCTTTTTTACTTGGTCTAAGGCTTATTCTAAAGTTTTAGGTGAAAAAAAATCAAACTTTGTATTAAAGGGGAGGTTTAAGAGAAGTGATAAATAGTTTTAAAAGAGTGTCATCATTCATGTTATGGTCTACTTTATGATTGAGATATTTTCATCATTTGATGAAAGTATGAGCAGATTCATTAGGAAGTTTTTTGGTATAAAATGACTAAGGTAATTTTTAGGAAGGTCATCATGTTAGAATTCCTTCACTAGAGCATTGACTTAATCCTCTAGTTGTGAGATGGAATGTCTAGGAATTTGGTTATACCATTCAAGTTCATCACCAATAAAGGTTTTGTCTAAGAGCTTGGTGGTAGCAAAGGTGTTAGTTTGGATTGATTTCTTGGTAATATATAGTAGTATCCTTAGTCCCATTATATGTGATAGTTGGAGAAATGTTTACAATATCTATGGATGCAATGAATGGGGATAAAGGTTCATTTTGATGATGTTAAATATTTTTTTTATTTGTTGGAGGTTAAGGGATGATATTTACATTGGCATGTCTAAGAGGAGGGATAAAATTTGGCTTTGGTTGAGACATGATGACTTGAGTTGGTTGACTATTCATGTGCAATAAATGTTGTTGCAGGTTCATCATTTGAGATTGATTGGTTGTTTACATGATATTCATTTAATGTATGACTTGTGTAAGAAATTGATTTATATCAATAGATGGGTTTGAAGGTGGGGTATTAGTGTTGTTGGGAATAGGATTATTAGTGTTTGTGGGATGAGGATTCTTTGTAGGTGGAGGATTCCCAACATTAGTGTTAGTTGTCTTAAGTGTGGTAGAAGGAGAAGGAAGCTTTGTAAAGCCACCATTATTGATAAGAGTGTAAATAGTACTATCATAAAGGTTTTTGAATAATTGGGAACCATATAGAATATCAATTTGAGTGGTTTAAACCATGTTACTTTTGGAAGTGATAAGGCTAGGTGCTCCTGTTATGGGTCTGACAATAGGATTGTGAACATTGTTTGTAAGGGGTGGAATATAATGTGAGGTTCTAGCATGTGATGTAGATGGGTTGATGAGTTTATGAATTATAAGTTTAGAAGGCGTAAAAGTGGTATAAGGTATATGATTGTCATGGTTTGGGATTTTTATAATAGGATTATCTAGATTGACTATATGGTATGGGATATATTGATATTGAGAAGATTTTGATGAAGTGTTGCACCATAAAGAGTTGTCTTCTATGGTGGATAGGTGGGGTAGGAGAAAATAACCCATGTACTTTCAAAATGGGTTGAGACTATCAAGAAAGAATTTGATAAAAGGTTTTATGATTCTAATTAGGAGTGGATATCAGAAATCCATGAGAAAAAATAGGGATAAAATTAGCAAAAAATAGGGACAGTATCAACCTAGAGTGAACAAGGTTGACTAGGTTGATGTTTTACTACATAGGGTTGGCCCAAAAGGTACTAAGTTGACCTAGTTGACTTAGTATGCCAATGAGGAATTTCATAAAGATATAAAGTAAACCTAGTTGACTTAGTATGTTTAGGATGAAGTTTAGAAAGATATTAAGTTGACCTAATTAACTTAGTATGTTCAAGAAGAAGTTTAGAAAGATACTAAGTCAACCTAGTTGACATAGTATGTTTAGGAGGAAGTTTAGAAAGATAATAAGTTGAACTAGTTGACTTATTATATTCAAGAGGAAGTTAAAAATGAATACTAAGTTGACCCAGTCAACTTAGTATATTTAGGGGGTAGTTCTGAAAGATACTAAATTGATCTAGTCGACTTAGTATGCTAGGGAAGAGAGGTAAAAAACAATAAAAATTTGCAGTGTACTTTTGAAATCAAGAACTAAAGGGAAAAAAAATAAATTATATCAATAAGGTTGATGTAATTGAGGCACGTAGTACAAAACCTTACACTAACACTAGCTAATTCAAGTTTTTTCAATATAAAATATAATTAAATAAAGAGCAAGAAATCATCTTGAAAAGTAAAATTCTAACTATTTGATCAACCTAAATGTTTATTATATTATTATAATATGATTTTAAATGTGATGGGAATTTGGTTGTAAGAAAGGAACTAGATATTAATCTTCTAAGGATGGTTTCAAGTAGTTTAGGTTGAACAGGATCTGTAGTGGTAATGATATAGGCTTGGTATTGGGGCCTACCCCCTTACTTCACACACCATATTGATGAGGGTGTTGGGTTATTAGCCATAATATACCATTAACCATGTTTTATACTTGACTAGAACATCAAGTCAGCTTCCCCCTTAGTGATTAAACCTAAGTAGGTTGGCCTTGGGTAGTCAAATGTTTAAATTTTTATTTAGATTCTATGATTTGGTTGTGTGTGCATAAAATAGAAAATAGTGAAACTAAATAATTTATTAAAAACCACCTAATTAAACTATGTGATCTAATCTAAACATGTGAGAAACAAGAAATAAAAATGTAAGCTAATTATTAACATATAAGGTTAATTCTAATTTTGAAAGCACGGTACATTGTTGTTTTTTTTTAAAGTATATGTATAGAATATAGAATAGGGTCAAAAATGTTGCACCCATACTAAAAAATCAAGTTCTTAAAATGAATAAGGTCAACAGAGTCGACCTAATTATCTAGATAGCACACAAAATATAGAACTAGGTCGACAAGATTGATCCAGTTGATTATACAAGGATAGTTTTAAAGACTAAAAACTATCAAAGGAAAGACTATAAATGAAGAGATAAAAATATATTAATAACTTTGATGGATTACAGATCTAGAGAAATAAGATTTCTAATGAAGAACCTTGATAAATTCTTGAAATCTTTACTAACAGGGTCGACTAGGTCAATTCAACTTTGTATAAGTCTGTTACTGAATGCTTAGAATCTATAAGGTCAATTGGGTCAACCTTGTAATTGGAATTTCATGTCTATAAATGTATAGGGTCAACTACATCAATTGAGTAGTCTAAACTATAAGTATAGAAATATGGAAACCTATAGTGCGTTGTCTAGGTTGATCCAATTGTCTATTCCTAAAAACTTGTGTACAAAGATTAGAACTGGGTTGACAAATTTGATCTAGTATGAAAGATATATGACAAAAATAATGATAAAAATAAATGAAATAAGTGGAATAAATATTGGAAGATCAATTTCACATCAGGTTTACCAGAATGTATGCAATCAAAAATGCATCATGTCTATACATCAATCATGGCTCAGAGAAGATAGAGCATACCTACACTTCTAATTTGGAATACATTTGCTAATAATCAGTATAACCAATATATGGATCTAATAGATCCACTTAGGGGATCAATTATTATAATACACCATAATATGAAGGGTTCTAAAGCCTATAGTCTAACACAATCACATAACAACCCTAAAAGAGTCTTGAGGTTTGATATTCACTCTATTCTAATAAAAAGAAAGTAAATCTAATCTAGTGCATAGCAAATCTTGTGGCCAAAATTTGGGGTTAGAAATAAACACAACACTAAACCAAACATGCATAGAAGACATATACACATGTCAATTTATATATAATCCTAATGCATGGAAGAGAAGCATAATTACATTATGTATGTACTCTTACAAAGGAGAAATATAGTTAGGAATACTTACCTTAAATATGAACTCGTTGAGCCTCAATATCTCCGTTGGCCAAGGTGATTTTCAAGAGATTATTATTGTATGCAAGGATAAAAAAGATAAATAAACTTTAGCCTACATAACCTATCTATGCATCCAAAATACTTCTCCATAAGACAAGATACATATCTCCAAAGAAAGTATGGAACCCTAAGCTTTATTCTTTAAGTAAAATGGTTAATAAGTAGATGTTCATTCACACTTATTATTATTCACTTCTATTCTTACAAATGGTTAGAAATGAACTTGTGTATATAGGTAAAATTAAACCTAAATGCTTCTAAATATGTTGATTATACAGGGTCGACCAAGTTGACCTTGTAAGTTTTCAATAAATTAATCACTTGGTCATGAGCTACGTCAGCCAAGGGCTAACAAGATCTCAAGTGAGAAAAATCTTGAAATAGTATAGGGTCGACCCAATTGACCTAGTACAATCAACTAGTTAAAAGGAGATAAAGCAAGGAAAAGAGGGATGGAAAGAGGGAAAAATATAGAGGAGTAATAGCTTATGCAATGGTTTTAAGATATGGTGGAAATAAGTGACAAAAATCATACGAAGAACTAATGGTCTATCCACCCCTTTCCCCATGCAACCCTTAGGGTGTGCACTTAGAGAGATTGAGTTTTGAGGGGTTATTAAAATATTTAAATCATTAGTATTTGATAAAAGTTGAAAATATTATGTATATACATATGTGCCACTCAAAGATCATCACATGTCACTAAGGTGAAATAGGGGATGGTGCTTCAAGAAAGAACATAGTAACACAAAATGTTGATGCTAAAAAAAATTACAGTATTTTAAAGCATAAAATAACTAAAAGTAAATGACTAAAAAGGATAAATTAAAAACTAAAAGTGATGTATACCTTAACTTAACTTTATCATTGGATGGTTATTTATTATGTTGTTAGTTTTGATTTTGTAGGGTGTAGAGACTACTTTTGACAAACCCAAGATACAAAACTAAAGAGCAAAAACAAATAAAAGAAAGGACACCAAGATATTTGGTGCTATGAGGATGGGACATACTTGGGGATTTGGAAAGCTGGGTGACATGTTCTATGTTAAACCAATTGACCAAGTCAAAAAATAAGAGTAAATTGAGTAATTGAAAAACCAAGGATACTAAAGACCGAAAAAACTCAAAAAAGTAAACCTTAAGTAAGAAAGGTAAACTCAGCAAGTCAAACCAAGGATACCTGTAAAAAAAATGGTAATCAAACAAATAAATGGTAAAAGAAGAAACAAAATGGTAAAACAACATTGATGAGTGATTAGTAATAATCCTTATCTCACTCAACAATATAAAAAGGTGCATAAAAGGGGAAAACAACATTGAGGATTGATAAGTAACAAGCAAACCTCAATCAACAATGGAAAAAGGGTATGAACTTAGGTGTCCATAATAGTAGCATAGTATTAAAAATATTAAAAAAATGAAATCAAAATAATTCTAGAGATGTAAATATATGGTATAAAAAAAGTGATCCATAGTTGTTCAAACATGTTGTTTTGCTTCCAAGGATATATAAAACTAAAACAAAGTAGTGCTAGCATGTTTTAAGATGTGAAGAAGAAGGAAGTATTAAAAGAGGAAAAATAGATTTGGAATCATAATATGCCCATCAATGGGGGAAATGAAATGGGTGGAGGGGAGAATGAAGGAAAAACCAAGTTAGAGAAACTCTTTATCAAAGTCAAGACACTCAAATTAGGTTTGTCAAAATAAGAGGGTTGTCAACCTTAAGGACTTTGAATAACTTCTCTTAGAAACACAAGTCTCAGGTTAATAAATTAAGTATATAAATCATCCCATGAATCTTATATGCATGAAAATTAAAATACACCTACCTTCCCACAATGTGTTCCCCATTATTTAGGACCCTTTATAGAGTTGTCAGTATAATGTGAAGATTGGGTACTTTCATGAGAAAGTAGGTAGCACCATAGAGTTTTTTTAATTACCCTAGTCAAATCTTCTACCGTAACACACCCCAAAGGACCTCAACTTAATGTGAGGCAAATTTTGGAGTTTGATCTTTTATTAGAGATAGGAGATGTGCTTGTAATCATATCTTTTGGTGTGATGTTGACTTTTGAAATTTGTATGTTACCTTTTAGATATCATTGTCTTTTGTTTCAAATGATTTGGCTTTTAACTTTCTTGATGGATTTTTTATCCTCTATACAGATTTGGAAGACGAAACATGGGTGCTAAATATGACTTTAATTTGAATACTTGGGATAAGGTTACTAAGGAGAGGACTTAAAATAGCATGGGGTATAAGAGTCTCATAAATCCAAGTGAAATAAAAGTGATATCTATAGACACTCAAAAACTACACATGATAGATTTTGATGTCAATATACCTCTTTAAACATCTTTCAACCTTGCATTTAGTGGACCACTTAGACTCACTTACTAACTTGACCCCTAACTTAAGATGTTTAACATTTCAACTTGATTTAACCTATTTTCCTTTGACCCCTTGACCATCGATAGTTGGCCTAACTATCACCAGTTGGCCTAGCCATTAATGGTTAGGTACCTAAACCTATTTTAAAGTATTAAATTAATGAAAACCTTGTGCAATATTAACATCTCCCTAAATGACAACTTGATTTTAAAACTTGATTTAAAACATCATGAACTGGTAGCTTTATTTCCCTCATCAAATTAGTAACTTCATCCCAATTAGCAATTTCATCCTACAAAAGGAGAAGAGGAAGAAGTGAAATGGATCCATAAATGAATTCATGTCTAGGATATTGTATTTTCTTATGCATGTCCCTAGCATCCCTTTAGCAAGCAAGAAACAACATTAGAGACCTGGACGTCTATCTACATCACTTTTGAAAGTTGAAATACCATCACTCTAGCTATATTGCCTCATCCCTCTACCATCAGGTTATAGGTATATTTTTCTTGTTCTAATTGATTCATCTTATTTCTAACCTCCTTTCCCTAATCAGACCTCTTAACATCTTATTCTCCCTCCCATAGGCCTATATCAAAACCCCTACCTACTTATTCATCATTCTACAACTCCCCTTCAATATCCTCCTAGAACACATAGGTAACCACCGATGGTCACACAACTGTAGATGGTTCACCTCAATCATCGACGGTTACCCAACCACCGATGATTAGACCCAAGCACTGATGGTTCACCTAACCACCACCATTCACTCTAGTATCAAAATACAAGCTATTTTGAGGCCCTTTATGCCTAATCAAACCTAATTTTATTTGTTTCTACTTGGTCATAGTATCCTTTTTGATTATCTGAACTAGAACCCAACCCTTCTAGCATAAGTATTGACCCATTTTTTTCTATTTTATTTTTTTTGTTTAAACAAGAATTTAATTTCTCTTTCTCACATGCATTTACTTTCATATCACTAAATACAAGTTTCCTTTATTTTCATTTATATCAACTTAATTTTTATATTAGTGGATTGATAGCCTCCTAGCAAGCTATACACTTCTTGGATATAGGTCACGCTAGTCAGTCCACTCAACCATCCATCTAACAATCCCCTTTTCAAGTGATTTTCTTATTTGTAGGTTATTCCTTCCAAGCCAAAGAGGATTTACCATCATCATCTAGATTCACATGTGCACTTTACTATGTATTCTTATACACACCTTATTACTGGTTTCATTACTTTACTTCCAAAATTAAGAAATGACTAAAATTAACTAAACCATTTTGGCATGCCTAGTGGGACCCTATTTTCCTTTTTATTCTTTATTGTTTGCTCATTGAATGAAATATGAAAATTTCTTTTTGGGATTAAAATAAACCTCTTGCATACATTTATTTTTTGTTTATCTTCATTTATCTAGTAGCATAGTGGGAAAAGTAATAAATCATAGCTTTGTCACTTGCTATCACACTCTAAGCTAAACCAAAACAAAATTAACATATCAAAACATACCAAAAACAAGGCTCAACTAGGATTTCATCACCTAGCAGTAACCTTACCCTTTTCTGACTATTCTACTTAGATTTTGCCACCAAGGAGAGAACCAACTCAACTCTCTAGCTAGGTATAAACTCTAAACTTGGTATATTTTGGCTAAGCATCTGACACTCTTATCATTGTAGGACTGTGAAGTGAGGAAGTAGGTCCCAATACCAAGCCATGTACTAAAGTTAAACATATATTTTTCTCTTGAGAACCTAAATAACCTAAAACCAACCTTGGATTACCTCTTTAGGACCCAATCTATAATCCAAATTCCCTTCTCACACTTTCTATGGCATAAGCCAAAAGTGATCAGAAAAGAATTCTAGGATTTAATTCACTTTTAGTTTATGCATTATTTGATTTGAATTCTTTTATTTTGATTGTTTTTTATTTTAGGTGTGATTTTTCATATATTTCTTATCTTTTCATATGGTCTTTACTAGACAACATCTAAGAAACTAGACTGATCAACCACCACCTTCTTCTTCCTCCTCTATGGAATACAATTCTAATGATGAGGGTTCACCTCATCTTTCTCCCCCTCCTACTAGAATATTTATTGTTTTCAAGGGTGGTGTTGATTTCACTACCTTCCTTGATAATAATTTGGTGGCCCTTCAACATTATCTTAACAACTTACCTCACCATACCTCTATTGCTTTAGTTCTTCTTATGGACCCTCTTTATGGTATGCCTCCCCATCTTATGGTGGGTACCACCTTAACCCAATACTTGTTGACCCAAGCCTCTTCCTCTTCCAACATTCCATCTATTACCAATACCCAAACCCAATCCAATATTATAAATTCTAAACAAACACCTCCTAACACACCCCACACTTCCCAAGCAACTTCAACCTTACCTTTAGTTACTTATACCCCGCCTAGCATGGGGTTATCTTCTACCCCTATTTCAACCAACCCACCAACTTCTACACCATTTCATAACTTGGTGCTCTTTATACCATAAATAGTTCCATCCATTATCACTAGAGTCACCACTCAAGCCCAGCCTACTCAACCTAAACCCACTACCTCAACTATACCTTTAAGTCAACCCACATCTATCCATCAACAATTACCCATAACAACCTATCTATATGTCCCTAACTCACAAGGGTACATAGCTTCTACCCAGCCATTTATTCCAATCAACCCTTATGTGGCACCATTTCAACCTCTTGTGACCACTTACCAATATTTGGCTTCTTCAGCACCTCCTATCACCTATCCATACATAGTTGCCACCCAACCTCAAAAAACTTTACCACTTAATTATGTAGCTTCTCAAACCCAACTAGATCTGATCAAGATTTTAATGTACAAAATTACCAAATTGGAGTCATCTATCTCTGGGTCACATAACCTTTTATCTTATGATCCAATTTGTAATGAACTAATTCATCCTTTCATTCATATCTATGCTTACCCTCCTCAATGGGAATTTCCAAAGTTTTCAAAATTCCAAGGAAAGGAGGACCCCCAACAACATTTGAGAGCCATCTATCATTCTTGTTACTTAATGATGATGATCTCCTTCTTTGAACCTTCCTCATGTCCTTATCAGGACCAGCCCTTGATTGGTATAGTGTTCTTACCTAGCACTCAATCTTTTCTTTCTCTAGGTTGGCTCAAATCTTTTTAGAACACTTTCTTGTCAACATATATAAAAAGGTTTCTACAACTAATCTCTACTAAATTAAGCAATTCAATGATGATTCAATTGTTGATTTTGTTGTTAAATGGAGAGGTCTTATAAACCAACTTTCTTTTCCATTACCCCAACCCAAATTGATCGATCTCTTCTCCTGGGGTTGTGCCAAACATATTTCCCCCACTCTTCAAGTTCAAAATTTTAAAACTTTTGATGAGGCATTCACCATGGCACACAAAGTAGAAAACTGGGCCATTGATGAAGAGAAACTGAAGTTACATAAAAATAATTATAGTTTTAAATCTAATGACCCTTCCTCCACTAAAACTACTAACCAAATCAAAAGCATCTATAAACTCAATTTTTCTAAAAACCACTCCACCTTCGACTATTGACCAACCACCTCAAACCAATACTTCAAACCCTCCTCAACAACAAAATTAAAACCAAAACTAAGATCCCCTGAGATAATATACTCCCATTGGATAATTATATTCATTAGTTTTGGATAAATTTCTTAAATCCAACCTCATCAAACCTCCATTAATTAAACCACCCCAATAATTTGATTCTTCTCACCCCGTACTTGGGTGGTATAATAAAAATGACCATTATGCCTTCCACCGTGTTGTAAGACATGATGTTAATCGATGTAATACCTTCAAAAATATTATCCCTAGACATATTATATAAACCTTGCATTTGATAATCCAAATGCACCTCCTAATCAATCCCTTGGCATCTTTTGCAAAACTTTTCCCAATCATTCTCTTTCTACCCAATCTCATGACAAAAAACCTGAATCATCCCATTATCACAAGGCACACACAATCAATATTATTAGTAATGAGCCCATTATTGAATAAACCATCACCTCAATCATCTAAATGGAAATAGTGAAATCACCTCCTATTATTTCACATACCCAAATGGAAGAATCAACCACCCCTTTCTCTTCCCTTGATGAAACCTTATCTTTATCTACCTCTCCTTTGGTGGAAACACCAAAAGAGGCAACCATTTCCTTAACCATACCTTCCTCTCCCATTCCACCTATTTAAGTGGTATAGATACCCTCCATTCCTTTGGATACCCAAACAAAGGAAGTAACCATCCCCATTATTTCCCTTGACAAAACCACACTAATCCCCTTTATCATAGAACCCTCCACTCTCCCTTTGGAGACCATCCCAAAAGTAGAGATTACCTCATATATCCAACAACAAATTATGAAACATTCCATCCAACACAATGATGAAGAAACCATTTCCTCCTCTTCCCAAAATATCTTAAGTTTTAAAACCAATAACCAAGGAACTAAACCCATCTACAACCCCTTTTCTAGACTAGTTCAAAGCTTAGAATTCACTTATCAACCCAAATTTGATAGAGCCACCTTTTGGCATCATCTTAGACTCCCTTACTAAAAAAAATTTCAATCCTAAAATTCACTTGAGTCTACCCTTAAACCCATTATTACCTCTTCTCTAAATATCTTTTCCAAAACCATAAGTGAACCATCCCTACCACCTTCACCTAAAATTTCCAAATCACCTTACACCTCTTTCACCAAACCAATCAAGAACCTAGAAATTCTTCCCACACCTATTCATTCTCATCCCCATTTGAGGTTGTACTTTTAGTCCCCAAAATCGGCCACTCATTTTTGTTTTCAACATGTTAACTATTTTGGTCTTGTAGGCCAAAAAATGGTTTCCTTCCTTCTCAAAAATGTTCTGAGCAGTCGAGTTATCCTATTACCCAAGTCTTTTTGGCAAAAGGAAATATCTCACTTTCAAAGGGTTTTTTAGTCAAGAAAATGAACAAGGAACAATTAAAAAGACTTGAAGGCATTTCCTAAAGAATTTCTAAGTAAGGTTCAATGTCAT
Source organism: Torreya grandis (assembly GCA_037957365.1). Taxonomy (NCBI): domain Eukaryota; kingdom Viridiplantae; phylum Streptophyta; class Pinopsida; order Cupressales; family Taxaceae; genus Torreya; species Torreya grandis. The sequence goes on from JARHVA010002108.1 coordinate 2,534,587, forward strand.
AGTTCAATTATACACGGTTCATTGACGAGGTTCAACAAGATGAAATAAACTACAGGGACCGACCATTGAACCTTTGAACTTTGCTTCAAGGTTTAAGGTTCAATTGAATAGTTCAACCAAAAGATTCAAGCTGAAGGATCAAGTGGGAGGTTCAAAGTGGTTGGTTCAAATGACACATTGAACTCATACGAAGAGCGAATGAATGTGACTCTTTCAAAAACATAAGTGTTGAGCTGTTGAACCATTGAACTGTTGAACTGATGAACTCAAAAAGAGTGGTTCAAGGTTCAAGAGGTTCAAGTGACCAGTGAATTACCTATAGATGCCAAATTTAGAGTGATGGAATAAAAATTGACTTTTAAATAACATGGAACCAAAGACAAATTTAGTACCCTACTGAGAAAGGAGCTGAAGAAGCCAGTAGAAGGTGAGAAGATAGCCTTGAGAGCTCGGATCACCAGGAAGAGACAAAATATAGAAAATAAAGAGGGAATCAAATAGAGAATCTAGAAGCATCATTAAAAGAGTTATTCTAGTGGGTGAAATAGTCCACCAAGTGGATATCAAAGAGTGTAAGCATTCAATGGCATGGCCTATTTTTATTCATTTGAGTAAAGATGAGTGGACAGTCGTTTAAGTATAATAAAGAGGAGTGGCCTTGCCTCTCAGAAGACCAGACAACTGATGCCTATGAAGGGAAATTAAATATTATTTAAATGCATCTAGCATGGCCTCTTCATAGGACTTTCTCTTTTTAATACATTAAATGTAGCATGGGCTACTTGTGGAAAGGTGTGCCCAAGTATTTGAGGGAATACTATATATTGTAATCTTCCATTTTTGGATAAAAGAGGATCTCTGAGTTATCAAAAGTAAAACTCTACCCAAATTGAAAGGCATTTTTGAGACTTTGAGCTTAGATTGTTAATCAAATTTTACCAGTCGAATGAGAAAGCAAGTGACCTTTCAAACTTTGTATTGAAATAGTTTGTGTTATATAGGAAATTGTTTTTAGGTCTTTTTCTTTATATTATCTTATTTGTCTGATCAAATAAGTAGAGCAAGTGAAGATAATCTGGGAGATGTTCTAAAGCTAATTGTGGAGACTTTGTGCTACATAATTATCTTTAGTCCATGTTCTCATGCATTAGAACAAAGGATATTGGGAAAGGCTTTAAACTACCTGTATCTTCTATTGTCTTATTATGTTGTATTTTTTGATGGAAACTTTGGGCTACACTTCATTCTATGGTGTCCTACATACTTAATTAGTAAGAGGAGCAACGTAAGACTTTGTGCTTTCATGGTTTTCTTATGGATTCAGCTACTACTTGAGAAGTTTTCCTAATGTTTTATGAACATCATTTCTAAAAAAAGAGAAATGGATTCAGTTATTACATAGGAGTTTTCATTTACTTTGTGAACATCATTTCTAAAAAAAGAGAAATGGATGGTGTGATTTTACCCCTAGTTAGTATTAGTATAGGTTTAGTTTATAATAGTTTATATGGAGCCTCCCCTTATTGAGAGGAGAGATTTATCTCATCATGCTATGAATGATATAACAATTTTGTCTTTAGTTAGTTGATGACAAAATATTCACTCAACAACTTTTTGGTGACTCTGTTGGGGAAGAACACTCAAGTTGAAGCCTCACGCTTCAAGTTGAAGTAATTCCAATTCTTTTCCATTCTACACTCTGGTAGATCCATAGTATACATGAAGCTAGAGAGCTCAGGGTATTGTTGATCTTGTATTCAAGTTGGTACAACAAAATAACATTGATCTATTTCCTCCTCAACCTCATCTTCAACAAACCAGGAGTTTCCCTCCTACCAATAGTAGATCTCCAATACAAAGTGAAGCTTCTCCTTTCTCTACTAGCAGAGCTTTATCTATACATACTCCACCAAGGTTTGGTATCCCTCCTTTCAACCATCATATCATGGCAGCCCAAAGTCCTTGGGTAACACTTTCGATCTCTTGAATCTAACCCCACCTTTATATGAACTACCTCATAGTTTAAGAAAGAATTTTCCCAGGTTCTATGGTTATGGGAAAGTTCATCTTGATAAGCATATTGTAGTTTTCTATATAGCCTGTGGTGTGATAGGCATTGAATATGAAGATATAGTGATAATACTATTCATAGAAACATTGCAAGGTGCTACCGTAGATTGGTTTTATCATCTTCAAGCTTAGACTATAACTGACCATAACACTCTCAAGGCCAAGTTTGAGGCTAGGTTCAAACCTACAAAAGATGCACATGCCTTGTTGGCTTAGCTTACACAAATGAAGAAGGAGCCTCATGAGCCTATGCAAGACTTCATTGCTAAATTTGTTAAGGTGAGGAATAGGATTCCTAAAATTACTCAGCTAACACCAAACAATCTTAAGTGCTTCTTCATCAATTCTTAACTTCACGAAGTGAATTTTTTGTTGAGGTTGGATGGCCATAGAGATCTTTTTGTAGCTTAGATTCTAGCTACCGAGGTTGAAGATGATCTTATCCTTGCATGTAAGATAAGAAGAGAGCCTAATAGAAATAAATTTTCTTCACCTACTAAAAATTATTTTACAAGCACCACTAATCCTATGGTACAAAATTTAGCAAATGAGTTGTTAGCTCTGAAATGGCAAATGGCCAAAGGAATATCTACTCCTTATCAGGATATACCAAGGAAGACATTCCCTAACCATTCATATCATCTTCCTCCCACACAGGGGAAGCTAGCCATTGAAGCAACACCAACCAACTCAGCAGTCAGTTACTACAAAGTTGAACATGATTTCTCTTTCCAACTTGAGATGGACCAAGAAGAGGATGCTAATCTCTTTTTGGAAGAAGATAGGAATTAGCTGGTGACTCTGATATTAGTTTTTTGGATTACCAAGATGAAGCTAGAAAAAAGGGAGAAGTGTTTGATGGAGCATATGTTATTTTTACTAGGTCCCAAAATTAGTCAACTCAACAAGATAATAGGGGAAAAGTAGTAAAAGATCCTCAGCTAGTAATCTCGATTGCTAAATAGGGAACTTCACTATCTTTCCAATAAAAGGACCTAATGACCAACAAAAAATTAAGTACCTCAAACAATCCTCTCCCTTCTGCTTCTATCCCTCAGCCCAGTGTCATATCAAATCAAAATCAGAAGGATGGACTTCCTTCCTCTATTTCTAGTTCATTCTAGTCATTTGACATAATTGATCTTGCTAAGAAGACAAAAATCCAAATGTCTGAGTTTGAATACTTACAAGCCAACCCTGAGTAGTTGGATAGGTTGACTGAATGCATCAAAAACAAAACCATCCCTACAAGACAAGATTCTCCTGAAGTAAATCATGATCCATTGAAGGACAAAGCCACCCAAAATAATCTTGTAATTACTCTTCCTATTTCCCCTGGGAAAATAGGACCTTTCTATGTTTCTCTGTTGATAAATGGTCGTAAGTTAGCAACTATATAATATACTCTAGAGCCTCTAACAATTTTATGCCCACCAAGGTAGCAGATTCTATCGATCTTACCTTAACTAAAACTTTTGGGAGATTTTTCTCCATGGAAAACAAGTAAGTGACACTTTTGGGTCAAATCAAAGATGCCCAATTTGTATTTACAGCTTTTTCAGATAAGAGGATTAAGATGACAGTCTTAGTGGCTGATGTTCTAGCTTCCTATGGCATTTTGCTCGAACGTAATTTTTGTAAGGATGTAGGTGGAGAGTTGAACATGGACCTATCTGAAACTAGGATACCTGTTAAAGGGATCATGAGAAAGCTTCTTCTTAAGAGAGAGTCAAAGTACATTGTTACTTAAACATTAGACCTTGAGGCTCAAATTTTGTTTGAATCCTCAAGAATGGGTAATTACTTTCTATCCACTGAAGATGTTTCTATTTCATCAGACAAAAGTTCATTGGGTGATAATTCAAAGAATTCAAACAAAAAATTAGAATAATTGGTTGAGTAAAGTTTAGGTGAAAAAGGATCTTCCCTCCCTAGTGAAGAGAAATCTTTAAGAAGATCAAATTCTAATGATGTCTAGATTCTAGAATTTGATGGCAGTTGCTCTTCTACATAAGTGTTGAGCCATTGAACCATTGAACCGTTGAACTGATGAACTCTAAAAGACTGGTTCAAGGTTCAAGAGGTTCAAGCGATAAATGACTTCCCCATGGACATCAAATTCAAAGCGATGGAATAATTGTTGATTTTCAAATAATGCAGAACCAAAGACAAATTCATAAACCTATTGAGAATGGAGCCAAAGAAGCTAGTAGAAGGTGAGAAGATAGCCCTGAGAGATTGGATCACCAAGAAGAAACAAAATATAGCAAGGAAAGAGGGAATCAAATAGAGAATCTAGAAGTGTTGATGAAAGAGTTATTCTAGTAGGTGGAATAATCCACTAGGTGGATATCAGAGAGCATAAGCACTCAATGGTGGAGCTGATTTTTCTTTATTTAATTAAATATGAGTGGATAGTCATGTAAGTATCATAAAGAGGAGTGGCCTTGCCTATAAGAAGACTAGACAACCCATGCCTACAAATGGACATTGAATATGATTTAAATTCCTCTAGCATGGCCTCTTCACAGGGCTTTCTCTTTTTGATACATTAAATGTAGCATGGGCTACTTAAGGAAAGGTATACCCAAGTATTTGAGGGAATACTATATATTTTAATCTTCCATTTTTAGATAAAAGAGGATCTCTAAGTTATTAGAATTAAAACTATGCCCAATTTGAAAGGCATTTTTGAGACTTTGAGCTCAGATTGTTAATCAAATTCTACCAATCGAATGAGAAATCAAGTGACCTTTCAAACTTTGTGTTGAAATAACTTATGTTATATAGGAAATTTTTCTTATGTCTTTTTGATTATATCATTTTATCTATCTGATCAAATAAGTAGAGCAAGTGAAGATAATCTGGGAGATGTTCTGAAGCTAATAATGGAGACTTTGTGCTACATAATTATCTTTAGTCTATGTTCTCATGCCTTAGAACATAGGATATTGGGAAAGGCTTTCAACTACCTGTATCCTCTGTTGTCTTATTATGTTGTATATTGCGGTAGAGACTTTGGACTACACTTCACTCTACAGTTTCCTATGTACTTAATCAGTAAGAGGAGTAATGAAAGACTTTGTGCTTTCATGGGTTTCTTGTGGATTCAGCTAGTACCCAAGAAGTTTTCCTATTGTTTTATGAACATTATTTCTAAAAAAAGATAAATGGATTTAGTTATTACATAGGATTTTTCCTTTACTTTATGAACATCATTTTTGAAAAAAAGAGAAATGAATGGTGTGATTCTACCCCTGAATTGGTATTAGTATAGGTTTACTTTATAATAGTTTATAGGGAGCCTCCCCTTGCTAAGAGGATAGATTTATCTCATCATTTTGTGACTGATATAACAATTTTGTCTTCAATTAGTTGATGATAAAATATTCACCCAACAATACTTAATCCCATCTAGTCCACCAAAGAAACCTCTAACTAAACTAACTAAGAAGATAAAGTTTCCTAAACCTCTGCCTCAAACTAGATTCATACCACCTCCTTCCCATTTACCTTCCATCTTAGGACCACATCCTTCAACCATTCTAGTTACCTATTATTCCTCTAATAAACCATCCCCTTTTTCTCCAACTACACCCACCAAACCCTTTAGTTATCCATCATTTTTAAGCAACATATCTACCTCTACTTTCCCACCTATAGCTAAAAATTCATCATCCAAGTCTTCCACATCAAAATCACCAATCCCCAAACCAACTTAACCAAGTAGACCCAATCAAAATATTTGAATAAAACCATTAATCTAACTATAACTCCCATAATTAAGCCTACACCCCATAAGGTTATCACTCCTAAAGCCAAAAACCCATCACCTCCAACACCTTTGCTTGAATCCTACTCAAGCATTTTACAAAGGTTGTTGTAGACTTCCTTTATTAGCTTATCTCCAATCAAAAAAATTGACCCTTCATGCCCTAAACCTTCCTGGTTCAATGATAACTTGATATGTGCATACCATAGGGCATAGGACATGACACGAAGAATTGCAAAGCTCTCCAAGAAATTTTTCATAGCCTATATGATGAGGATGATCTATTATAAGAAGAACCTTTCTTACCCCCTTTACCAATATTTACATCAACCCAACACACCCAAACCTTACCAACTCTCCCTCTCTTACCTAAAGATGAGAAAGAAGAACCAAACCAAGCATCAAACCTAAAAAACCCCCTTATCTAGACTATTCATGTGATTACATGATCCCAATCCCAATAAAATGACAAGGGAAAATCCAAAGCCTCCATTCCATGGACCTACCCATAAACCCATCAACCCACCAACCAAACCCAAGCATCTCAACCCTCACCTTCAAAACCACTAAAACCCAAAGTATCCATTTTAGGAGCTTCTCCCTCCAACCTTTATACATTCATACAGTGCATAGTATTGAAATAAATTCACCAAACACCAGTGAAAATGAGCCTTTATGAACTAATTAACACTTCACCCCACCATCACTAAGCATTGATCAAGGCTTTGGAATCTATTAAGGTTTATCTAGATGATTATCAAGCTATTGTACCCTTGGTTGGAGCTCTCCAAATTTTAACCCTCATCACCTTTTAGGATTCTAAAATCCCACCTACTAATCTTGAGGACTCTAATCCTTCCCTTTTTATTATCATATACATCAATCAAACCCACATAATGAGGGCTATGATTGATGGAGGAGCCAACATTAACATTATATCCTCCCATGTATATGACCAAATTTAGCTACCCAAAAATATCATGTCTGAAAGCATGACCGTCCTTCACTCTTTTAATGATACCATGACCACTACCTTAGGGACTATTGTCCTCTATATCTGCTTGGGTCCTTGTATCATTCCTAAACTATTATATGTTATAGAAAGGAGAGTTTTAATATAATTTATTACTCAAACAACTTGGATATATGCTATGAGTTTCATCCCTTTTACCTTACACTGATATGTCAAATTTGAGCATGGGGGATAAGTTGTTACAACCAAAGTTGATCCTAGTCCCTTCACCTCTTGTAACATGACATACCAGCCTAATGACATCCGTATACCTCCTTCATCTACCCCATATCTAGATTCTATAAAATCTACCCAACCAACCATAACCATCAACAATTCCACTCATAGCAATGATGAAGCATTAACTAGCTCAACTATCCCTTCTTCCCAAATTCTAATTGATGACCCTTTGTAATCCACATTTTAACATCTCTCTTTAGGGGATTATCAACTTTTAGCCTTAGATGATTTCCATACCCTACAAAAGTATGTGAATATCAAATATGACCCTTTCTATGATCCTAATATCAGAACCATTGTCCCTTTTGAGCTCCCCAACAATCAAACAAATTTCATCTATGGGGTACTTGATCAACCACTTCTCACTCCTACCACTATCCCGTTCATCTAACTATTCATATCCAATTTTTCCTACATAGACAAACCAACCATAACCAAAACTTACCTTTATAAGTGCACTTGTAAGGGGTTTAGCCTTGGCCTTTATGAATAGGGAGCTCACGAGTTACCCATAATCAAAACTCAAAAACCTCATGAGTCTTTGGCCTTGGGTTTGTACCACCATAAGAACCCTTATTACCAAAACTCATCACTTACATTGATGAAGAACTTCCATCCTCACCAACCCCATCTTCCTCTGAATCTAAGGACTCTAACATCATCCCATCCAACTTTTTTTTATCAACACCATTAGTTTGGGCCCCTTGACTTACCAAAATGACAACCAAACTAAAACCTTTCCTCTTATCCATCTCAAAATGATTGAATGTGACTCTCCCACCATTAACACCATCCAACACCAAGATGATGATTCCATTCTCACCTATCTTAGTGTTGGGGATTATTCTATCCATAAATCTCTACCTTTTGAGAACCAAAACATGTTAAATGAATCAACCATTGATGTTAACTTGGGAACTTAGGGTAGCCCCTATATCATCAAAATTGGCTAGTATTAAATTACATGGAGCAACAATATTACACTTATTTATTTTGAGACCATATCATATCTTTTCCTTGGTCATACCAAGATATTCCTAGAATTGACCCTTTTATCACCCTCCACAACATTGTCACCCATCCTAAGGTTAAGCTACTTCAGTAAAAACTTCATAAGATGCATTCTCACATAGCTCTCCTTGTTTAAGAAGAACTTTATCACCTCTTATCCATTGAATTAATTTAGCCCATTGACTATCCACATTGGGTTTCTAACATCATTCCTATCACCAATCCCATGAGGGGACTTTGCCTCTACATTGACTTTTGTGACCTTAACCTTGCTTGCCCAAAAGATGACTTTCCTTTGCCAAACATTAACCAAATAGTTGATCTTATAGATGGCCACAAAATGTTATCTCTCATAGATGGTTTCTCAATATATAATCATATTTTCATTTCTCTCAAATATCAACATAAAACTTCCTTTATCACCCCATGGGGAACCTTTTGCTACAGGGTCATGCCCTTTAGACTAAAAAATGCTAAAGCAACCTATCAGTGGGCCATGACCTATATATTTCATGATCTCATCCATAAAATTATGGAGGATTATATGGATGACCTCCTTGGGAAATCCAAAAACTATAAAGATCACCTAACCATCCTTACCATCATATTTGATCGATTACTCCATTATCATGTTAGGTTCAATCCCAATAAATGCTTTTTTGGGGTCTTATCAAGAAAACTTCTTTATTTTATCATGTCTCTTCATAGAATTTAAATATATCTCACTAAGGTCAGGGTAATCTTAGATATGCCACGTCCTACCATTCTTACCCAACTTCTTAGCCTACAAGGCAAACTTCAATCCATTCGATGCTTCATCTCCTAACTATCAAATAAATGTCAACCCTTCCACCACCTCTTCAAGAAAGATACTTATTTTAAGTGTACCAAATAATTCAAAAAATCCATCGATTTAATCAAGGAATATCTTCTTTCTTCACCTATCCTCATCCCTCCAAGGGAAGACTAGCCCTTTTACTTATATATATCTACCGTAGACCATTCCCTAGGGGCAATGCTCACACATCATGATGAAAAAATAAAGAGTAGGACATTTATTACAACAACCACACCCTAATTGAATATGAAACCAGGTACACCCATCCTAAAAATCTCTACCTTGCCTTATTTTTTATGGCCTCCAAACTCTATCATTATATTCTTAATCATAAAAACTATGTCATCACTAACATTGACCCTCTCAAGTATATGTACTCCAAGCCATACCAAAACCAATGTATGGATAAGTGGTTCATGCTCCTAGCTAAGTTTGATCTTGAGTTCCTTCCAAAAAAGTCTATTAAGGTACAAGTCTTCACCAACTAATTATCCTAAGCTTCTTTACCTAATAATCAACCACTTCCTCTTGCCTTTCTCGATGTGTCTATCACAACTCTCTCTAAAGAGGAAGAACCCACCTACTAAATGACCATGTTTTTCGATGGATCCAAGTGCCAAAATGATGTTGAAACTAGATTTATTCTCATTCCCCTTAATGAAGAACTTATCCCCCTTTGTTTTAAACTTGACTGTTAATGTACCAACAAGATAGCTGAATACATAGCCTTGCTCATTAGCCTCCAAACCACCCTAGCCTTGCGAATTAAAACCATTAGTGTCTTTGGAGACTCCCAAATAGTCATTAACCAAGTTAATGGATCTTATCAATGTAAAAATTATTTCCTATTAAATTATAAATAACTTATGGATGTCCTTTTAACATCATTTTATCATTACCTTATCTAGTCAGTTCCTCAATCTACTAATAAGTTCATGGACACAATATCTTCCCTTGCTTTTTAAATCCCAACTCAACCTACCGAATATAAACTATTCATCACTATCCATTGATTCATCACACCCTCATATATTATGTTTGATCTTCTTACCATATATAGTGTGCAAGCATCCCCTTCTGACATATGGTATGACCAATCTTTTGAATATCATAACCTTAGCATCATTCCTCCCAACCTTTCAAAGAATTTGAAAAGAGATTTCACTTAGGGTACCTATCATTACACCATACTTGGGGGAATCCTTTAAAAAAAATCATTGACATCATCCTTCTCCATTATTTGCACAATTATGAGGCTTCCCATGCCATCAAAGAAACACATGATGGAATCTATGGGGGACACTTTAGCAAGTTAGTTGTTGCCAAGCATATTATTTTTCTTGGATACTATTGGCCCACCCTTAATCAAGACTATTATGGCTATGTAAATAAACTTATCAAATTTCATCAACATGCTAACTTACATCATGCACCTTCTTATAGCCTTCCAGTATCTAAAGACTATTGGCCTTTCTCATAAAGGGGACTTGACATTATTGGGGAAATCAATCCCCATTCTTTGTGATGGCACCAATACATCATTATTGCCACTAAATATTTCACCAAATGGGTGGAATCCATCCCCCTTATATCCATCAAATCATAAAATATTATTTACTTCATTAATCATTATGTCATTTTCCACTTTGGTGTTCCCTATAATATCATCATTGAGAATGGCAAGTCTTTTAAAAACTAGAAAGTCCAAGGTCTCTATGATGCTTTTGGTATCAAGTTAAACTTTTATTTGCCTTATAATCCATAAGGTAATGGATAGGTATAAGATTTAAATAAGACCCTCATCAAAATGTTGACTAAGGTAGTAAGTGCTTCAAGTTAGGATTGGCACTTGCACATTCCTTTTACTTTATGGACCTATCATACTAGCATTCAAACTTCTATGGTTTCTACCCCTTTCTCTCTTGTCTTTATAGCCAAGGTAGTCTTGTCTCTCAAAGTCCAAATTTAATCCTTTCACATATATTTACATGAAATCCTTTCCAAAAGTTATTATCATAAAGAATGCCTTGTGCATCTTCAACTCTTTGATGAACATCACCTTGTATCCCTTAATCATCTTCATGCCTATCAAGAATCGATCAAATGTGCATACAACAAACACTTGAAAGAGAGAGAGTTCAACATTGGAGAACTCATCCTTAATTAGAACCATTATGTAACAAATATGGAGAAAATTAAAAAGGGAAAATTTGCTTTTAATTGGCTTAGACCCTATATTATAACCCATAAGTATGGATCAGGTGCTTATCACTTATCTTCTCTCAAAGGCAAACTAGAATATGAACCTCTTAATGTTTTATATTTGCATCCTTTCTATTATTAAAAAGGATTAAACTCACCTTTGTTTCTAAATTAAGCTCATCCCTTAGTTTTTGATATTTTTTTCCTTTCACCTACATATCCCTAATGCCCTTAGGAATAATTGATTACAACATAGAACTATGTGATTATTCATCACAGTTATAGCCTAATCCTAAATATGGGTACCATGGATCTACCCATATAATGGTTCTCATGGATACTTTTCATCTTTCAATAGATGGAATCCCATTATTAGTTGTCTCTCAAACCATCCTTCCATTCATTGGCAACCTTTTGTGTTAAAGTTTTGTTTCCATATAGGTAGACCTTTAAGCCTAAATAGATTTGTCCATGTCTAAATTTTCATTCAAAATCACTTGTGTCCATATATATAGCATTTAAAACTACTCCATTGAAGGATAACTACCCAATTATTAAAAATTTCTTAAACACAGATTACTCCCTTGAAGGATGGCTAAGTAATAATCATTTGAAGCTTCCCACATCGATCAGCTTCAGTAACTTATCAAAATAATAAAAAGAAACAAATAACCCTATGTCAAAATCAAATTAAGTAAGCTACAATCGGCTCTTATAAATTATATTTATATAATTCTCATATCTATCAGTCTACACATTATCCCATTACACTATAATCGGCTATTATATATGGCATTGGTAGACTTCTCGCATTGATCAGTCTACATATCATGTTAAGGTATGGACTTGTCTATTATGGTTCCTTTGGTCACCAATAGAAGGGGCAAGCTCACCCAATCAGGTTACCTTTTCACCTATTTAACATTCAACCATATACCTATCACTTCCCTCCCTCCAATCCTTCTTTGAACTTAAGGGACTATGAGCTTAATTGATACAAAGTGATCAAGATACCCTTTTCTCAATCAAAGCATGTTCTTGGGAAGCATTTGATAAGCTTGTGATCACTAAGTCAATCCAACTATGGTTTCTTATTATTAGATCCTTGCTAATTAAGGATATCATGCCTTTTTATTTCCCTTTATTCATTAGCTCATGCATTTATTTCTCATGGTTTTATTTCTTTATCATATTTGATTTGTTCTCTACACCTAATTTAAGTGCCTCTATTAAAATTATAAACCTAATACATATATTAACCATACACAAAACATTAGGAACCTTAAATTGTGAACAATCATAACATATCATCATCACATTATAATATCATAAAATCATCATCACGTGCCATTAACATCACAACAAAATATTATACTATCTATCAAATGCATTGTCTCAAAAATAGCATCATCAAAACATATCTATCCAAAAAAACAAATATATTCATCAAACACATCAGTATATATAATAATAATCATCATTATATCCATCATCAAATATCTACACTAAGGAACTAATAATAAACATTTTCTATGCCATCTCTAATCCATGAACATCATCTCATCATAATCATAATACATCAATAAAAACAATGAAACATCATGAACATCATAACATAACAACATACTCATCAATATAAATGAATGTTAAAGATAAAATCCACATAATAAAAATAATAATCATCGTATACAATACATGTCATATATTAGTCTCTCTCTCATATGCATCTCACATCATTAGCATGCAGGTTGGTATCAAAATAAAAATCATGTACATATAAACACTCTTTATTATTAAGCCCTTAGGGTACCAGATCTCATCATCAATCAATACTAAAAGCCACCTTAACCATCGATAGTTGGGTCCCTTAGTCTTTTGCCCACTTTATCACCAAGACCCCCAACTTAAAACCTGGCCTCTTTGTAACAACTATATTTGGCCTAAATTTTTTTGGGGTTTTGTGTCCCTAGAGCTATGTAGGTAACATCCACTTAAATAATGCATATGGAGTTATCTCAGCCATCCCCTACCTACCACCCCACCTAACCTACTATTACATTGCATCCACCTCAATGTTGGTCATTTTTGACCTAAACCACTTTACATGTTTTGTAATGACTTTTTATTAGTCTTTTTTGTCACACTGATTAACCTTACCATGTTTTACTTTTAAACTTTGCACCACTTCATGTGTAACCTAACTTTTTTTTCTCATGAGAGCACTTCCTTCCCTACATACTTGTGACCAACACCAACCTTATCTAGATGGCTTGATAGGCCTGACCTGATTAGCTATGACCAACACTATGGACTGGTCACCCCTATTATGTGTCCTTCTAAGATCTACCTTATTTTTTATTAAAATTTAAAACTTTATTCTTTTCATGATCTTGATTATCACCTTAAGTTACATCTTGTGTTCATGTTTGAATCTCAAATTCCCAACTCTTTTATGTTACCACCGTGTGACCCACCATTTACCATTTACCATTTATCAAACCTTGACCTAATTTCATTTTCACCTAATCAACTTCCAATTTAAGGGGGAACATTTCCTCTCATACTTAAGGAAACCAGACCTTGACTAGTCATCTATTTTTTTTATCTTGTAGATTAAAGTCACATAATAAAAAGGGGAAAAATGTAGGCACACAATAGCTTTGGATGTCAATCTACCTCTTTAACCCTCATTTGACCTTGTGATTTGTGGACCACTTAGACTCACTAACTTGACCCCTAAATTAACATATTTAACATTTCAACTTACTTTAACCTATTTTCCTCTGACCCCTTGATCGTTGATGGTTAGATTAACCATCAACGATTGTCCTAACCATTGATGGTTAAGTCCCCAAACTTGTTTTAAGTTATTAAATTAATGACAACCTTGTGTGAGACCAACATCTCCCTAAAAAAAATTGATTTTAAAACATGCTTTAAAACATTGTGAATTGGTATCTTTTTCCCCCCCATCAAATTAGTAACTTCTTTCATCCAAATTAGCAACTTCATCCTAAAAATGAGAAGAGGAGGAAGTGAAAGAGATCCACAAATAAATTCATGTCTAGGATATTATATTTTCTCATGTAAGTACCCATCATCCCTTTAGTAAGTAAGAAACAACATTAGAGATCTAAACCTCTATTCACATCACTTTTGAAGGCTGAAGTGCCATTACTCTAGCCAAATTAACTCAACACTCCACCATTAAGTTACAAGTATATTTTGATTATTTTCATTAATTCATATTATTTCTAACCTCCCTACCACAATCAGATCTCTTAACATCTTATTCTCCCTCTCATATGCCTATATCAAAACCCCCACCTATTTATTCATCATTCTATAACTCCCCTTCAATATCCTCCTATAACACATAAGTAAGCATTAATGGTCACATAATCACAAATGGTTTACCTCAACCATCGATGGTTACCCAACCACTGATTATTCACTTGACCACCACCAGTCACTATGGCATCAAAATCTAAAACGCTATTTTTAGTCCCTTAACCCAAGTGAAACCTAATTTTATCTATTTATTCTTGGTCATAGTATCCTTCCTAATTTTTTGAACCAGATCCCAACCCTTCTAGTGTAAGTACTGACCCACTTTTTGCTATTTTAGTTGTTTTCTTTAAATAAGAATTTAATTTCTCTTTCTCACATGTATTTACTTTCATATAACTAAATTCAAGTATCCTTTATTTTCATTTACATCAACTTAATTGTTATAATAATGGATTTACAACCTCCTAGAAAGCTATACACTTCTTGGATCTAACTCACATTAGGCAATCTACTCAACCATCCATCTAACAATCCCCTTTTTGAGTGTTTTTTTAATCTATAGATTATTCATTCCAAGACATAGAGGAGTTCCCATCATCATCTAGATTCAAGTGCACCTTTACCAGGTATTTTTATACACACCCTATTATTAGTTTCATTACTTTACTTCCAAAATTAAAAACTGAGTGAAATTAACTAAAACATTATCTTGACTTTAACCTTGTTTTATCCAATGTGGAGATGAAATAAAGGGGAGATCAAGAGGAATGAAACATGGAAAATTTTGAATTACTTCAAATTGAAAAAAATGTGATAAAAGGAAAAAAAAGGGATACAATGATAGTAAAGTGTGATTCCTTATCATAAGAATGATAAAAATGGAGGAAAACATGCTAACAAGATTGTTTGCAAATTCCATCTAAAAAGAATCAAAATCTAAATTTGAGAACAAGGATATGAAAAGATGTTAATTTTATGAGAAAGTTCAGGTCCTATATGTGGTCTTACACTATAACTTCATATAAGATAAACCCATGGGGATGCCAAAAATAATCTTGTGAAAAAGTATGTGAAAAACACATGAGGTAAGCAAGAAGATGGTGGTTTTGTGAGGGATGTTGGGTCCTATCCATGGTATTATAAAAAAAATCACAAAAGAGAAATCTAAGGGGTGTCAAAAAGATATATAAACATAAGTGAGATAAATAAGTAAAATTATGCTGGTTTTGTGAAAGTGGCAAGTCCTATCTATGGTCTTACGAAGCAACTCACAAAATAAAAATCCAATGGATGTCAAAAAGAGAAAATGTAAGAAGATAAAGAAGACTATGGTACATCAAGAGGTTAATTTTGAATAAGGGAAACAATAATCATAAAGCTACTAAGGTAAAGAATAACATAAGAAGACAAATAAAAGAAAAATATAAAATGCCAAATGTGATATGTAAGAAAACCAAAGAATGAAAAGGAAAACAATGATGTTAGTAAATAAAATTAAAGGAATGAAAGTGCACAAAAATAAAAAACATGAGACAAAAAAAAAACTAAGATCTATGATGACATTTTTATCAAAGATGATCATGTGAAATACAAGGCTATAAGTCTCAAAAGGTTTATTGAAAATGGATTTATTTGTTATTATGCATTTTAGAATAAGAGTGGGCATCATAAGATGCCCCAATGGTTAAGTGGATATATGGATGGGCATCACAAGATTCCCCAAAGTCTAAAGGGATAAGTAGATGGGCATCATAAGATGCCCCAACATGTGAGTTGGAGTGAGGTAACATTGAGCCATTAAAATGATTTGCATTGGGTTGGTAGGTGTATTTGGAGATAGGTTAATTTCTTGGTTTGTTAGATTTTAAGGAGGTTGAATGTGACATATGATGTTTAGGAGAGGTATGAGGAGATAAAGGAGGTAAAGGAAGACCATGGATGATATGATTTGGAGTAGGCATTTAAACTAGGTATTATTTTAGTTTATGTGACTTAAGAGGTTAAGGTTTAATGGATGCCACAATATGTTTAAAGTTGTTCATGTTAGCTATCCTTTCCTTATTGGTGTAGGAATAAGAATCAACTATGGTTTGAAAAAAATTAGTGGATGAGGTGTAGGTATGGGATGATTTTTATTGATCATTAGGTAGTTGATGTTGATGTGATTTTTGTTCTTGAGATTGACTTGGAGAAGCTTTAAAATAGTCTTGATAATGTTGTTTTGTGAGATTATCAAGATTAAAATGTGGACCAAGCAAAGAAAAAAGAATAAATTGATGAAGACTATGACAAGAATCATGAGAATGACCTATATTAGCATGCCACCAGCAAAATTTATCAATATTGTACCGTTTTGGAGGAGGTTTGGAAAGATTAAAGCTCATAAGTTTATAAGGTGTAAATTTTAGCGTAAATTATTCTAGAATCAAGGGTGGGTGGGTCGGTGGGTTGGGTTAAAATTAGTTGATTTGGATTATCCATTTTGATGTTGGGGATAATTGGATGAATAAATGTTAAGATAGAATGATTAGAAAGGTTTTTTTGTTTGAGGTGTTTCAAATTAAGCATAATAATTATGATGATGCAATAAATTTATCAGTTTGGTTGTTAAGTCTTCCATTGGCTTACATAGTCTAGAAAATTAGTCAAAACACACTTCCCTATGATCATATATTAACACACCTTTTACATGGGAACTCAAGTTATTCAAGAAATTTGAATGAGTTAATAACTTAAGATCCGTAACAAGAAGTTTTGGTTTGGAGGTTTGTACTATATGAACCATCATTAATATGGTGGACCTCTAGAACCCTTTCTAAAATACTAGAAGGTACTCAATGAAGTAAATATGATTAAAATTCATCCAAATGAAATTATTGAGCCATGAAAGGATCTTTATATTATTCATATGTCTCTTAAGCATCATAATAACCTATTGGTTGGCATGTGTAGAGGTCATGTTATATACACTAGGTCTAAGAAGGCTACTTTGAGCCTGTGAGAAAGGAATTGAAGGGTATTTGCATATATAATGAGTTTAATGAGAGATAATTGGTTCTAAATTCATCAAATAACCTTGTAAGAATCATCTATAAGAATCTCCATGACTAGTTCTATAGGTAGATAAACCTGGGTGTTTAGACAAAAGACTATGTAAGTAGATAGAAGGCAAATGGCTTATTCAACTAACATTGTTACTCCAAGGTAATTTAGGTATTATATTCATGTTAAATATAGTTAATAAGAGCCTCAAAAATTAATACAATGCTAAAAATTTAAAAAAACCTACATATACATATGCTTGTCTAGTGTCCTCATTAAATAGTGTCATCTATAAGATGGAGCAGAAGGAAAGATGAGATCATAAAGTCACCTCAAAACTCCATGAACAATATTTTTTGGTTATTTTAGAAGTTTATATCAAATTTTAGCTGTAAGAGAGATGTTATAGCTGGTCATTCTGACCTTAAAACACCTTAAAACTACTTAGAAAGCATGTTTCTTCCCTGAGAGGGAAGTTCACATGCTCACTACTATAAAAATATTATGAATGATAAGTTTTGAAATTTATGAGAGGTGGAGGGATTAATATACTATATTTTTGTGGGATTATTTCATATATTTATCCCCTAAAATCTATGAATCATTGTTAAGAGTCCTGGGTACTCTTAAACCTCTCTAAAACCCTAACAAGGAATTCAATAAAGAGATTTGAGGGAAAAGGAATTAAAATAGATGGAAATTATTGTACACTCATAAAAAACCCTGGGCATGGTACTTTGTTATACATATGGTATAGGAACCTATCAAAAATAGTATTTTTTTAGGGAAAAGGGCAAAAAATGAGGTACAAAGTAGTTTAATAAGTTGAATATCATTGTAAGTGTTTGTTTGAGACTTGTTTCACCTCGTAAAATCATGATATGTTCACCTATTTTCTTAGAATCACCTCTACCAACCCTCACTAATTGGCTAGTCTATGAACCTAGTTAGGATGGCCTAATTTGACATCCCTAAGTCTAGTATAATAAAACTCTATTGGAATTATATCTTACACCTTGATTTAATAAGAAAATATTATTTTATAATTATTAATTGGTATTATTTTGTGTTTTTATTGTTGACTTAAAAAAAATTATGAGATTCATCTTCCTATGAAGGTCCTTTCCTTCACATAATGTTATGTTGTCATCCTCTACAAGTCATAGGCAGTGTTAAAAGGTAAAAGTTGTATTTAAAAGTGAGTTAGTTTGTAGTGTATTATATACCCCTTCACTATTTTACATTCAATTTGTATACATTTTATCTAACCTCCAAATTAAATACTCATGTTTAGGGCTATGTTAAAAAAGCCAAGTTCATAAACTATTTCTATTAGATTCACAAGTGTGCTTAAGGATATGTTAAGAGAGGATCATTAAATAATTGGTGAATTACTATCCCTAACATATATTTTCCTTTTAATTTTTCATTCTATCTCTTTTCAAACCTAAATAAAATAGGTTTTAGAATAAGAATTCAAAGTTGATATATCAAAGGAATTATCCCCATAAGCTATAGCTTTGGTCTAACTATAGGCAACCCATAACCTATAGGCTAATCCCATGTTAGTCCAAGTTTGAATCAGAATTAAACACACTACTTCACATGGTGAAACTTGGGTTGTTAATATTTCTAGCATGCCTAGTGGGGCCTACTCATGTAAGAGACTTGGAGTATACATTTGCATATTTGAGCAATCAGTAAGCTTTAAAGGTTTTAGAGGCAGATTTCTAGACACATTTCATGCCAAGAGTGGTTATAATATATTCCTCAAAAGGTAATTAGATTAAATTTTTTATTTATTTTTTAGATATAGTTAAAAAAAAAATATTCCAAGTCTAATCCCAATCTTTTACCTCCTAATTCTTCTACTTTTGCCCAAAAAACTAATTTTATCTAAACAAATACTCCTAAAAATTTTACACTTTGAATAGCTTTTCCTAGGAGACAAGATTTTATGCCTTTTAATGGTAAAAACTGATTAAACCTTAGTTATTTTGATGACATACCTACTTCTACCCTAAAAACCCTTCCTTATTTCATAAGAGAGAACTTAACTACCCCTTTAGAGCATATTGTAGACAAAGACAATCTAGGTTTAGTACATAATGTAATCCAAGATAATGTGGCTATGAGATTATTGGCAACTTCATGTAAGGGTAAGGCACTCCAATGGTATAGGTGTTTAGCACCTACATCCATTAACACCTAGGATGAGTTTGGATAACTCTTGTGTAAATGTTTTGAAGATAAGAGTGATCATCTCTCATTGGTATAACAAATTACTACAATCAAAAGATCCCCCTAGGAGTTCATGGTAGAATTCAACTATAAGTTTAAGAAAATATGGGATAATATACCTAAATTTATCAAACCTACCTCAAATTATGCACTCATGTATTACTTGAAAGATTTAAATTTTGATGTGTCAGTTATGATAGAATCAATGGGGGGAAGCACCTTACTATAAGCCTATGAAGTAGCCATAATGGTTGAGAATTATGAAATCCAAGTAGGTAAACTCACCCATAGACCACCCATGCCTTTTTTCCTAAAGATTCACCCCCTTGTGTCTACATTACTCTATTACCAACCCTAACTAATCTTTATTAAGAAGATGGTAACCAAGTGGATAGATTGGGTAGGATAGAGCGGATACTTAAAGACCAAAATAACAAGCTAGTGGCTTTAGAAAGATATCAAGTTCTACCTCACATGATTTATAAATAACCATACCAATCCCTTAACTAATAATATCAATATAAAAATCCTCCTTATCAACCCACTCAGTAGGTTCAAGGGTAGATTACATAAACAAGACCATATAATACATATAATCCCAATGTTACTAGTAGTTCTAGAGCCTTAGTTCCAACTTAGAACAATTATGCTCAAAAAAGTTAATGTACTAATAAATGGGAGCAATCAAATAATATGAAAATGGTTCCAAGTGGTGAAGTGTGTCAAACATTTTTCATGCAACAAGGTCCTGATATTATATGTCATGATAATCTACCACCTCCATAACACAAGGAAACTCCTCTTATACAAAATGGAGACACTCATTTTATGACTCAAGATGAGACACTAAGTCAACAAGGAGAAATTGGAAGTAAAAAACCCTCTAAACTTACCTTTTCCAAATTTTTATAAGGTGAGCATCCCTTTGATTAAGTGGTAGCTAATCAAGATTAAAACTTAGACAATGTGGATAACTCAGTTACAGCTCACACAATGGCCAAAAGAAGGGTAGTTGGTGATGGTTTGGTTTTTAAAAAAGTAGACACTCTACCTTATCAACCACATCAAGAGGATATCACTCAAGGTTTAGCTCATAAGTCACCATCAACTTGGAAAATGAAAGTTGGGAAAGGACAAAATTAGAAAGGTATTTTAATACCGTAGTTTACACACACTTAAATCAACCTTTCT
Organism: Torreya grandis; assembly: GCA_037957365.1. Taxonomy (NCBI): domain Eukaryota; kingdom Viridiplantae; phylum Streptophyta; class Pinopsida; order Cupressales; family Taxaceae; genus Torreya; species Torreya grandis. Next base: position 2,555,497 of record JARHVA010002108.1, read on the forward strand.
ACTCCTAAATTATAGTAAAAGGAATCTAATCATCCTCTTATCATTGTTAATTAGATGAAGAAGGTCCATGTATCTATTCTTATGTGGGACACATTAATTATTCTAGGACAAAAGGATCTCCTTCAAGAAGAGATCTCCAAGCTTCATGTTTTGGACAAATAAGCAAAAAAGGTAAGTTCTGTCCTTACTAATTTTAGTCAACCTCATGAGACTAAAGCACCAAAGGTAGTTAAATTACCCCCTTTATATCTTTCAGTCATCATAGTTGATTCCATTGTACATAAATTCATGATTGATAGTGGGGCTAATACCCCTATCATGCCTAAATCCATTGATGATAAATTGGTACTTAAATATGAGACTCATGAAAATGAGTTTTATAGTTGGATGGGTCTCTTACTAAGACTATAGGTGTCCTTAAGGACCTTAAGATCATTTTAGCTTCTTGTCCTAATTTTACTATATCTCGAGATGTGGTAGTAGTTGATCTTCCCCCTTACTTTGCTTTATGTTTGTCTAGGGATTTCACTACCAAAATAGGGGGTATCTCTCTTCTAATTGGTCCTACATGATTTTTAGAACTAGGTATGGGATAAAAGTTACCATAAGGTCTGAAAATATATCTAGGTTACATTTAGAACCTTATATTCCCAACTTATCAAATTTTAATTGCACTATATTGGATGAGGATAAACACTTTAATGACAAAGAAAATTTTGAACCACTTGAAGGTATACCGGACTTGTTCCTTGATGAGTGGGTAGAAGATGATTATTATCCTTATAAAATCAATGAAAAATTAGGCTTGTTTGTGTATTTCATGCATGAATAAGGTTCCATAATACCATGTCTCACTAGCACAACACAAAATCATGGAGTTTAGAATTTGATTTTTGATGGATATATATCAAATAATGGGAGTGAGTCAAATGTTATTATTGTATCTCCTCTCAATTAAATTTACTATTCTTCTCTAAGATTCCAATTTAGTTTCACCTCTAATACTTCAAAATATGAGGCCCTCATTCATGGTCTATAGTGGGCAAAGAAGAGAGGTATCAAGCTTCTACAAGCTAAGGGAGAGAGTGAATTAGTAGTGCAACAAGTAAGATGCCTAAGTAAAGCCAATAACCCACTCTTGAAGGCCTATAAACATGGGTTTTGGGAATTCTTGGAGGACTTACTAGCTTTTGACATTCATTCCATTCCTAGAGGAGTCAATCAATATGTAAACTAGTTAACTATTATTAGAGCATAGTATGACATAGTTTATAGGCTCAAGGACACCAAGGATAAATAATAAATTAAAGTGGTATTAATTACCTCAATCATTTATAATGAGGTAATTTGGAAGGTATTTGATAGTGATAAACAAATTGTTTATTTCCTACAACATGAAGCAAAATTTTGCTCAAAGAACCAAGATAGGTTGCAACATTAATATGAGGACCATATTTTACAATTTAAGTCAAATAAGTTGCATAAAGGCTTGGTAACATTGGAGAGAATATTTAATGAGGATTACCAGCTTATAAAAGATAAGGTAAGCTAAACTACTCAAAAGGAACATTATGAACAAATTGTCATATTTGAAGATAAACTACTCAAATTAGGAAAGGTGAATAACAAGGAGGAGAGGAAATCCTTCATATAATTATTAAAATAATTAAAAGGATGTTTTTTAATGGTCATATAATTAGTTTAATGGTTTTTATCCTAGGTTGGCTCAACATACCATAGAGATAGAATAAAATGCCAAATATGTGAGGCAAAAGCAAAGACCAATCAACCCCAAGATTGAGATCCTTATGAGGAAAGAATTAAAAAATATTATTTATTCCAACATAATATTTCCCATAAAACATTCTACATGCGTGTAAAATCTTGTACCTATGAGAAAAAGGAATGGGGAGATAAGGTTATGTGTGGATTTTAGAGATTTGAATAGGGTGTCATTAAGAGATCACTACCCTCTACCATCTATGTATCATATTTTATAGAGATTTTTAGGTTTAAAAAGGATTTCCCTACTTGGATAATTAGGATATAATAAAATATTAGTGAATTATCAAGATCAATACAAGACTACCTTCATAATTAAGTGGGGTACCTATGCATACAAGAAAATGCCTTTTGGACTATCCAATGCAAGGGCTACCTTCCAAATGGTAATGGATGTGGATTTGAAAGGGCTTATAAGTAAGATGGTAGTAATTTATATTGATTATATTAATATTATTTATAAAGAGAGTCATGATCACTTGATAGATTTGGGATTGGTGTTTTATAGGTGTAGAGAGTTTGGGGTCTCTTTGAACCCCAAAAAGTGTATCTTTGCAATGCATGATGGAAGGCTTATAGGACATGTTATATCAAAGGGTGGAATTTATATTGAACCTAAAATAATAGATAAAATCCTTTCTATATCTTTTCCCAAACACAAGAAGGGATTGTAAAGTTTATTGGGTAAAATCAACTTTATTAGGAGATTCATACTAGGATTTGCAGAATTGGTGAAACCACTAACTCATATGCTCAAAAAACATCAAGAGTTATCATGTAGAAAACAAGGTAAAATAAGTTTTTAAGACATTAAATAGTCCATTAGAAAAGCTCCACCATTCTCAACCCTGATTTTAAAAAATACTTCTTCATGTATTCCTTCTCCACATGTGATACTATTTCTATCGTACTCATGCAATAAAATAGTGAAGGATCAGAGAAACCTATTACCTTTTTCAGTTAAGCATTAGAAGGGTAAGAGGATAAATATACATTTTTTTTAAAAATGTGTCATTTATTTCATAAGGTGACTAAATAATTTAGACATATGGTGTCTAATTTTAAGATCTTTTTGATGGTGGTTCACCCTAACATAAAAGATTTTATCCTTAATAGAGACTTAAGTGAAAAGAGGGTTAGTTGGGTGACAAAATGCATGGAGTATGATATATAAATGAAGGTTAAAAAGTTAATAATAAGTATGATACTTTTTTAAAAACTTGAATAATATGTTAAATAAGATAGATAAGTGGTTTTAACCATTTAAGATAGTCAACATGCAGCTGCAACTATTTCTTTTTCTAGCCAGACACAAGACATATCAAAATTCCTCCAAATGGGAGAATGTCCTATAATATTAGATGGTAAAAAAAGGAGAAATTTTAGGCTATGTTATATCCCTTACATATTTATTGATGGTGTCATATTTAATAAATATATAGGTTGTATGTTTTTGAGATGTGTAGAAGCTAATCAAGTGAACAAGTTATTAAAGCAATTTCATGGTGGGCCTATAGGAGGGAATTTTTTAGCCAAGACCATAGCATCAAATATCATAATATCAATCTATTTTTGGCCAAAAATTCTAAAATAATCACATGCTTGGGTTATAATGTGTTCTAAATGTGTTATGTTTACATGTAAGTAGAGATCAACTACCATGCCTCTGAAACCCATTCAAGTTGAGCAACCCTTCATGTAATGGGGCTTAGATTTCATAGGTGTGATTCATCCCCCATATATTACTAGTCATAAGTGGGTTTTGATAGCCACTGAGTACTTTACGAGGTGGGTAGATGTAGTTTCACTCAAGGAAGCAAATGAAAATTGAATTTTAGAGTTTTATGATAGCCTAGTGGCTAAGTTTGGGGTCCATTCTACCATTATATTAGACAATGATTTGTATTTTAGTAGTGAAAAAGTATGTGAGTGCACCCTTTATCATGTCATATATTTAAAGTCTTCATCCAATTACTATTTTGAGGGCAATGAATTAGTAAATTCCACCAATAAGAACTTGATTAAGATCATAAAGAGGGTAATGGAGAATAACCAAATAGGATGACATACCAAGTTAAAGACTACCTTATGGGAAGATAAGATTACTCTAATAATGTTATTGGTCACTATCCTTACCTCTTGGTTTATGGTATAAAATTGAAACTAGCCATTTTATTCGAAATTCCACACTTGGAATTTTCACATCAGTTGGAGCTCATGGAGAATGATGTAATGGAAGTATGAATGAACGAGTTGAGAGAGTTGGAAAAAACAAAGGGAAAATTATATGCATGCTATATGGTCCAACAAAGACTAATTAAAAATATATTTTTATAGGAGAGATTCATCTAAGACCTTTCAATAAGTTGATCTTGTAATCAAGTGGGATGAAGACCATGCCAAGCTAGGTAAACATTCAAAATTTGATAGCCTTTGTAGTGGTCCATATGTCATTACTATGTTTAAGAAGAGTAATTATTTAAAATTATCCAAAATTAGTGGTGAATATATCCATATTAATATCAATGGGATGTTCCTCAAGTATTGTTATTAGGAGAACTAGTCCTCTTATACATAGTAACAGTTTCCTTCCTCTAAGTGATATTACACATGATTGTTAATTGTTGGTATGTTTTAGTTGTTTGATTTTGTTTCCTATTTTTTGTATTTTTGTTTTTTTTATTCAATATACAAATTTTGACAATTTAAAAGTGTATTGAAGGTATTTTATGTAACTATGAGTGATAATAAAGAGATTTTAGATTCTTTTGACTACCAGGCTAGTCAAAGAAGTTGAGTCACCATAAATGTTGACCACTTTCTATCCTTAGGCTTAGAAAGGTGATATATTAAGTATATATATATTTATTCTATCATGAGAACCTCATAATTGTCATATCTCTTGAGTAATTAGGGAAATTCAAAGGAATGTTCATTGACTATCATATGAAGGAAGTAGGTCTCAATGTCTTATCATTGTTATGTCTCTATTGTAATTTATGTTAAGTATCCTCATGATGTTTGAGTATGTTTATATGTCTTAATTCAAGGATTGAAGTGGTCTTATGATCTAGAGTGCCTTAGTAAAGATGGTTAAAGATGAAAACTGATGACTCACCATGAGATTTTCTTATATATTTGGTATATGCAAGTTATGGATGAATATAAGCTTTGAAAGGTGGTGAAGATACATAGAACCCCAATTCAAACTTTTAAGAAGGATATAAGTTACTATTTGTGATATTCATTCATAAATATTATTTTGAGCCTATATTTATGTTGTCTAAAATAAATGTTTTGGTATTACAATGAATCGTTTTGACCTCAAAAGACCAATAAATCATCAATAACATATTTAATCACCATCATGGTCATTATATTTCTTTATTCAAATGGTTTTATGATTTTAAATTGTCACCTCTATGAGTCTAGAACATTATTTTACCATTAAGAGAGCTCACACATGTGAAAACATCCTAATTTTGCTCTCCAAAATGTTTTACTTATTTTGGGATGCCTCTTGAATCACATTTTACATCATATTGCCCTAAAATGGTGGTTTAGAATTGAAACATGAGGAAATGAAATAGAATTTGTAGTATTCAAAATTCTTTTTAAGTAGTACAGATATTTACATTATGTATTTGCTCAAGACAACTCATTGATATGCAAGAAATTTCTTTTAAAACCACATGGTGAAGAGATTAGAATGTTTAAGGGCTTGATAATCTAAAAACCAATGTGTTTTCTCTACTCAGTTCATTGGAATATATCAAGAGAAATTTAGGTTTGTGCTCAATCTGTATAGGAGAGAGAGAAATATAATTCAAGATCTTGATAGAGGAAATACACCTTATGAACTTACAATAATGGGTACTAGTTATTGGTTTATTATTTCCAACTTTGTGAACAAATTTTAAGAACTTAAGGGATCTGGTCACCATTCACATCTACACAAGGCAAAAAGAGCATAATGGTTTTATTGAGTTTCTGACTATTTTGGTTAAAATAATGGTTTTTCCTAATTCTTTAGGTCTTGAAGATACCTTTCATTAATTCCTTAGAATTTTTGATATACATGTGTGAGTATATAGGGATGAATAATAACTAAACTACCAAATCTATAGTCTACAAGAAATTTTGAATGGTTGTATGATTCAATGATGGATCTAAGGTTATCAAGACACAATAAGAGATTGTATGAGGTGTTTCATTCATGATCATATGTCCTTATTATTAAATCTTAATCAAGCCTTACAACCCAAAAACCACCAATCTATCTTAAAACAATATCATAGTCTCAGTTAGTAGATGCTAAAGTCACTTAGCAGATGTTAAGTTTGTTTATAGAATCTTAGGTTTCTCCTTTCATTGTGTATGCTTCTTTGAGAACTTATAAAATGGTATATTTTGTTAAGTCATATGCATATGATTGTCTATGATCCTTTTATACTATCTTGATTGTGGATTAATGTTTCATTCCATTCCCTCATGATTCATTCCATTTTCATAACTTTCACACTACAATTTAACTATTATTGTAAGCTTAGCATTCCATTCTTAGTTTTCATATATTATATTATCACCACACACATATCACTAATACACATTCATATCATGAATCCAATTCTTTGGTGTTCCTCGGGGTTATTAAGAACCATCATTTTCTTAAAGATGTGTTATACAACCTTAAACATTGTTAAATGAGTAAATCATCACCTATAGACTATAAGGGAGGACATATTGATCTTGAGATAATGAAGTGATCAAGTATGTTTGAAAGATACTTGAAATTATTTTGAAAATATATAGGTTTTAAATAAATTTTTAGGGCTATTGGTGTGAGGGTGAGTTTCATGGAGGTCTATATAAGACATTATAAACTAACTCACTAAGCATGTTTCTTCCTTGAGAGGTAACTTCACATGCTCACTATTGTATGAATCTTATGCATGGGAGGTTGGGAACTTTAGGATAGGTGGAGGGCTTATTCTACTAGAGTTTTGTGGGATTAGTTCATAGATTTAACTCCTAAACTCTATGAATCATTGTTAAGAGTCACGAGTACTCTTAAAAATCTCTAAAACCCTAACAAGGACCTAACTAAAAGGCATTCAAATAGATGGAAGTTACTTGACAAAGTCCTAATTCATGTTTTAAACTTAGAAGATACCCTGGGCATGGTACTTTTTTGTATGGATGGTGTACAAACCTATCAAAAA
>JARHVA010002108.1:2567500-2665000 GCA_037957365.1 Torreya grandis
GATTTAGAGCCTTCTTATTTTTAATTAGTGGTTAGTACCCTAAAAATTATATAATATTTTATTACTTTTGATCATGATGACATGCCATCTTAGATAGTTATTGATCAAAATTTACCACTATTCATACAAGCTCAAGTCAAAACTAGCACAGTTAAGAGAGTTCTAGTTGATAGTGGTTCCAAAATTAATATATGTAATATTACATTCTTATATACCATGGGTGTGGATATGGAATCCATGCAAAAATCATATAATAACATTAGAGGGTTTGATGATATACCAAAATAGACATTCGGAACCATTGTTTTAGATATCATGGTAGGACCTCAAACCCTTTTTACATAGTTCCAAGTCATGCCAAGTCCTCTTAATTATAATCTTTTACTTAGATGACCTTGGATACATGTTATGGGGGTAGTTCCTTCTAATCTTCATTGATGTGTTAAATTTCTCCATGAAAAATAACTATACACATATCCAACAGATAACCAACCATTAAGATATTGTCAAACTACATAATCTTCTTTGACTATTTTGCTAGATGGGAAACCTCATATCATAGTTTAACCACCACCTTATTGAATTTATTTTGATCAGATACATACATATGAGGTTGGAGAGACTAGCACTTCTCACACTCCTCCACTTAAAGTTATGTCCTCAGCTCCAAATATTTAGCCAGTCACAAAAGCTTTAGTTGTTATAGCTACTCCAATTATAGACACTCTTAAAGCACCATTTTCTTCTACTATAATAGTTGATGAGACTCCCATATCATAGTTACCCCTTGTGTTAAATTTTGAGTTACCATATATATATGATGTTGATAAAGATTCCTAGACTTTTTTAGATGATGATACGACACCCACACTCATAGATGACTATTTGTGTGGATTGAGATTTACACCAATAGGCCTAGGAGAGTAACAAGATAACTCTAGATCTCTCATTACACATCCTACATGACTCTTAGCATCTCACACTACACTCTCAGGATATATAGATAACTTGGCACATACATTTCACGTGGTTACCTTTATAGATATAGAGCTAGTCATTCAAATTTGAGAAGGTCACACATAACATCAACCATAGATTATGCTAAATATGTTACTTGATCATGGATTAATCACATTACCTATAGTGTGACATAGATCTATTAATAGATTATCACAATAATATGGTCGCCCATTTTATCTTTTTCACATGATTATAAACCATGACACAAACTCTTGTACAACTTTACAACAAATATTGGATAAAATATATGTTTAGGGTATTATTTAGATTATAATACCACTAGTACCAAATTTGACACTTCCACCATAGTAATTTACTACCAAAGTTGAACATACTAGATGAGAATCAATATCTCCACCACTATAGTAACCTTCAGTTCACCTTCAGCAATATGACATCATATACACAACATATACACCATATGATGATACTTATGATCATGATCTTGAGGCATTTGATTATGGTCATGATCTTTTCCTCCATCTCCCTCCCCAATGATTTTAATCCTTAAACCCTTCACCCCCTCCATCCTAGTCTTTGATGTCATTGTATACATATTGATTTATTAATATGATTGTATATATTCATTTCAATTACCTGCCAATAGTTTTTTATGCTTGATTGTATATAAATTATATAAAAAAAATCCAAAAAAATTTAAATATTTTAAATTATAAAAAAATTCAAATATTTTGTTGGATGGTGGAGCTTGATCTTATTTTAATACCCAATTTTCAATAGGGGGTGTGGGGGGGCAATGTGGCCCGCCGCGGCCCCCCCCCCCCCCCCCCCCCCCCCCGCCACCCACTAGGGTCACTATGGGGGTCAATGAGGTGGTGACCTATTTTGGCACTATAAAATGTTGTAATTTTGTAGTGAATCTAGACCATTCACTATTATATTATAGATCTAATGGTAGAGATTATGTTTGTAATTTTTTTCCCTAATATGTAACTCTCCTTTGATATGAGGGCATTGTAATGATGGTGGTATGATATATGTGAGTGAAGAGGATATTATAATGGTTGTATTATAGGTTTTTCCCTATATTTATTTCATTAAATAATAAGAAGGATTGGTTATTTTTGTTTGGATGTAGCCTATATTGGGTGAACCACATTAAATCTATGTCTCTATTATGCTATGTTTTTTGAATTTTATTTCTATCTTTAATTAATTAATATTTCTCTATGTTCTATATTCCTAACAACTGGTATTAGATCTAAGGTTTTATTTAATAGATAAACTTGTAGGCAAAGAGGGTTCTTGATTCAAGTGGGAGTAATGGAAAAATAAAACAAGTTTAAGGTTAAAAATTTTAGTGGCCAAAAATACCATCTATGGAAGATGAAAATAGAGGACTATCTATATCGAAAATATCTTTCCTTACCATTGGGTGAAATAACAAAGAATCTAACAACTATGAAGGATGCATATTGGGAGGTTATTGATAGAAAGGCACTAGGAACAATATGGTTGTGCTTGGTAGTGTCGATGGCCTTCAATGTTTCAAAAAAATAAAAAATAGAGGATGTGATAAAGTCATTACACAAAGTATATGAAAAAACCTCAGCCTCTAACAAGGTATTTCTTATGCAGCATTTATTTAATCTATAAATGTTAGAAGGTGGGTCTACTGTTGATCATTTAAATGAGTTTAACATGCTCATAAATTAGTTAAAATTTGTAGGAGTAAATTTTGATGATGAGGTTAGGGATTTTTTGTTCATTGTCATAAATCTAGAATAGCTTGGTCATGGTTGTGAGTAATTTTGTCTCTGGTTCAAACACTTTAAAGTTTGATGATCTTATTAGTGTTATTCTTAATAAGGAAATATGATGAAAAGGCATAGCTGAGACATCAAGTAATACTGACTATGGAAAATATGGGAAGGCAAAAGGATAGAGGAAAGGGTCTAGGGAATTGTGGTAAGTTTAATAAGGGTAGATCCAAATATAGAGGAATGTTGGTGTTCTAGATTTGTGGGAAGAAAGGACACCTAAAGAAATATTTTTGGTATCAAAAAGGAAACCAAGGAGATGGATAAAAAGATAACAATAAAGAATCAAATGTGGTAGGTGATGTGTTACAAGATGATTTAATCATTTCTTTAGATAATACTAATAATTCTTGGGTGTTAAATTTAGGGGCTTCATTTCATGCTACACCCCATAAGAAATATTTTCAAGACTATGTTCAATGTGATTCTGGATAAGTTTATTTGGGTGATGGTGAACCCTATAAAATTGTAAGAAAGGTTAAGATATAGATAAAAATATATAATGGAAACAAATGGATGTTGAAAGAGGTAAGGTATGTTCCTAAGTTGAGAAGAAATATAATTTCAATAGGGCAGTTGAGAAGTGAGGGCTACATGGTTACATTTGTAAAAAATTCATGGAAGGTCACTAAAGGATCATTGGTAATAGAAAAAGGAGAGAAGGTAGGTACATTATATTTATATAATGGTAATGTTGACTCTTTTATTGATTTAACTTCTATAAAAGTGGATACAAAATTATGGCACCACAGACTTGGGCACATGAGTGAGAAGGGGATACAACTTCTCCACTCAGAATTTGTTGCCAAATTTAAAGAAGAAGGATATGGAATTTTTTAAGCATTGTGTTTATGAAAAATAGAAGAGATTCATATTTATTAGAGTTGAGAAGACAAAGAAGAATGAAAATTTAGAACTAGTACATATAGATGTATGGTGATCGGCTCAGGTATCATCCCTTAGTGGATCTTCTTATTAGGTTACTTTTATTGATGATGTAACTAGAAAAACTTGGGTTTATTTCATAATAAAAAATATAATGTTTTTGATACTTTTAAAAAATGGAAATCTTTGGTTGAGAATGAGACAAGAAATAAGTTGAAGTATATTAGATCAGACAATGGAGGTGAATATTTTAGCAAGGAATTTGATAATTATTATTCATGAAATGGGATTCATATAGAGAAGATGGTTCCAAGAAACCACAAAAAAATGGTGTGTCATAAAATATGAACAAGACAATCATGGAGTGTGTAATAAGCATGAGATTACATGCAAGGTTGACCTTATAGTCTTGGGTAGATGTTGTGGATACTACTATTTACTTAATAAATAGAGGGCCTTCAATTCCCTTTGATGGTGGCATTCTAGAAGAAGCATGGATAGGTAAAAAGGTAGATTACTCCTTCTTAAAGACTTTAAATTGTGAATCATTTTCCATATTGATAAAGAAAATAGAACCAAGCTTGAAGCAAAATCCAAGAAATTTAATTTCATTGGATATAGAGTTAATGATTTTGGTTATTGTCTATAGGATTTTAAAAATCATAAAATCATTAGGAGTAGAGATATGATCTTTAACGATAAGGTCATATATAGAGATTAGTTTCAAGGAAAGAAATAAGAAAAGCCAAATATAAAAAATGCATTACTTGATGAAATCATAGGAAATGAAACTCTAAAATTGCCAAAAAATCAAAATGTACAAAAAATATAACAAAAAGTACCTCAAACTCCTGAAAGTGTGGTTAGAAGATATAAAAAAGTAAGTAGACCCCTTGAATGATAATCTCCTTCACTTTATTATTTATTATTGTCTGATGGTGGTGAGCTAGAAAGCTATGAAGAAGCAATCTAGGTAGAAACTAGAAAGAAGTGGGAGCAAGGCATGAAAGAGGAGATGGACTCCATGGTACATAACCAAACTTGGTATTTGGTTTAGTGCCTAGAATTAAAATAGCATTGTAGAATAAATGGGTTTATAGGTTGAAGGAAGAAGATGGAGGCAAAAAGAGGTACAATGCCAAACTTTGTTGTAAAGAGGTTTGCACAAAAGAAAGGTATTGATTTTAATGAAATTTATCTAGTTATAAAAATGAATTATATAAGAATTATTTTATGTTTGATAGTAGTAGAAGATTTTCACCTTGAACAGTTAGATGTGAAGACTGCTTTCCTTAAAGGTTATTTGGATGAGGAAATATATATGGAGAAACCACAGGGATACAAAGTAAAAGGTAAGGAGAAAATGGTGTGTAGGTTGAACAAGAATTTGTATGGTCTAAAGCAAGCTCTAAGGTAGTGGTATTTGAAATTTGACATGTTTATGGTACAACAAGGTTATAATATATGCCATTTTGACCATTTTATCTATTTTAAGAGATTAGATAATGGCATCTATATTAACTTGTTATTATATATAGATGGCATGCTAGTTTTAGGGCCTAACATGCAGGATATAAATGATCTCAAAAGAAAATTAGCAAATCTTTTTTCAATGAAGTATTTAGGTGCTTCAAATAAAATCCTTGGTATGAGAATAAAAAGAGACTAGAGAAATATAAAATTGACATTATCTCATGAAGATTACATCAAGAAGGTGTTAGTCAAGTTTGATATGCAAGATGCAAAACCAGTGAGTAAACTGATGCAGGAGCATCACTACTTAGAGTGCATTTATTTCATTTTGGCTTTGATGTAGCTATTTTAATTGTCTTGTTTTTTCCTCCATTTTTTGCATTTTGAAAATTTGTTTTTATTTATTTTTTATTAGCCTGAAAATATAGTCTGTTAGGCAAATATTTAAACCGTTTTGAATCTTCTTATGTTTAGAAGATTGTTTTATGCATTTTTGGGGAGACTGTTGTGCCCAGCTCAGGATAGAATTAATTAGCTAAAATGGGAGCATAAGCAGATTGGTGTGGGTGAAAAAGATAAAAACAAAATGTACATGAAAACAAGGGAAAGGATGGCAATTGAAGCAGCAGGGGGCGTAGGAGGAAGACTGGTAGCACAGAATATTACTAGGTGAATATTGTTTTGATATATATATTAATAAATTATGTGTGATTCCTTTGTCAATGGAGTTGTCTTGGTTTCCTGAATCCAAATATGTGAAAAGGAGGCGTCGCCATTTTTGCTGGGCATTGTGATTTTTCTTCAAATTCATTTTGTTGAATATTGTTATTTTGCTTCAAATCCATTCTGCTGGGCGAACATTTTTAAATGCATTGAGTGTTGTTGGTTCAATATATTGGGTCAGTTACCAAATACAAATCAATGCCATATATGTTGTTCCCATTGTTGTTGCTGGGACGTGCAAAGGAGCATTTGTTTTAAACATAATGCTAGGCATTCTATGTTGGCTGGTCACCACATTGTGCTGGGCGTTCCAAATGCCGACTCATTGTGTTAATCCAAATGCTGGGCCGCAGTTTTGTTTTTATCTACATTGTTACAAATTTTGGGCCATATTAACTCTATTCTGGGTGCTCAATGTGTTGAGTAAACAAAATGCCTATTTCCATTGTTAAGCCAAATATATTGGCTGGGCCGTATTGCTTTAAAACACATTATTTGAAAATCTCACCCCTTGTAATGCTGGGTGTGTTGGGCCACCCCAACAAATTAAATATAACTTCAACCAATGGAAATGTATGCTGGACCCTTTCAAATTTGATAAAACCAATGAAATGCTACTCTCTCTCCTCTGCTTGTTTTCCTTGTGGATATTTCGAGCTCTATCTTTAGTTTTCTCTGTATAAGAGCTGCGAAGAGTTCTTCAATCCATATTGATTTTTGAATGTGGAAGAATTATTTTTCTAGTTCGAATCCTATTCGGGTTAAGATACACATTACTCCTCTATAATGAAATTGCTAAAATTTCAAAGTGATATTTTGTGAGAAAAAGAAACAATTATTCAAAATGAATGTTTTATGCCTACCATTTGAGGCTTCCTACTTATAAATTAAAAGTTTACTAAAAATTTTAGTATAGCCTGTGTGTTGCAAGTAATTGGTACTCATCATTTGGTATCAGATCACAAGGCATTGTGATCCAAGCCAAAGAGAAATAGAACTAGATTTGTGAACAAAAAGCAAGATGGCCATGAGAATTAGGAACAGAGGTAGAGCTAGAGGAAGGAGACCTAGAGGACAGATTGCACTGGTAGAGGAGATTAGGAACCTGACAGCTAGGCTGCAAGACCTGGAGATGGCTCAAAGAAGAGGCACTGACATGGGTGAAGTTAGTGACAGAGAAGAGGAGCCACTAGAAGATGAATTGGTGGTGGAAGAAGAAACAGGTGAAGAGAGGTTAATCAAAGCCATTATGAAGGTGAACACAAAGCCAAAAATGGAGGTTCTAATGTATGAAGGTAATTTGAATGTTGAAGAATTAATTGATTGGATTAATGCATTAGACAAATATTTTGAGTATGAAGGAATTGAAGAAGATGAAAAGAAAGTCAAGTATGCCATGACAAGGCTAAAGAAACATGCATCCCTATGGTGGGATGGAGTGCAATAAGAAAGAAGAAGGAAAGGGAAGCCAAAGATCAGAAGCTAGGATAGAATGGTAGCAAAAATGAAAGGTAAGTTTATGCCTAAAGATTATCAAGCAAATCTTTTTAAGCAATTACAAAATTTGAAGCAAAAAGAATTGTTTGTGAAAGAATACACTGAAGAGTTTTATATGTTGACTATAAGATCAGGTCATATTGAGGATGACATAGAGAAGGCAGCTAGATACACCAATGGCTTGAAATTTTCCATTCAAGATGAAATTAGTCTCCTCATTCCTAAGATAGTTGAGGAGGCATATCAATTTGCCTTGAAAGCTGAGGAGAAGATTGCAAGGAAATAAGCATCCTTCTCAAGAGGAAGGGGCAAGTTCAGTAGAGGTAGAGGATTTCAAGGAGGTAGAAGATAGCTACAAACATCTCATGAAGAGGCCAACAACTCACAAAGTTCAAGAGGCAGCTATACACCAAGAGGATGAAGACCATACCAAGGATATCAAAGAGGAAGAGGAAGATTCATGGGTAAATGCTTTAAATGCAACAAGTATGTAGGACACAAGGCATATGAGTGTCTAGAGAACCCTTCTACCAGCCATGAGAGAGGTGTACATGTGACTGAAGGTGAAAAACAAAATGCAAAAGTTACAGCAGCTTATGAAGATACTCCAGAAGAAGGTGAGTCTCTTTTGATGAAAAGAATTTTATTAAAGCCAAAAAAAGAAGTTGTAGAACCACCTCAAAGGAAAAATTTATTTAGAACCACATGTAAGAGTAAGGGGAAATGCTGTAAGGTCATTATTGATAGCGGAAGTACTAACAATCTTGTGTCAACTGAGATGGTGGAGAAACTAGGCTTGAAGGAGGTACATCCTACACCTTATCAAGTCTCTTGGCTACAAAAAGTACACAAACTTCTGGTAAGTGAACAATGCAAAGTAGATATTCAGATAGGAACATATAAGGATCAGATTTTGTGTGATGTCATGCCCATGGATGTATGTCATATCTTGCTTGGAAGGCCTTGGCAATTTGACAGGAAGGCCATACATGATGGAAGGAAGAAAACATACATGTTTGAAAAGGATGGGATCAAGCATACACTTACACCATTGAAAGAAGAAGCTACTGTTGTTGTTGGATAGAATTCTAAAGTTTTGATAGTAAGTGGCAAAAAGTTTCTACATCAAATGAAGAAAGAAGAGGTAAACTTTGATGTAATTGGTAAGCCAAGGAGTGTAGTCACTAGTACTAAGTTGATTGATTTGCCACTAGAGATTCAAGATATGTTGAATGAATACATTGACATTATGGTAGATTATTTACCTAATGAGTTACCACCATTGAGAAGTATTAGCCATCACATAGACTTGATTCCAAGAGCAAATCTTCCAAACAAGGCTGCCTACAGGTTGACACCAAAGGAGAATGAAGAGATCAAACATCAAGTTCAAGAATTGTTAGACAAAGGATTGGTAAGAGAGAGTTTAAGTCCTTGTGCTATCCCTACAGTGTTGAGTCCTAAGAAAGATGGGAGTTAGAGAATGTGTACAGACTCCAGAGCAATCAACAAGATTACTATCAGGTATAGATTTCCATTGCCAAGAATTGATGATTTACTTGATTTTTTAAGTGGAGCTACATATTTCTCTAAGATAGATTTAAAAATTGGTTACCATCAGATTAGGATAAGAGAAGGGGATGAACAGAAAATAGCCTTCAAGATTAATGATGGACTCTATGAGTGGTTAGTTATGCCATTTGGACTAACCAATGCACCAAGCACCTTCATGAGGCTAATGAATGAAGTGTTGAAGGAGTTCACTGGTAAGTTTGTGATATTGTATTTGGATGATATTTTGGTGTTTATTCAAACTAAAGAAGATCATTTGAAACATTTGAGGATGGTGTTGAGTAAACTACATAGGGAGAAGTTGCTAATCAATTTCAAAAAGTGCAGTTTTTTTAAAACAGAGTTGATATATTTGGGATTTTTGATTTCAAAAGAAGGATTGAAGATGGATAAGGAAAATATTAAAGCCATACTTGAGTGCCCTACACCCAAGAACACATATGAGATAAGAAGCTTTCATGGTTTGGCTAGCTTCTATAGGAAATTCATAAGAAATTTTAGTGGAATTGTTGCTCCAATGATGGATACAATCAAGGGTGATAAAAGAAGTTTTTGTTGGACTGAGGTTGCTAATAAGAGTTTTAGATTGTTGAAAAAGAAGGTAACTGAAGAGCCAATCTTGACCTTGCCTGATTTTAATAAGCTTTTTCAAGTAGAATGTGATGCTAGTGGAACTGCAATAGGTGTTGTTTTAAGTCAGGATGGGAAGCCTATAGCATACTTTAGTGAGAAGTTAAGTGATGCTAAGAAGAAATATTCAGCTTATGATCAAGAATTCTATGCTATTGTATAAGCTTTGAAGAAGTGGAGGCATTATCTTTTGCCTAAATAATTTGTTTTATTCACTGACAATTATGCCTTACAGTTCATTAGCAATCAGAATAAGTTGAATCAAAAGCATGTCAAATGGATTGAATTTTTACAAAGTTTCACATTCACTATTAAACACAAGTAAGGACAATCTAACAAGGTTGTATATGCCTTAAGCAGGAGAAATCTGATCATACAAGAGTCTCAAGTAAGTATTGTGGGATTTGAAGATTTGAAGGAGCTATATAAGGAAGATCCAGACTTCAAGGAACCATATGAAGCTTGCATGAATCTAGTAGGGGTTGAAAGAAGTCCTTGGATAAATTTCATGGTCCAAGAGGGTCTGCTGTTCAGAGGCAGCCAGCTTTGCATTCCCAAGAGTTCCATGAGGGAGAATTTGTTGAAGGAAAAACATAGTGGCAGCTTATCAGGACATTTTGGGAAAAACAAGACATTAGCACAATTGAGTGCTCACTACTATTGGCCAGGTATGAGTAATGATGTTAAGAAATTTGTTGAAAGGTATAAAATATGCCAATATGCTAAGGGAAGTAGTCAAAACATAGGCTTGTACCAGCCACTACCCATTCCAAATAGGCCCTGGAATTCAATAAGCATGGATTTTGTACTTGGTTTGCCAAGAACTCAAAAAGGGCATGATTCCATATTTGTTGTGGTAGATAGGTTTTCAAAGATGGCTCACTTTATTCCATGTTTCAAAACAAGTGATGCTACTCACATAGCTAATCTATTCTTCCAGGATATTGTTAGATTGCATGGATTGCCTAGAAGTATTATTTCTGACAGGGACACCAAATTTGTTGGACATTTTTGGAGAACCTTATGGAAGAAATTGGGAACACAACTAAATTTCAATTCAGCCTATCATCCTCAAATAGATGGCCAAATAGAGGTTGTCAATAGGAGCTTGGGCAACATCTTGAGAAGCTTGGTAAGTATGCATCTGAAATAATGGGATCTTGCACTTGCACAAGCTAAATTTGCCTATAATGATTCTCCTAATAGAAGTACAAGATTGAGTCCATTTCAAATCATGTATGGAATGCATCGAAGAGGCATGTATGAGTTAAGAAATCTAAGCAACATGGAGACAAGGAGTGCTTATGCGGAAGAATTTGCCAATGCCATGCAAAATTTGCATGAACATGTAAAGAAGAAACTTGAAGAAAACACCATCAAGTACAAGCTAAGGGCAGATCAAAAGAGAAGAGAGGTCAATTTTAGTACTGGAGACATTGTTCTTGCTCATCTCAGAAAAGAGAGGTTTCCAAAGAAAGAATATAACAAGTTGAAGGTAAAGAAAATAGGACCATGCAAGGTAATAAGGAAGTTTTCAAATAATGCATATGAAATAGAACTACCAAAGGGGATTGGAATTTCTCCAATTTTTAACGTTGCAGATTTATATCCATACAAGGATGAAGGACAATCAGCTAAAGAAACTGAAACAGAGGGAGACGAAGTTATCCAATGGGAGCAGCAACTACCAAAGGAAGTGCCAAAGGAAATTGAGAGTATTTTAGAAAAGAAAGTAGTTAAAAATACAAGAAACAAAGAATACTTCTAGTATCTAACTAAGTTGAAGAATTTACCAGCTAAAGATGCAACATGGTTGACTACAGATGATATCCTTAAGCTGGGCACAAGTATAGACGAAGTGATGTAGAAAAATAACAAGTAAAGAATACTTCTTCTGCTGGTTGGAAGAATGATACAGGAGCATCACTACTTAGAGTGCATTTATTTCATTCTAGCTTTGATGTAGCTATTTTAATTGTCTTTTTTTTCCCTCCATTTTCTGTATTTTGAAAATTTGTTTTTTTTATTAGCCTGCAAATATAGTCTGTTAGGCAAATATTTAAACCATTTTGAATCTTCTTATGTTTAGAAGATTGTTTTATGCATTTTTGGGGAGACTGTTTCACCCAGCTCAGGATAGAATTAATTAGCTAAAATGGGAGCATAAGCGGATTGGTGTGGGTGAAAAAGACAAAAACAAAATGTACATGAAAACAGGGGAAAGGATGGCAATTGAAGCAGCAGGGGGCGTAGGAGGAAGACTGGTAGCACAAAATATTACCAGGTGAATATTGTTTTGATATATATATTAATAAATTATGTGTGATTCCTTTGTGAATGGAGTTGTCTTGGTTTCCTGAATCCAAATATGTGAAAAGGAGGCGTTGCCATTTTTGCTGGGCATTGTGATTTTTCTTCAAATTCATTTTGCTGAATATTGTTATTTTGCTTCAAATCCATTCTGTTGGGCGAACATTTTTAAATGCATTGAGTGTTGTTGGTTCAATATAATGGGTCAGTGACCAAATACAAATCAATGCCGTGTATGCTGCTCCCATTGTTGTTGCTATGATGCACAAAGGAACATTTGTTTTAAACATAACGCTAGGCGTTCTATGTTGGCTGGTCGCCACATTGTGCTAGGCGTTCCAAATTCTGACTCATTGTGTTAATCCAAATGCTGGGCCATAGTTTTTTTTTATCTACATTGTTACAAATTCTGGGCCATATTAACTCTATTCTGGGTAGTCAATGCGTTGAGTAAACAAAATGCCTATTTCCATTGTTAAGCCAAATATATTGGCTGGGTCGTATTGCTTTAAAACACATTGTTTCAAAATCTCACCCCTTGTAATGCTGGGTGCATTGGGCCGCCCCAACAAATTAAATATAACTTCAGCCAATGGAAATGTATGTTGGACCCTTTCAAATTTGATAAAACCAATGAAATGCTACTCTCTCTCCTTCACTTGTTTTCCTTGTGGATATTTCGAGCTCTATCTTTAGTTTTCTCTATATAAGAGCTGCGAAGAGTTCTTCAATCCATATTGATTTTTGAATGTGGAAGAATTAGTTTTCTGGTTCGAATCCTGTTCGGGTTAAGATACACATTACTCCTCTGTAATGAAATTGCTGAAATTTCAAAGTGATATTTTGTGAGAAAAAGAAACAATTATTCAAAATGAATGTTTTATGCTTGCCATTTGAGGCTTCTTGCTTATAAATTAAAAGTTTGCTAAAAATTTTAGTATAGCCTATGTGTTGCAAGTAGTTGGTACTCATCATTAAACCTTTGGGAGGGAACTTAAAATTAAGTAAGGAATAGTGTCCTAAAATGCAAGAAGAAATCAATTACATGTCTAAATTTCTATATGATTCAACAGTTAGAAGTTTGATGTATGTTATGGTGTGCACAAAACTAGATATTTCTCATGTAATGGGAGTTATCAACAAGTTTATGAATAATCTAAGAAAGGAGCACGAGGATGAAATTAAGTAGATTCTTAATTACTTGAGAGGGACCATTGATAGATGATTATTATATGAAGTTTCAAATGTTACCTTATAAGTATATGTTGATGTAGACATGGCTGGAGATTTAGATGGAAGGAATAGCACCACAAGTTATGTATTCACTATTGGTGACATAGAGGTTAGTTGAATTTAAAAATTGTAGAAGATAGTTAATTTATCAAATATAGAGGTAGAGTATGTTATATATATAGAAGATAGCAAGGAGATGATATTAATACAACAATTCATGAAAGAGTTGAGGCATAAGAAGGAAGATTGCAAGTTGTACAGGATAGCTAGAGTTTGATTCATTTAGGAAATAACTTAGAATTTCACTCAAGAACCAAAAATATATAACTTAGTTATCACTTCATTAATTTAGTTTTGGAGGATGGTCAATTAAAGTTAGAAAAGATCCATACAAGTCAGAATCTTATAGATAAGCTAATAAAAGTAGTCACAAAGGAAAACCTAGAGAGTTGCTCAGATTCAATAGGTCTTTAGGGATGAAAAAGAAGATGAGAAAAAAGCTAGGGTCAAAGTTAAAATAAAATTCCAAGGAAGAGTTGTAGCAGTGGATTTGAAACAATTAGTCTCCAAGTAGGAGATTGTTAGATAGTGGAGCCTAATAATATTTTAATGCTTGGTTCTTGATAGGGGGTGTCAATGGGCAATACCCCCACTAGGTCATCATGGGTGTCTAAGTGGGTGGTGACCTATTTAAGCACTATAAAATGTTGTAATTTCATAGTAAATCTGGACTATTCACTATTAGGTTACAAATCTACTAATAGAGATTATGTTTGTGAATGTTTTTCCCTATTATGTAACCCGCCTTTGATATAAGGGCATTGTAATGATGGTGGTATGTTGTATTTAAGTGAAGAGTATATTATAGTGGTTATATTATAGATTTTTTCCTTCATTTGCTTGACTAAATAATGACTAGTTATTTTTATGTGGACATAGCCCATATTGGGTAAACCACGTTAAATCTTTATCTCTATTATGTTGTGTTTTCTGCATTTTATTTCTATCTTTAATTAATTAATATTGCGCTATTTTATATATTCCTAACATATTTAAAAATACCAAAAACATTACGATTTTATGAATTATCCATGCTTTACATTTCTACTATCATACTAGACTTACATTTGTTATTCTATGTTATTGTTTCTCAATGATATTCTACATTTCTACTATCATGCTAGACTTACATTTCTTCTTTGATTGTGTGCAATGATATCCAGACCCTTGATTTCTTCACTTTATCCATTGAGGGGGCATCCTACTTATACATTCGAGACACACATTGATATATCTTTCCCCTAGGGGCATCTTTATCATGACTACACTATCCAGGTTATGTAATTTTTACACCACACACTCTAGTTATCATGGTGATGTACATTATTTACTAGCTTATATAGATTACTCTACCAACATTCACTAGTATATATCACTTGTGTATTTTTTATCATATACATAGTCTTATACTAAGAAGCCTTTCATACATTATCTTCTTGATTTGATTAGTTAGATGTGTTTTTACTTCCAATTTTTTACATGCTTTCTTTTCTTACTTAGAGTAGCTTGATGTGATTGCATTTCTCAGTTCATGTTTGTATCCTATATGTACCTTAGGACCTTTACCAATGTCCTTTGATTATATTCATGTGTGTGTCTTAGGACATTTTCCAATTTCCTTCACTTTTACTCTTCCATATGATTTTGGATTTCACACTAACATTACTTGTTTCAATTATATGTGTATGTAGCATTTGGACATGCCTTGTATGCTTGCTTTCTAGTTTGAGTGGCATATGCCCAATGCCCTTGTTTTATTATCCCCTTGGACACTCTTTTATTCTTCCTACTTCTTGTCTTGTGTGCTTTTTTCTTGTTTTCTTCTCATTATTTGCAATGCCATGATCCACATCATGCATTATCTTGCTTTATTAGATTTCCTAATGGACATCATGATCCATCCCTCCAACTATAAACTAACTAAAAACTAATCAGACCTATAGTTATAGTTTAGTACATTTCATATACTATTACATTATTATATCTATCTAAGAATACCCCTATTGATATAACAATCTCACAATACAAACCATACTATATCTTGATATATAGTATTAACTATCATTGTTATATCATGTATCTTTGTAACATAGCACACTTGTAGGGATCTTTATTTTGAGGTTAGTTATTTTAAGGTCTTAATTCATACCCTTAGTAGAGGGGGGACCAAATAGGTGTTTTGTCACAAAGATCAAATCTCCTAATGGTCAAAAAAGTAGCTTTCAAAACACCTAGAACAATAACCAAACATCAAACCAGTCAGAACAAACTAGGAAAATAGTGAAAATGTCAGAATAGTTACCTTATTTAGCCTTGGACAACAAAACCCAACTTGGACTATATTTTCAGTGCCACTACTGTCTATTTTTATCTCTCCTATTGAAATAGTAGAAAAATAGACTTTCTAAAAGTAAGAAAAAAGTACTTTTAGCTATAGTTTTGCACAACTAGATTAGTTCATAATCATTAGTTTTCAATACAATTTTGCCTAGTTAATATAGATATAGGGGGCATCATACATGGCATGATGGCTCTCACTTCCATTTTTAGATATAGAAGTTGATATGACTTCTAGATCAAAATCCATGTTTTAAACACCAATGATTGGGGGCAATGTGCATGACACATTTATTTTCCTTTCTTTTTGAGTTTAGTATTACCTAAGCATTCTCAAAAGTTGTGTGACTTACTCCATCTTTAGGTGGTTGACATCATTTTAGAATGGCTTTCATAAAAGTCTAACTTTTAGTTCTTAAGTTCCCAAGTTCTCGAGTGGCTTTCATACAAGCCTGATTTCCATCTTTCAAAGTGGCCAAGAGTGGCCTAGTTTCTAGCATACATTCAGATATCAAAGTCAACATTTTCAAATCATAGTACATTCATAGGATTTAGGAGCCATCTCATATGACACACATTCTATACTAGTATTAGTTTATATTTTCACTTCATGGGGCAATGATAGATCCAAAGGACTAACTAGCCTTTGTATTCTTGAGCCACATATCTCGAGGGATTGGACACATAATCCAAACATTGGTCAACACATGCATGATCACCTAGCTTCACTTAGTTGGTAAAGATGGAGCTAAAGGGTTAGCCTTTTCATTCTTGAGCCACTCTTAGAGAATTGAGCACTTAGCTCCATTTGTGATATTACTCTGGGTTTAGCATCATTTAACACATACCCAACACATCTAGCATTACTCAACATCACAATAGGTTTTATATTAGTTCACATACCCAATGAGGTGTAGTCATTCCTTTCTCTTCCTCTCTCTCTTACCCAACATTGAACATTCTTATTATAGATATAGTGTATCTAGTAAGAGTTGATCTACTCTTTATTTCACTTGTAGATTTACACTTCATAATGTGTTCTCTCTATGCACACTCAACATCACACAGCTTCATGAGCTTCATCCTTGCAGTTAAGTTTAAGTACAATTTCTATTTTTCCTTTATCCTAGTATTTTGCTTTGTTACATCACTAAAATAAAGGTGGGGCAAATGTAGTCATATAAAATGCAAAAAAATGGTAACTTGAGCATGGATAATGACACCCAACCCATAGGTCCCTCTTTCTTACCTCATGACCTTCATAGGCTTATTTTCACTAATTCTCAGTCATATGTAGCCTTCCAAACTTGGTCCCAGCTCACCCAAACTACTCCTTTCATGACTAATCCTTCCCCTTAGGTCTCATTTACCTAAGACAATAGTACCACATTTAGAATATAGCACTAGTGCCACTCTTGTCTACTTTTGGCACTCTTGTCCAAGTATAATTTTGGCCCTAACAATTAGTTTTTTTTATTCCCCATCATTATCCTTGTCATCCTAATGTGATAAAATTAAATCTATGACCAATAGATCCTTATAAAATCCCATTAAAATATCATTTGGAAAGGGTTAGTAATTATGATTAAGCAAGAAAGAATACAAGCAAGACTACTCAAGAAATCTTCCTTATTCTCTATATACAGCCAGCCAATATACTCACATGCTTATTCATGTCTTTATACTAGTCCCTAGCCATCTCAATCACATCAAATTTATAATTATATATCTTCATATACATTATTTTACAAAGAAAATCAAGTAGGAGAACCAAATATAGCTTGATCCCTCTTCAGAGTATTGGTATGTAGGTAGAATTCCCACATAAGGGGTGTATATCCATGTCTAGTGAATATTACACACACTAAAATCCCCTCTTTCTCAAAATTGGTCAAATCATAATGGAATATAGGGTTTAAATATAAAATCTACCTTACAAGGAGCTCTATAAACTTCTAGCTACCTAAACTTCATAGACATGGTCACACAGACCTAGCAAACACAACCTAGAAAGCTTAGATCCTTGGGACAATAGCAAAAAAGGTGGACTAAATTTTGGTGCCACTCCTATCTATTTTTTATGCTCTTATCCAATCATCAAATGAAGGCTAGATCTTAGTTTGTCATAGTGTCCCAATCTTACACAGTTAATTTCAACCTCTGTCTTAGTCAGATCAATCAGTCTCTAGCTAAGTCTTATTTTCTTTCCCTTATTAATATTTTTATAAAGGTTTGAATTTCAATAAAATTTCACAAATTATTAGTTTAATAATTTCATATTTATTTACTGATTTTAATACTCAAACTGTTTAACTAAATGAGGAATAATACACCAATATTCCCAAAATTGTTAAATCAACATGTAATGTTGTTGGATAGGAAAATTAAAAGTTAGCATTAGTTTAATTTATTTTTATCCATGATTGGTAAAATTAAAATTTTAGAGTATACTCGCATGCCATTCCCCTCTTATATTTCAATATATGCAAGAGCATTACAAAGTAAGCAACATAAGAAACATTGATTTAACAAATTAATTATTTTATTTACAATAACAACAATAACTAAGAAAGCCTTATATTATAAATAAATAACCTTAAAAAATATCAAGAGCTAAAAATATTATAGTCGTAACATTCTCTAACCCTATATAGAAAACACCTTCAAATAATAGCATAAAATTGGTAATGTTCAAATTACTAATAAATAGAAATAACCTTCAAATAATAGAATTAAAAAGTTATATTATTCTAATTTAGTGTTATATAATGTTACCAATAAAATGGCATTCCCATTGGGATGCCTTAACTAGCTGATGCATTTCAATTTCAGCTAACATGTCTATGGGTCCCATGAAAGTAGTCAACTCTCCTTACTCCTCATTTTGTCATTATTTTGTTAACATTCCTTAATATTCATGTGTAATTTTATTGGTAGTGAAAATTAAAATTTAACTCTATTTGAACATATTTTTCTCCCTAACCAATAAATTTAAATGTTGAGAGTATACTCATACACCATTCTCTTGTTCTATTTTGATGTCTACATGAGCATTGCAGAGGAATTGACAAACTAGATTAATATGATCATTATAGATGTGTAGCTCTAAGAATATAATGAGCCAATAGGGTTTAGTATAGGGGGAATAAGAAAACACCTAATGGGATGAAGGATGTGGGAAGCCACTATAGGTCTATAGTAGCTATATGGTTTGTCGACTTACAATAGTCTAAATACAGACTTACATAACCAAGTTAAGGTTAGTGTGATCAAGAACATAAATAAGTAGGTATCTCTAATTAGTCTAACCAAAATAATTCAAGTATATAAAATAAATAAAAAATATGTCTTATAATTTAAAGTTAAAACATATAAACAAATAATAAAATTTATAATGAAATGATGATTCAAAAACATGCAAACCTAGGAAATGAAAGATGATTTCAGCAAAAAAGACATTTTCAAAATTGAATGTGAATGAATTTTAGATTCTAGGCTAAATTATTATCAAAATATAGATAAACATAACGTGTAATCTCTAACCCTATCAATAATACTACAACTAAATAAATAATGATGCCACATTTAAAGCAAAGTGCCCTAAGATTATGTTCAATCAAACATGTGATAAAACTATCAACTGAGAGTTTGAGTTTGATCCTAATAAGATTAATATTTATATGTATTGTATATCTCTATCTAATATAATTTTACCAATCTAGGATAAAGAGTGAGGCATGAAAAAGTAGGATATATTAAGACCAATCCAATTGCATAAATAAGGTGCAAGGATAGCTAATGAAGCACATAAGCCAATATAATAGGATAAAAAAATGAGTAGTAAGTGAGTCAATATAAGATGAAAAACTATTGAATATGTGGATTTCAAAGGGATAAAGTTCAAGAGAGCTAAATAACCATGTATTGTGGAGTAGAGGAAATTAATAAAGATGAAGAGTTTCCAAGAGATCAAACAAATCAAGGAGTAAATCTCAAGAGAGATGATCTATATAACCAAGAATAAATAAGAGAGATATCAAGAAGATGGTTGAGATGAATATTTGGAACTGATAGATGGATAAAAATGGGTGTGTAAAGGCAAATATGACTATTTCTAGTCATTGTGTAATGGATTGGAGTTAAAACAAGAAAATCTAGGTAAGTTGTGGTTTGGGTTGTGGGTAAGCAAAACAATGGGTGGCCTAGGTTGTCTAAGTTCTCTTAAGGTCTAAAAAGTTCCAAAAAGGGCCATGTAGGGTGAAAGAAGGCCTAGAAGGGCTCAGAGTGATGCAGGGATGTTAGGCTCTCTCTAGAGGGTGGTTGTTTTGGATCAAAAAGTTATATCCATCTCTAGGTGGTAAGCATGATGACTAGACATAAAGTCATAGGAAGGATTAGTGTAAAATTATCATGATTACATATACCCTTGAGGTAAACTAAGCTGATATTAAATATAAAAAGGAGTGTTGTGCAATATCTAAAAGTTGAAAAAAAAACTAAGAAAGAGACATCAAGGAAAATAGAGAAAATCACTTGCACTCACCTAATGAGAATAGAAATTTGATAGCATGATTTAAGGGGTATAAGTTTGAACTCTATAAAATCCAAATCTTACATAATAAAGGATAAAAGATGACATAAAACCATAAAATAAAAGAATGCATCACTATGGATTTTGTTATGGTGTTCTATAAATGAGGGATATGGGATATCTATAAATCTTCAAAGGAGGAGAGAAATTCATGCATCACTTTGAAGAGGGTGAAAATCTCAATGTTAAAGATGTTTTAAACCTTGGTGAGCTAATAAATGACTAAGAGATTCATAAAATAATGTATCATATCATGCACCTAGAGCATGGGCATTAATTAGGGCTTCAATGATTGTGTGGTACTTAAAATCATTATTCATCTCATTGGTAAGGAAGAAACCAATCACAACAAACTCATGGATCCATGGAGTCATCAATAATCTAGGACACAAGTTTTGATCCTGAGTTACCTCAACTACCACCATCAGTGTGAATCACCATAAAATGGTGTACCATGATGGGGGTCAAGGACACAAGACACAACCATAAGAATATTATCTTGGCACAAGGAAAAATAAGTGAGTTGCATGAGGGAGACAAAAAAACATGATAAATCCATAATCATCTAAATAAAACCAACATCAACCATGATGAGAGGTAGATAAGGGTAGTATAGGCCCATAAAATATGAGTACTAGCTAGAGAAAATAAGAGAAAGTCCTGAACAACCATAACCAATAACCTAAAACACCTATAAAGACCATAGTGAAATAGGAAGAGGGATTTAGTAGAGGGATGTATATGAGAAATAAAAAGCACTACTGATTAAAAGAAGTAAAATAATCTAGTTCTATCCCAAGATGCATCTAAAGAGGATTGTATAATCCAAAATGTCCAAGAGATCATAAAGGTATGATGATGGACATTGTGAGAGTAATGGTTCATTTAATAGGGGCCTGTGGAGGGTATCTTGGAAAGATATAGGTCTTACCAAGTTACCAACAACTTAGGCCACTTATTAGTCCTAATATGTATCCTACCTTAAAAACTTGTCAAAGGGATTTATCTTAGCACATATTAATGATAAGGATCTGGGTCAGCATCTAAGGTATGAACCTCATCATCTTACATAAATTAGACCATGTGAAATATTGCTATCATAACAACATACATGGAAATGGTTTTAGGGATAGACAAAGATCATGTTCTATAAGAGATGTAAGTTTAACACACAAAAATAAATCTTGACTATCTTGGGTTTAAACTTGACCTAAATATTTACATTACACACTAGCATGACTATTTCATTATTAAAATTGACATAATTATGGTGAGAGTCATAAAAATTTCTATAGCTAATACATAGCTCGTTGAACACCCATAAGGTCATGATGTTCAACATGAAACCCTTGATGATGATGCATCTATTGATGTGGAAATTATCAACTTAGGTCCCAATGTAAAATAGGAATCTATCCCTCTTTTCCAAAATGGGAGGGTCTAGCAAGGAGGTGGGGTCAAAGGACAAGATAGGTGGGTAAGGGAGTTTAAGTATGTCTGAGTTGAACAACACCTCAGTATCATCTTATAGTTTCACCCCACTAAAGAGACCAATATCATCAAATATGAGGCCCTTTTTCTCAAGGCAAAGGCAAGGAAGGTCCCAAATGGAGAGTGATCTATATCTGGCCCTACCTATGGCATGCCGTTGTGAATTTTTGACACCGACTATGGTGTCCAATGAATTATAGGGGTCTTAAGGACACATATGGTATAAGAAGATAAACAACCAACAATCAATGTTTAGAATAAAGTTACAATAGGAAAACCTCAAAAAGGTAAACAACCCATAAAAGATTATTCATTATTTATAAACTAATACAATCCCAATACAAATTATCCTGACAAGGAGGGACTGTAAGTCCTCTATGATAGAGTAAAGGTTCTACCTAACCTAGGGAGTGATATTAAATCTAAATTAAAACTTGAATTTGGTATTCTCAACCCCCATGGGTGGGCCCATGAGACCCACTCCACTAGTATTTATAATGGGGTTAGTCACCTAAACTGAGCATGTGTTGAAAAAGTACTAATAACTATTAGAGGTAATATTAATAGCAGAAATGACCTTGATACTATCATGCTTAGACTTCCTTCTAATTCAACTAAGGAAGAGGAACTAGAAAAGGTATAAGAGTGAGAATTAGAGCAACAATCCCTATTCTTAGATTTATTATTCTTTTCCTTATCATGGTTAGGAAGAGGCTTCATGAACACATCTAACTTGTGGTTGGGATAAAAAAAGTGGAGAGATCTAGGGAGTGAGAGAAGTCTTAACACCAAATTTTTTGGCAACATATTCCTTATCATAATTAGAACTTATTATGATCATAAGGATATGAAATTCACTACCCTCTTCCACTCTTTTTAGGGGATTTATTTTCATTTTGACTATTACTTAGAGTTTTGACCTCATATCCATCATTTTTATCATTCTTCTCTAATGGAAAATTAGTGAGACTATCGTTGGTCATATTATGGTTGTAATTGTGAAAGGAGGACATGTTTTGAGTAGGTACGAACTTAATGACCCTCAAATACCTCAAAGAATTTGATCTTCATACACTCATTATAATTTCATTTTAAGATGGAATCATGTTTTAGGACCTCAAGGTAAACCTCCTACCTTAATGATCATGTGAACATGATGAAGGAGCATCTTTAAACACCTTCATGGAGGACATGGACAAGTGGAAATCATCCTTTTCCCAAGCATGAAAATTTCTAATCATGTTTGGATTCAAATTCAAATTCTTGATTCCCTCCAAAATGTTGTCTTAAGAAGGTTCCAAACCTTTACCTTGGAGGAGTAAATGTAATTATGAAAAATGTAAAAAGTAAAAAAAGTGAGAAAGCTAAAAGTAGTTAAGAGAGAATCCTACATTGGAATCCAATATTATCATAAAGAGAAAATAAGGGGGAGTGATTGAGATTTCCCAACCATAAGAAGTTTGTTATAAAATATTTCACATTTATCATATTGGTTAGCAAATATTGTTTATTTGTTTTTGAGCCCAAGTTGGGTGTAGGTGAGAGAGAAAGGAGTTTACTCTAAAAGAATATTATATGTATATTGTAAAAATTCATTTTGAGGAAGGAGAGGAGAGATGGAGAGGGAGGACCTCTCATTAAAGGAAAGATATGTAAGAGAGATATAGAGGATATCTAAGAGATAAAATCATGTAAGAATGTAAGAGTGAACGAGAGAGAGAAGATTTGGATGTGAGGACAAGAAGAAGTATGAAGATGTCTTATAAATATTTGGGAAGCCATTGATCATTGATCATGTAATATTTATTAATGTTATTTTAAGTATATATGTTTTATTAATAATAATTATGTTTTATTCTCATAATAATGTTATAAAAATAATGGTTTCATTTGTAGAATTTTGGTCTACACAGTCATAAGGAAATGTACAAGTATGTGTATGTATCTCCCTTAGAGGTTAAGGAATCAATGATAATTTTATAGAATAAGATATACATGAGGAACCTTTATATTTATAATAAGAATAAGTTATAAATGGTATTTTGTGACAAATAGGTATAAAGCTCCTAGAATGTATAAAGGATCATAAATAGGGTAGGTGATAGGGCATTCAAACACACTCATAGTCCATTATCCAAGGATAAATCAACATAAAAATGAATGCATGGGAGATTTAGGAGTATGGTAATAGGTTTATGAGATTTTTGAGTACCTAAATGATTATAAATTTGACCTTAGAATACATTAAATGTTTTAATATCATTGAATTTTGACCCTCAGCTTGTAGGTGGCAGGGTACAGGGAGGGAACAAGAATTTTGCATGTTTTGTATAGTATATTAAATAATAAAATATTATTTTTGAAAGAGTATATGAATGGGGAAGAATTTTAATACATTTAAATGTTTGAACATCACCTAGAGGGTCTGTTGACAAAGGGATTTGTGAATAAAACCTAAGAAACCCTGTTCACTATCACAACACATAGTCAATACAAAATAAAGCCTCTTATTTAGGATGAACAAAGGATTGGTTTGGAAAATTTGATTAATTATAAAGTTAAAGGAAATTTATGTAGACCTCAAAAACTAATTTAGATCCTTTGAAACCCTTAGAACACTCACAGTCCCAAAAAGTATCCTCTTAGCCCTGTGTAGGCTTAGAAAACCCTGGAACTAGGGTTTGGTTACTAAAATGAGATTCCACTAGTAAAATTGCTTAAAATTTTGTAATCCTACCCTTAGGATTTTTTTCCAACTATTGGAGGTGGTTTCATGTTGGTACAATATGGAAAAGTATAGAAAAACCCTATTGCAAACAAGTTCTAATTGAATTCATGCATAAGAGAGTAGGCCTACCTCAAAAAAGTGGTTTTATCCAAAGGAGAAGGCCATTAGATGATTGATTCAACTTTAAGGGAATAATGGGTATCTAAAAAGGTGTTTTTTGGCTATAAATTATATACAAAGATTAAGATAAGGATCTTTGCATAAAAGGATGGCTAATTAGAGCAAGGCTTATAAAGAAAAGTACAAAATTATACAAAGGAACCAGATCTAATTCTCAATTATGTTGTATAAGATATAAATGGGTATCAAAAGTGTCTTTAAATTTGTGTTTAAGATAATATATGGCCTAAAAATAGAGCAAAAGGGCTATAAGGAAGGTGCACATGCCAACATGTATATTGAGAATCTTAAGCCTTCTAACAAAGGAATGAATGACCTTAATAGGTATGTATAGATGTGTTAAGATGTATGAGATAAATCAAAGATGTTAGATCAAGGAAATAAGTTATATTTCATAGGGAAGGTTTTGTGAATCCATAAACAAGGTTTAGAGGAGGTGTGTGTACATTGACATAATTTTTGTATTAGAGCAAGTTATTTGAGTTAGGATGGGCATCAATTTTGGTATCGAACCTTGAAGTTATTTGGAATTTTATAAGTTGTTTATGATCATGATTTATAATTAATTTCTATAGGATTTAGAAAAAGGGTCAATAGGATAAAGGACCAAAAGACTAGGATGCAAAAGACCTAGGTGAGGACCTGAAGGGATCAAGAAACCAAGGTGGAAAAGACTTGGGTGAAGATATCAGAGATGGAAATATTATTGAGAAGAGAACATAATAGAAAGGTACATGGGATTACTAAGAAGAAATAAAGCATCCAAAAGAAGAAAGGTATGACTAGTATTAAAATTGATAAAGAGATTGTTAGTTTGAAGAAAGATTTAGCCAAGATTATAGATGAATATGAGTCTTGGATGCATTTGAATAGGAAAGAATGGGTATGGCCAATGAAGAAGAGGTTGAAATGGATAATTTATATTCTAATGAAGAGGAGAAGAAGGTAAAAGGAGATTGTCGAGAAGAGTGAATCCCATAGAGGTTCGAAGGATGTAGACAAATTGCCAACTGAGCAATAGGAGGAAGAGGTTGTGAAGAAGGTTCTCATAGTGGAGAACAAGAGAAAATAAGAGAGAGAAGATGAATTGTTAGGAAGAACACTTAAGAAGATGAGAGTGTTAGTGAAGAGAGAACTCATAGGGACCTTGTGGTCTCTTGTTTTTACATCTAATGTTGTCTTTGAATGGGTAATTATAGGTATGAGCAGCCTTGTGAACGTCAAGAGAAAGGCCTTAAAGAGAGAGAATATTGGTGCAATATGAGACACCAAGCACATAAGTGGATGTGCAAGAGAGAAGGAAGAGTTTGTTTTTGTTGATAAATAAGAAGATATTTATTGGTTAATGCATGAGAAGGGTATTGAAGATATTATACAAGTAAGAATAGAGATAGAAGATGAAGATTAATTCCATGATGCCATGGAATACCAAGAAGAGGAAAGTAAATAGCCATGCACAAAAGAGGAGAGTACAAAAAATCAAGAAGTCATGCAAGCCAAAGAACCCATGTATCATTCCATTAAGGAGGTAAATATGAATTCAGACTTTGATTTTTCTCATTCTCATAAGCATAGAGTTTTTGATATACATGTTAGAAAAGGTAAGAGGAATATGGAGCCCTCACATAAAGTAGTCAATCATGGATACATAGTGCCTAAGTGGATGATGAAGCACACACCCAAGCAACAATTAAGCAAAAAAACAAGTTTACCTATTAAGATTGATTTTCCTCATATTCTTAATATGAATATATGTGTTCAAGAAGATGGAAGGACAAACAAATTTGATTTGTTGGCACAAGATCATGGTTATAGGATGCCTAAATGGCTTGATAAGTCAAAATACAAGATAAGGGTAAAATTATGGGCACTTAAGAAGACAAAAAGTGAAGAAGATGTGAGTGTTATTAAGCTTAAACAAATGAATCCATGGAAAAGGATGGAAGTTGATCAAAGCAATTAAGAGCACAAGAATACCAAAAAGATGAAAGGTAAGACAATTGTTTACAATGAATGGGATGATGATGTTTTTGAATCATTTAATTATCTATTTATGGAAAAGGAGGAATGGAATATGTCTATGAGGACTAATATGGATCAAGGAGAGAGTTCCAAATGGATGGATGATGATGAAGAAAAGGGTGAGTATGTAGCTAAGCAATGCCTCATTGAAAGCAAATAACAAACAAGGTGGATTCAAAAAGAGATTGAAAAGAGCAAGGAGACAAAAGGTAATAGTTTTTTGATTTTTTTTATAATTATATTGATGAATAAGTTAATTTATACAGAGACAAGCCAAGAAAGGATGAAATGAGGTATAAGATAGGGAAAGGACAAGCAATCCCTAAGGATGATGAGCCCAAGTTTGATGAAGAGAGTAGAGAGATAGATTAGACCTCACTAAAAGAGGAATTGAAAATGTTGGAAGAGATATTTAGTTCTTCAAAAAAGATACATATAGGCACAAACCATGATGAGAATACTATTGGTGAGAATGAATCAAGAAAAGAGCACACCCAAGTGGCAAGGATAGTTTTGAACAAAGAGCAAGAGAATGGAGGCAGCCAAGAGATTTCATGGTATCAAATGTTTACTTCTAACATTTCCTTTGATCTTTTGAATGTAGGTGTTGAAGTGGAAGAGATGAATGAAGTCCATATCTCAATAGACAAATGCTTGAACCAAGAAGATCAAGAAGATATTTACCCCATGTATGAGAGTGAAGCATGGAGATGGGACATGGAAAATAAAAAGGAGATGAGGAGATGGGACATACAAGTGAAGATCAAAGCATGGAATAAGAATTTCATTTGAACTAAGGTTCAAATTATTTTTATAGGGAGAGTATGATGCAGGAGCATATTTAAACACCTTCATGGAGGACATGGAAAAGTGGAAATAGTCCTTTTACCAAGCATGCAAAGTTTTAATTATGTTTGGATTCAAATTCAAATACTTGATTCCCTCCAAAATGTTGTATTAAGAAGGTTATAAACCTTTACCTTGGAGGAATAAATGTAATTATGAAAAATATAAAAAGTAAAAATAGTGAAAAAGGTGAAATTAGTTAAGATAAAATCCCACATTGGAAGCCAATATTGGCATAAAGAGAAAATAAGTGGGAGTGGTTGAGATCTCCCAACCATAGGAATTTTGTTAGAAAATATTTCACATTTATAATATTGGTTAGCAAATATTTTTAGTTTATTTTTTATCCCAAGTTGGGCATAGGTGAAAGATAAATGAGTTTACTCTAAAAGAGTGTTATATGTATATTGTAAAAATTCATCTTGAGGAAGGAAAGGAGAGATAGAGAGGAAGGACCTCTATTTCAAGGAAAGAGATGTAAGAGAGATAGAGAGGATATCCAGGAGATTAAATCATGTAATAATGTAAGAGTGAAGGAGAGAGAGAATATTTGGATGTGCGAACAAGAATAAGTATGAAGATGTCCAATAAGGCTTTGAGAAGCCATTGATAATTGATCATGTAATATTGATCAATGTGATTTTAAGTATCTTTGTTTGATTAATAATAATTAGGTTTGATTCTCATAATAATGTTATGCAAACAATGGTTTCATTTATAGAATTATGGTCTAGACAGTGATAAGGAAATGTACAAGCCTATGTATGTATCTCCCTTAGATCTTAAGGAATCAATGATCATTTTATATAATAAGATATACATGAGGAACCTTTAGATGTATATTAATAACAAGTTAGACATTTTATTTTGTGACAAATAGGTCTAAATCTCTTGGAAAGTATAAAGGATCATAAATAGGGTATGTGATAGGCCATTCAAACACACTCATAGTCCATTGTCCAAGGATCAATCAACATAAAAATGAATGCATGGGAGATGTATGAATCTGGGAATAAGTTTTTGATGTTAATGAGAACCCAAATGAGTATAAAATTGACATTATAAGACCTTAAATGTTTTAATATCATTGATTTTTTACCCTCAGCCTGTAGGTGGTAGGGTACGGGCAGCGAACAAGAATTTTGCATGTTTTATGTAGTAGATTGATTGATAATATAATATTTTGGAATGATTATATGAATGGGGAAGGATTTTAAGACATTTATATGTTTGAACATCACCTAGAGGGTCTATTAACAAAGGGATTTGTGAAGAAAACCTAAGAAACCTTGTTCACTGTCATAACACACAGTCAAGACAAACTAAAGTCTCATGTTTGGGATTAAGAAAAGATTGGTTTGGAAAATTTGATGAATGGTAAAGTTAAATTACATTTATGTAGACATAAAAAAATAATTTATATCCTTTGAAATCCATTTTAACACTCACAATCCTAAAAAGTATGCTCTCTACCCTGTGCAGGGTTAGAAAACCTTATAACTAGGGTTTGGTTACTAAAATGAGATTTCACTAGTGAAATTGCATGAAAATTTTTAATCCTACCCTTAGGAGTTTTTTATAATTATTGGATGTGGTTTAATGTTGGTATAGTATGGAAAAGTATGGAAAAACCCTATTGTAAACAAGTTCTATTTGAATGCATGCATAAGAGACTAGGCCTACCTCAAAAAAGTGGTTTTATCCAGAGAAGAGGGACAAAAAATGATTGATTCACCTATAAGGTCCTAATGGGTATCTTAAAATGTGTTATTTTGGATAGGAACTTTATAGAATGACCAGGACAAGGAGCTTTGCATAAAAGGATGACTAATTAGAGTAGGGCTTATAAAGAAAAGTATAGATCTTTACAAAAGAACCACATGTAATTCTTAGGTATGTTTTATAAGATATTAATAGGTATCCAAAAGTTTCTTTAAATTTGTGTTTAAGATGATATATGGAAAGATATGGCCTAAAATAGATAAAAATGGCTACAAGGAAGGTGCACAAGCTAACAGGTATCTTGAGAATCTTAAGCCTTTTAATAAAGGAATGAATGGCCTTAATAGGTCTATATAGATGTGTTAAGATGTATGAGATGAATCAGAGATGTTAGATCAAAAAAATAAGCTATTTTTCATAAGGGACATTTTGTGAATCCATAAACAAGGTTTAGAGGAGGTGTGTATGCATTGACATAGTTTTTGTATCAGAGCAAGTTGTTTGAATTAGGATGAGCATCAAAACATGTCATAAAGTTGATCATCCATGAGCCTTGTATATCATGTGTGGATGGTTAAATGTAATATATATATATATATATATATATATATATATATATATATATATATATATATATATATATATATATATATATTCAAAGTTTGACTCACCTTAAGCCATGACCATGGAAGTGAGTGATTAGATGCCAAGGTTAAATAATATGTAGATATCAAAGTACTAGAGGAAATCATGTATAAAAGAGGTGAAAATAGAAATAAAATATAGACTCAGTTTCTTTAACCACACCAAATCTTGGGCTCACAAGGTATGATCAAAGAGATTTAACATCATGCCTTTGTCATCCTCCTAATCCATACACACCATCATGAAGGCCTTGATATTCTTTGTTGGACTAGTATCATATCTTACACTAAACTTGGAAGGTTTAAGGATTATATTGGGTATATGAATGGTGCATACCCAATGGGTGAGAGGATTCCTATGTATATCTTTGTAGGAAAGGTTTATCACTAGTTGGTGACTAGCTCCCTATGGAGGATCATATATATCAT
The DNA here is from genome assembly GCA_037957365.1 of Torreya grandis. Lineage (NCBI taxonomy): Eukaryota > Viridiplantae > Streptophyta > Pinopsida > Cupressales > Taxaceae > Torreya > Torreya grandis. The sequence goes on from JARHVA010002108.1 coordinate 2,597,675, forward strand.
GATGTTACCTAAATAGGTAGGGGTCATCACAACCTTAGGCATATGAGATGTGATGTCTAGGTAGTTCCCAAGGTGGGGATGCATGTGATGAGGATCCTCCCAAACATTTAGTGGTAAATGATGATATGAAGGGAATCATTTTATTTGAGGAAGATGAGGAAACACATCATGACTAGAGGGGAGATCACAATGAACCAAATCAACATGATACTGGATAAATGTGGTAAAATAAGGGTCAACACAAGGGCATTGATGATTTAGATAGGCACCCCATGGATCTTTATGCCATAGATGGTTTTCAAAATCAATGTGATTGTCTAACAACCTAAATGAAGAACTAGAATTATGGGAATGTTTGACATGATGAGGATGTTGAACTATGTGAAAATGTTAATGTCTCTTAAAGGGGATGATAGGGGATTAATATTATAGATTTTACCATTCATAAATAGGTGGGGAACTAAAATATGAATTAGTTGAGGCATTTGAATGGGAATGGGTATTGGCACTTTTTTAGAGGTAACAAGCCACCTACTTCCATGAGAAGAGTGATACTCTACATTTAGGTGAAGATTTATGTGGTAATAATCAATGATCACATGCAAATATTCATCTATGAAATGAAAAATGGGATCATCTTCACCCATTTTTAGTGATTTTAAAGTGGTATTAATGTGTAGGGAGGCATCTTCAAATAGGTAAAGCTTAGACTACTAAAAATGAGAGTGACCCTATTGGTTATACACTTACCAATCTCATTCCATAGGGAACATGAGAGGGTCATGGTCACTAGGTTGTGTAATGTCTACCTCTTAGATCTTAGAGGCTCTTGTTGTTCCATTTTGGTCTCAATTTTATTGAGAGTGAGATTAGGGGTTTGAACTTGAATACAGTATAAATAGTGTTCCATACGTGGAGGTCAATGATGGATGCAATGAAATAAAAAAAACTAGAAAGGAAATAGAAGATGTAAACTATTAAAGAACCAATTAATAGGAAGATTTAAAAAAAAAATCAAGGTAAAATAATTGGAGAGGGATCCATAATACCAGTAAAAATAGATCCTCATGGTTACTAGTGGGAAATGGGCTAGAAGTGCCCCAAATAGTCTATAACTAGAATGAAACCTTATAGAATATCCCACCGAGCATGTCGTAATATATATCCAATAATAAAAATGATTCACTAAGGTTTCAAAAATGGGGAATAATCAAATAAATAATGGGATGAAGGATGTGTGAATCCATTAGAGGTCATTGGTAGCTATCCATTTTATCATCTTGCAGTGGGTGAAAGATGGACTTATAAAACTAAGTTAGTGGTAGCATGATCATGAAAAAAAATGATCATGTATCTATAATTGGTATAACCATAATAATGGAAGTAGTTGAAGGAAATAAACATCATGTTTTAAAAGGGAAAGCTAACCTATGTAAACAAACAAGAAAATTTAGAATTAAATCATGATTCTAGAACATGAAAACCTAATAAATGAAAGATGATTTCAACAATAAAAACATTTTCAAAATGTAATGCAAATGAATTTTATAACCTATGCTAAATTATTATAAAATAAATATAACCCTAGCATACATTCTCTAACCATAGAAATAAAACTACAACTAAACAAATAATGATGTCATTTTTCAAGTAAAGTACCCTCAAATTGTACTCAATTAAATATGTGAGAAAAACACTAGCTAAGAATGTGAGTTTGATCTTGATTAGATGAATATTGAGTTGTATTGTAAATATATATCAAATAAAATTGTACTAATCTAGGAGAGAGTGAGGCAGATATAAGTAGGGAATGTGAGGATGTCTAATTACATAAATAAGGTGCAAGGCCAATTGATGTAGCACATGATCTAATAAAATATGATTAGGAACAAGTGAGGAAAAGGTGAGGCTATCTATGATGAACACTTAGTAAATATCTAAATTTTTAAAGGGTAAAGTTAAAGAGAGTTGAAGAACCATGTATTGTGTAGTAGAGGAGCTCATGAGAGGTGAAGAGCTATCAGATGAAGAAGAAGCAAGAGAAAGATCATGAAGAATAGTTGAGAGGTAAGTTTGGACCTAATATAGGGTTTTAAATGGGTGTGCAAAGGAAAAATGATTACTTCTAGATGATGTACAATGGACTAGAGTTGAAAAGGGCAAATCTATGTAAGTTATGGATTGTGTTATAAGCAGGAAAATGGGTGGCCTATGCTACCCACGTACCCTTAAGATCCAAATAATGTCAAAAAGGGCCACATAGGGTGTGTGAAGGCATATAATGGCTCATATAAATCTAGGGATGTTAGAATCTCTCCAAAAGGTGGTTGTGTGTCCATATGGTAAACATGATGAGAAGATGTAAAATCATAGGGAGTAGGGTAAAATTATCATGATTACAAGAGGAATCCCTTACCACATTTCTATAAGTATCACAAAGGAATCAACTTACCATATTTTCAAGCTGGTTACCCATCAACAAAATTTCATTATCTATAGTGGTAAAGTTCTCTAGCTTGATATAGAAATCACCTTCAAATAATAGAAAAACATGGTAATGTTCAAGTTACCACTATAATTAACATAAAAAATGTAAATATAAATCACCTTCAAATAATAAAACAAAAATTTTATAATTTTTTATATTTAGGGTTAGAGAATGTTACCATTGAAATGACATGCTTATTCTCTATGCCATGATTTCCATCTAGAAAACACCCTCCAACATTTAGAGGGATTTTTGTTTATAAAATAGAGATTGTATTATTATTATAATTCCCAAGATTGAAACCATTTAAATTTTAGTTTAATACATAAAAATGAATCTCCTTTCCCTATTCTAGATATTCTAAATCATCAAATGTGGGAAGATTAGATATAATCATGATGGAATTAGGTTTCACAACATTCTGATGCATTTGGCGAAAGTGTTTGAAGGCCCAACACCCATTTATAGAAACTATAGAAAACGTTATCTAACCCTAAATAGGAAATACCTTCAAATAATAGCACAAAACTTGTAATGTTCCAATTACCACTATAACTAGCATTAAAAATCTAAATAAAAAATGCCTTCAAATAATACCACAAATCTTTTATAATTTTTTCTATTTATGGTTAGAGAAAGTTACCACTAAAATGACATGCCCATTGTCTATGCCATTATTTTCATCTAGAAAATATCCTCCAACATTTATTAGTATTTTCATTTATAAAATACAACTTTCATTTTTTAGATACTAAAATGTAATTATATAGTACCTCAATCTTGTACACTTGGAAAATACCTATCATGGTTGTATCTTTCATTTATAGATCTTCCCACTACTAAAATTCTCATGATCACTATCTCTTTGTGAATAATTTATTATATCTTAGTAAAAGCATTATTATTATAATGACCAGGCCTTATATACTATGCAAAAAGATCTAAATTTGATCATTATCCTTCATGGACAATTTTGGACTTGTACTTTATTACTAGCTTCCTAGACACTTACATCTTAAATAGACACCTGTATTGACGTAATTGTTTATTTTACTACAAAGTGTCAAGTATCCAAATTTCATCCAATTTTCATAAATAAAAATATCCTGAAGGTTATCCTAAGTGATTTAATGTGAGATATTTATAAAAGTCATTTCTATATATAAAAGATCAATCCTCATTCATTCTTCACCTAGAAAACACCTATAAATAACATACACCTCACAAGGTAATATATTAAGAATCACTCAATAAAGAATTCAAGTGAGAAAACTTTTTTTATTCATCTTTATTTTTATATCAATCATAGGAGCAGTATTTCTACAAGTCTAAAGAATTCAAAGAGCAACCTATGAGACATATTTTCCATGTTACAAGTTGGGTCATTGTATGTCTTTGATTATCACAAATTACATCCTTATGCACACATAAGACAACACGTAGGGGAGAATACATAAGTATAAGGACCTATTTGAATTATTGGATATGTAGGTAGTGACCATTGGCATAGGGGTCCTTGGAGAAGCTTGACACTATGATCCCACTAATCGAAAATTTCCATAATCACTCCAAGAGTGAAGAGCTAGGATTTGATAATTTGTTAAATATCTATATTACATGCACATGATTTGAAGACATTATAATAAAGGGAAAAAAACATAGAAGGCTCTTATTAGTCACATCTAGATCTAGTCAGTATTTCATACATAACACCTATGGTAAGGTCAGACACCTATATCAACGCAACTATCTAGATCTAATGAAAGCATCTAAGGCCATATAGAGAATATTTATAGAATATGATCACTATTATAGGATTACATTCTAATCCACTTTCAACCTATTCCAAATCAGACCTATATGTGCATAATAAATCAACTAAGTATCATTTGTTTCCATTTCATTAAAATATATATCAATAGTTATACTTTTTTATTTTTAGCAATATTAGTTGTATACATTTAGAACATTATTTATCTAAAGTTTCTATTAATTACCATGATCATTAGGTTAGTTTACCATCCTTCTGTAAAATCTAATCTTATCCCCTTAACCCTAGATAACCTAACATATCTAAATTTAGGATTAAACATTTGGTGAACATGACTTTTGGTATACAAAACCCTACTAGACTTAGGGTTTCTTGCTTATTCGTAATTTTAATTTTTTTAAAACTAAAAATATTTTAAACAAATTTCTATTTATTTTAAAGGAATTAATCATGGTTGCATATATCATTTACTTAATTTTCAAATATGTCATAGTAAACCTTGTTTGTTATAATTCATAAATGACTAAGTTAAAAAAATTACTAAGCCTAAAATTTTTATCAAATCTAAGGAATATAAACATGTTGAATAATCAAACAATACACATACTAATATCTGAATTCTAGACCTAATGAATCAATCAACTATTTATAAGGATATATTTTATGAAGTATTATGATAAACCCAAGTGCCAAGTGAAATAATCTTGGGTTCTTTTTTAGATATTATATAAGATCTTATCCATAACACCAATATTCTTACCTTTGATTTCAAATATTTACCTTCAAAGGATATCATTGATCAAGACTTACCTTTAACAATGCGAATTAATCTTCACAATAAATTAATTAAAAAGGAGAACATGCAACAGATCTCAATGACATATACTATTGAAAAACACTCCAATTATGTTATTGATAAAATTTCAATTTTTTACTTATTACATGAGTCACCCATATACAAGGGTATCCTCTTGAGAACTTTGCATATGACAACTTTACCAAGTAATGTAGAGCCACCATATGTGGCCTTTGTGTTGAGCTTCATTAAATGGAACAAACATAATATTTTATTTGAAAATAAGGGTTTAACATACACACACATCAATAAAAGTAGCTTTCCTTCATCTATTCACATACATGTTCATTCAAAAATCAATGTAAAGGTTACAACAAAATTTAGAACACTGGCTAATACAATATCATCAAAACTTAATCAAATTATATTATCCAATACACCTAAAATACATTTTACACAATTACTTTATCCTCAAATTTATTTAATTCAAAATTTTATGAAGTGTCATCTCATATCTCTCCCTCCCCCCATAGAGATTGATATAAGTCAATCTTTACCTTAAGGATATGATAATAATACATATTGTGACAATCACTAAGGCCCTAGGCATTCTACTAACTGATGGTATACCTTGAAGCATAAAATATAAGATCTTATTGATGACCAAAAGATTATATTTGATGATCCTACACAATATTCAAGTACACAACCTAGTTATTACTAGAATTAGAAGATATTTGACAACCCTTGGCAAGATCATTGTAATAAATAACTAAAAATACAATTGGTATATGATACATATCCTAAACAAACACATAAAGTTGAAAAAATAAAAAACATTCACACCAACAAGATATAACAATCAAATTATTCATGAGTGGAGAGTATTTTTGGCATAACCATGTTGATCCTACACAAACAAACAACACATGAAATGTAATATATTTGCAATAACTTAGCTTTGATCTAAAAGACTTATAAAATACATGATGTTTGAAAGACTCCCTTGGAAACATAATAATAACAATTGATTGCGGTTCTAAAGTGGTGTAGATAAGGGTTTGGTTTGTTCCAAAAAAAACTCAATATTCATTTATAGTGGGAAATCTTGGTTATACCAGATGGAAGCTAAAATTGGACAAAATCAGCAAGGTATCTCTTTTATTCATGAAGGAAAAAATATTTATTTACCACATTATGGTAATAATTTTTCTAATACACATGTAAATTTTGAGGAGGAACATGACATGTACCATTTTAAAATGTACAACCATGATAAAAACAATAAAAACTATCCAAACTAAGGTTGAAAACAATAAATATGCCAGAAAACTCAAAAAAAAATCAAAAATTTAAAAAATACAAAACCATTCAAAAATATCAAAAATTATTTTCAGCATGTTCCTAATTGTAATATTTCTTACATAAGTTTTTTTGTGTGTGTTTGTTAGTAAATAACATATAATTCCTTTCCTATATACACATATGTGTCATGCTTCATTTGAGTGTGATACAGGCATACCCAAATACAAGATATATAACCATATAAATGTTAGGACTTCCCTCCACTCACATCATAAGTATGTTGGGGGAATTTTATTATTAGTTCATGGTACTCCTAAGTTGTATTTTTATATTATCACTTTGCATTATCATGTTTGATTTTATATACTTACACATGCCTCTATCCATGCTTATAACTTTCATAGTGTACTTGACATGCTATGTACTTAACATTACTTGTAAACACATATGTTTAGGAACTAGTATGTTATGTTCATGTCGATTGCCTATATTTTATGATTTTATTTATGAATTTATTTGAGTTTTTTCCTTGTTTTCTATGGTATTGAATTTTATTTCATGTTTGAGTAGTTGAATATGCTCCATTAATTGTGTCCCCCATGTATTTACTTACCTATTTGGATATTTAAATATGTCACTCTATGTTGTATGTGGACATTTAATATGTCATTTATATGTTTTGTGTACATTAAGTCATGTTAATTTGATTGTGTGGTAATTTAATATTCCCCTTTTGTGAATTCTCTTGGGACCATTACCTATTTATTTGATTTTGAGTGCTCTTGTGTGTGTGATTGATTACTTACTAAACTTGTATTGTCACTCTCTATGTATTGCCATAATATATGTCATGCATATTATTAATTGTTATGATTACATATTATGTGATTAAATTATATATCTACCTAATCATTCTAATCCTATATGTTACATGATCCATACATAACTTATATAGTTATCTTATCTTTTTGAGGCAAGGTAACTCCTAGATTATACTTCTTCTCACCTCAAAAGGTGTGGAATACCAATGGGGTAATGTAATAGAGTAATTAATTCCAAATTTTCATAGTTTTATATTATATTGATGGAATGTAAAAAATTCATGACCTCCACACTTATTCAATATTCAATATTTTCCAAATTATAGTGGAGGAATGTTATGGAAACATGTTCTACACATTTATACTAGTTATCAAAATCTCCTAGATTTACTAGGGGAATATCATTAAAACATGTCCTCCACACTTGTATCAATTTCAAATTCACAAAATTTTATAGATATATGATTCAAATATATATATTTGGTAGCATTCTACAAATTGGTATTGTTATTATACCTGAATTTCAACTTGAGACATATATGAGGTGAATATGCCATACAAAGGGCACCTAAAATTATAAAACTAAATCAATTTATAGATTTAAAATACTAATATGAATTGTTATCATACCTAGGATATACTATTATGGGTTGTTATCAAGCCAATATACTATAGTAGTTGATTCACCTTTGGAAGGTTGAGTTGATTAAATCACTCAATCTTACCAAATTTATAAGTTATATTTGACTAAATCTTATAAATTTACAAAAATTATAAGTTGGATTTTATTAAATCATCTATTTTATTTGATTAAATCACTCACACTCACCAGATTATGCACATATTTGGGTTTCTTAATTGAGATGAAACAAGTTCAATGGTTTTATTTCAACTCACATTTAAACCAAGGTTGGGGGAATATATCCTCTAATATCTATATATATTCATTTATAGGTTTAAAAATATCATAATCTCAAATTTAATGATCCATAAATATGCATCCTTTTAAATCAAACTACCAAAAGGTAGGATGGTTACTTCGACACATAGGTGTACTCCTAAATTGGATTTTCTTACTTTCAAGCATTTAAAATTATTTCAATTTCAGATTTCATACATTGATTATATGTTGTAACATGATTTTGGTTGTATTTATATAACTATAAAAGCACTCAAGTTGATATCATGCAAAGATAAGGTGTGTTATACACACCTAGATATGTATTTCTTTCCTTTAAACTAGAAATTTCATTACTAGATTAAATGGGGGGAGGATTTAAATACTAAAATATGGTTTATGTAATATCTCAATATTGTACACTTATAAAATGCATATCATGGTTATACCTTTTATTTATAGACTATTATACTATCAAAATGACCACATTCACTATTTCTTTATGCCTAATGTATTATCTCTTAGTCTGACTATTGTTATTCTGATGACTAGGCCTTATATACTATGAAAAAACTCTAAACCTTATCATTATCCTTCATGACTAGTTTTGGACCTCTACCTATTTTTTAGCTTCCTAGACACTTGCATCCCAGATAGATAACTACATCAACATAAGTGTCCAATTTTCCTACAAAGTGTTAAGTACCCAAAATTCATCCAATTTACAAAAAAGAAAGATATCCTAAAGGTTGGCCTAAATTATTTAAAGAAATATATTTTTAAAAGGGATTTATATATATAAAATATCAACCCTAATTTATTCTTCACCTATAAAACACCTTGAAATCACATACAACTCATAAGGCAATATACCAAGAAGCACTCAATCAAGCATTAAAGTGAGAAAACTTGCCTTATTCATCCCTATTTCTATATTAATCATAAATTATTATTTATACTAGTCTAAATATTTCAAAGAGTATCCCATGATCCATATTTTCCAAGTTACAAGTTAGGTCACTACATGTCTTTTCTTATCACACATTTAATCCTTATGCACACATAAGCTAAAACGTAGGGGGAAACTACATAACTTTGAGGCCCTCTTTAGATTATTAGCTATGTAGAAAATTCCATTTATAGAAGGGTCCTTGGGGATTATTAACACTATGATCCTTATTTAATTTCTAATTCACCTCTTTAATAGGCACTGAACTCATAGGGACTACACAAGATATTACACACTTGTACAGTATCGAGTTATCTGAAAATCAAGTCTATGCATAGATGCTTCATGTTTATGTCCACACTCAAAAAATAGCTCAATTTCAAACCTCAACTAAGTATTTATATACACCTATAAATATTTCCTATTTCATGCCCCATACAAAGATCCTTTATTTATTCAACATGGTGTGTAAATCAAAGTACATGGGTCTCCCCAACTTTAAGAAGTAAATGAGACTAGTGTGTAGGGAGTAGTTCCAAATCATGAAAATTGTACTCAAGATATTCAAATATTATTGTACGATCTTAGTCAAAAACTTACTCAAACTCAAATGGTAAAGTCCCATCCTAAATCATAGAGTTTCACATATGTGCCATTGTAAAATGTAGACTAAAATATTAGTTACACACTATCCCCTTCGCTATCCAGCATGATTTATATGAAGGTGCAGACTATGAATACCTTTAGAAGATACTAGGCATAGAAATAGTTTGGTCCTTATGCATTTTTGTATAAAATTACCCTCAATTCCTTTTATGAATCTAAAAATTCACTACATAACTAATTCACTAAACAACCTTCAATGTGCACTCATATCCACATAAAAATTGGTGTGCCTAAAATATAGGTGCACATGCTAATCCATATCATGTGCAAGATGATGAGGTATAACATAAATATACACCTATGTAGTCCTGCATCAACATGATAGTCTAGGTGGATTAATAGGTGACCACTGTAAATGGGGATGGTAGTTCAACTTGATTAAATATCAAGGGGATTAAATCAAAACATAATTAAATATAGGGAAACTATCAGAGTGTCAGAGCATGATCACATGCCACCCTTAGCTTCCTAGATGTCCTTCATTATTAGGTGGACACATGGATCCAGAGTGACCTTATAGCTACTTCTATTATCAAATTGTTAGATCCAAGTTGAATAAGCATGGATCGTAGTAGTTATTACAAAAAAATTGATGATCTTAATCAAACTTAAGATCTAGAAACTGATTATGAATTCAATATCCTACCTACCACCTCCAATGGATAATCTATTGTGTAAGTTCTTTCCTAGTTCTATATAAACCTTGATTTTTATTATAAAAGGGTTGACATATCTTGGCATCATAATGCTACCAAAATTTTCCCTCCAAAATTCCTCTCTTAGTACAACAAAGATCTATATAATTGAGTTTATAATATTACCTTAGACATTGAAATTAATAATAACTAATTTACTTTTCGCCATGCTTTGTGTTCTATGTACATTTCATGGTTCTTTATCCTTGTCTGTTGATATTTGTTCCTCTCATTGTCATCCTCCCTTTACACCTCCATGTAGAAATGAAAGTATTTGTAGGTCTCTGATTGTGTATAGATGGGTCTATGTAAGCATTATCTATGGACCGTTTATGGTCCCTCCTAATGTTTTTTTATGTTCCCTTACCTCCATGTAAAAAACTTATGCAGTGCACCCAATTTTAAGATCTCATAACAATTCTATTAGTTTTATTATGTCATTAAGTAGGTGAGGTTCTCTCTCTATCCTTGGTACATCACCTTTTACATTCTAACAATATTTTACCTTTTCTTTCCCTTTTACCCTTTATCAAGTTTAGGTTTAGTACTAGTTTTATATTTCATTCTACTCTTTGTAGGTATGTATGTTAGTTTTAAACCAAGTGCATCTAGAATAGAGAGAAGTTATCCTACTCTATAGGTTTATCCCTATGAGAACAAGAGTCCCATTACTTTAGTATACATAGGATAGGTTGTGTATAAATAAATCCAACTCCAAACTAGTGCACATGTGAAAGAAGAGATTACAATTTAAAAATTTAGATTGAAAGTACTCAAATGTCCTTTAACATAGTTAAGTAGATAAATAAGATTGGAATAAATGTTTTTAGGTGGTATGCTCTCTCTATTCCTTCCCAAAGGAATATGTTTCATTATTACCTAATAGGATTCAAAACTCATGATCCATCACAGACTATGCCTAATATGCACACAAGTCTATGTCAACCTAAGGAAGAAGTACACAGAAATAGTAATCCACCCCCATTTTACATCTTTCTGATCATCTGTAAGCACCTCATACATAATAATATGATATATTTTGGAATGAGTAGGTTAGTCATGCTAAATAAAATTTTAAAATTGTTGGGTATATCATATTCTCCTTGTGTGATTATAATTTTGATCAAATAAATAAAAACTACCAAAACATGGTAGTTTAACACAAAATACATAATACACTCAATCATAGTGATTATGAAAGTAAATGAGAAACAATAAGATGAATTTTACCATTTCCTTTCTCCTCCTATCCTCTTTCCAAATATTTTAACCATTTCAGTTTGTGGATTGTAAGGATTAGAATTAGAATTTTGACATAATGATGTCTTGATCAATGACTATGGATTCATAGATTGGTTGATGGATTCTTGAAGATTTTTATGGATTCATTGATTGGGTTTCTCCTTTATTTCAATATAAAATTGGTATTTTTTAATATAATAGAGGGGGAGGATTAAAAAGGAATTAAAATTTTCTTGGAAGCCTTTATAATAAAGGCATCTAGAGAGGAAGGGCCAAGTTAGAAAGGATTCTAAAATTGGAAAATTCTATAATCTATTTAGGGGCTAAGTAAGATTAGTAGGGGATTAAGGACTAGGGATGTAGGAGATCCCAATAATAGGCTAGGATAGTTGGGTAGGTGGGTTATGGGAATTTTAAATTACCAAATAGGAGAAAAGTGGGATTAGTTAGTAGATAATGGTGATTTAGATGAATTAATTGATTTATGGAGTAGAGATAAGGTTAATGGTAAAATATAATGAAAGGGGATATTATATACATGATTAGGGAATAATTAGATATAATAGGTGAAATTAGTGTTAAATTAAGTGAGAAAAATTAGGTATATACATTTTTCCCCTCTTTGAAATGGCATTATGATCAGATGAAGTGGAAGGAGTAATGGTCTTTCAAAGAAAAATCATTTCATTAATGGAAGTTAGAGAATATGATGCCCCCTAAATGGAATATGTGGTCAAGAATAATATAGATGGCCACTCAAAAGAGGACATGAGGGGAAAAATATGATTAATAGATAAGGGGATGGGATGCGAGATGTGGGATTGATGATGAAGAAGAGGATATTGACATCAGCAGTGAGCTTCAAAGTGTTGATGCCCATGAAAATTACCTATTCATAGGGAGGGGAAATGATGGTTTCATGGTTGTCAATACATCCTAAGGGGGAATCAACTATAACATGATGATGATAATATTAAAATGTCTCAAGATTTTGATGTATCCCAAGAAAGGACGCATGTAAGGGAGAGTTTTAAGCTAGGATAAAGCAAAGCTTTGATAAGATTAATGATGAGTGTATTTCAAAGCTAAATTTAAGTGATATGATGAAGGAGAGGAAAAATAAAAAATGATATGATCAAGTGACCAAAAGATGTAAGGGAATAATTTTATTGTAATACATCAAATCAATGATCTAAATGATGATAAATTTATGATTATAGTCATGCCCTAATCAAGGGAGGAGACTTTAAACTTTAAATGATGAATTTATCAATAAGTGATAATGGATAACTAATGAAATAAAAGATGGATGTTGTGACTTGTTGAGCCAAATTGACAAGTTTAGGCAATTAATAAAAAGGTTAGGGAGATGATTATTGGGATGATGATTGATCAATAGATTGATTGATTAATGATTGATATTATATCTCAAGGATTTAACTAATTCAAGACTTGGGGATGATTAGGGATAAGATAGATGTAATGATGAATGATTAGGAAAGAGGAGAGAGTGGCTGAGCTAACCTTAGACATGTTATGTGACTAAGCACTACCTACATAGTTTGAAAATACCTAAAGCTAATGTAACTCAGACTAGTTGATAGATGGCAAAGATAGACTAGAGTATGATGATGATGATGATGGATGTTAGACATGTTAGTTATTATAAATAAGATGTGACTCAGATATTAGACATGAAGATAAAGGACTAGGAAAAATGATGAAAGATGTGATGTTAGATTTTATGATATGTTATTAGGTTAGATGAATGAACCTTAATGATTGAATTGATGATGGGATAAAAAAGGTTAGACAATTAGGCAAGTGATAGAAGATAGGAGAAATGATGATTGGAGTACATTATCAAGCCATCATTACTATAATAAGGCTCATCATAGTCTAAGTAATCTAATAAATATATCACCTGGTAGTATCCCCCAAGATATGAGTATGACCAAGGGGAAGTTGTGTCCAAGTGTAGAAAAGGGGGTAAATAGTGAACTTTACGTCATCGAGTGCACCTAAAAACATCAGTTTAGCTTTTTGTGTCATCTTAGCATCCTTGTTCATTTCATAATAGACAAAAATATATATTATGTAAGACTAAAAATAAAAATAGACAAACATAAGACAATCAGATATATACATGATAAAATAACATGAAAAAAGTCAAACAATATACAAACACCACACACAAGTATTTACAACAATATCATTATGTTTTGTTTAATGTCCTAGATTAGAGATGTTAGGATGATTGATTAAGTGATGAATTAAACTAGATTGGTCATGACCATGTGATTATTAAGTAAGGTTATAAACTTTGGACAAGGGTATGGATTTGGAATAAATTAGGATATGGCTACTGAAGGCATAAGATAACTAGGATGTTGGGACAAGGTGATATGATAAGATAAATAAGACATTAGATGGGATATTTAGGACATATAGAAAGGTGGCATATGACAAGACAACTGAGATGTTTTTAGATTTTGTGGATTTTATGATTTTTAGGTTTTTTTGACATATTTCAATTTTTAGTTATTTTTAAAATATGTATGTATACTATACAAATGGGGTTACTATCAAAGGGAATAAAAATATTATAATCCAAGATAAATATGTATGGAATGATGGATTGGATGATGGAAGGATGAGGGTGATGTTGAAAAAGGGGATGAGGATTAAGGAAGAATAAACTAGGGATTTCCAATGACCACATTATGAAGGAACCATATGTTTAGTTACCTGAGTGTGCATTAGAGGATATGCCAAGATGATTCTAGAAATTTTCTCAAAACATATCCCTATCCCTTATGAAGGATAAATAGGATGCATGATATGATGTCAGATGATGGGTATAAACAATGGTCAAGGGTATATGGCATGGATGTGATTTATAAGGGATGGATTTTTCCCCCAAGTTTGAGGTAAAATGTGGACAATAGATGATTTTACCATGATGCCAAAACTAGTTTTCATCATGGTACTTGTACAAGGTGCCATAAGACTAGTTTTCACTATTGGATGAATGATTTTTAATTTTATTTTTATGTTTATTTATGATTTTTCACTATTTTTTTATTTTTGACTTTTAGGCATCTCAATTTATTAGTTGTGGCTATGAAATGTAGGAATGTTATCAATTTCATTACTCTTTAGCTAACACCTATTTTGGAGAGATGTGATGTTAGGATCATATTCTCACTGATAGATGTATTAATGTTCATGTGACCTTCATTGACTCTTGATTGAGACCCCTTAAGATATCTAGACTAGGTGTCTTCATCACCCCTACAAGTGAAAATGTTGCCCAAAAAGGTGATATGAGGTATGGATTGGATCAGATCTTGATTTTGATGTGTGTGTATTGCATTTGAATGGATGATAAGACCTTGGGAGGATAGTGTGATGGGTGTTTAAGTAGTAGGACTAGAAGTTTCACACATTTTTGGAGATGTTGGACATTACACATTTCATTGGTGAAATATGATGAAAGACTCAATGATATCAAAGACACTTTGACTTCATAGTTCATCTTTGATCTGATTATTTGATGGATTATCAATCGTGCTGATAATGTGTTCAATATTATTTTGATTTTTTGATTGGATTTGACTTTAACTACACTCTAGTACCAAATTTTGGACTTCACTAAGGGAGATTGATTTTTGAATTGATAGATGATGATTATTTTGACTTTGACAGTCCCCTAGTGCCTAATTTTGGGCTTCACCAAGGGAAGACATTTTTTATTAGGCTCATGATTTGAATTTTTTGATTTTGACTTGATGGATCAAATATGATTTGATTATTATGAATGACTTTTTGAATATGATCCTAGACCTTTATATTTTTGGCACATGTTATGTTGTTCAAGGAAGGTTTCAATTATGTATGTTCCTATTCATCCCTATGGAGGGTGGTGATTAAATAATAATTGATAATAAGAAAGGAGTCTATGATGGATGGAGGTGGGGGAGATAGAATGATGAGATCAATGAGGGGTGATAGGGAAGCATGGTCTTAATAGGGTTTATTAAGATACCTAGTTTTGATATTAGAGAAAATCTCCTCAAGATCAATAAAATGATCACTAGGATTGGATATAGTATATGCCTCCAAAGTAGGATCAAATTCACTTTGACTATCTTGAATAGATAAATCTTGTAAAAACTCTATTATGAATTCATTATCCTAATTGAGATCAGAAGATATGCCTAGTGATTGATTGTCATCTAAATTAAAAGTATCTTCAAAAGGGTAGGCATAGTCATCATCTATTACAATATCTATGAGAGATGATGTTTCTAATGAGTATTAGGTTTAGATGCTAATGATGAACATGATCCTAATGGAGATAAAATTTTTGTTTAATCTAATTTTGACTTTGATGTACATGACATGATGTTTTTAGTATAATATTTATTGTCTGAAAGTGACCTCACATCATGGGGTGTTTGAGAAGATGATGGAAGGATAATAAATTCAAAAAATATAGGCCCATATAAGGACTCATGAGATATGTGAGGACTCAGTGTATGGTAAATAGACTCATCTTCAATTAAGTATTTATCAAATATAGGGGGAACATGGAAGAGGGATGTGGTGTCTTGAATTTTTCTTGGAGAGGGAAGAGCTTGATCATGATCAATAATGGAATAATGGAATTAATATTCTTGTTCACCCATGGATGTTGACTCATCTGATTCATTCTTGAGTTTTATGTCACCATGATTGATGAGGTCTTGGACATAGTTTTTGAAATTACAACATTGATTCATGGTATCCCCCTAGGTTTGGTGATATATATAATTTTGATTGGCATTATACTAAGAGAACTTAGGCTTACCAGGATTGATGTCATATGGGCTGATAGACCATCACATCAATAGAAAATATTTGGTGGAAGAGGGCTTCTAAGGATATAAGAAGAGGATTATATGGAATCTCTTCACTTCATGACTTATATGTGTAAGCATAGGACTTTGGATTAGATGGTTGTTGACATGACTAGGTGGGTGGACCAGTAATAGATTAGGTGGCTAGGATTGGATTCCTTTTGGTAGTGTAGAAAGGGGTAGATGAATGGTTATGACTAGTAGATGGAGGATTTTAATGGGACTCACATGGATGGGTTAGTACTAGAGGTAATGTTGGATAGATGGGGTCAAAGTCTATAATATGTGGAGTGCTCAACTCAAGGAGGTGTGAAAGGAGCATATCCTTATTGCCCATGAGGCATTGTATAATTATGGTATTGACCACATTTGTTTTTAATGCCATGGATTAATACGGGAGAAAGGTATAGATGATGTGATTCATCAGCTAATTGAATGGATAGATTGAGGGATGAAGATGATATGTGTAGAATAAATTTGGATAAAGGCTTGATTTAGTTCAACATCAAGTTTGACTCAATGATATGAAATATTAGATGGGATAAGACAATATTTAAGTAGACCAACTTAAGGCATGAGCTAGGCTCTGATGATTGGAATTATATTTGAATGGGTGAGCTATGACAATATCTAAGACTTGATGATGATGGGTTAGACTGACCCAAGAGACTAATATCGACTAACGAATGTTGGATTAATATGAAATCAAGATTAAGATGATTGAATCAAATAGGATGAGATGATTTTATTGATAAATGAATTGTGATTCAAACTTGATTAGACACAAGCAAGCTAATGATGAAGACCCTAATATGATAAGAATATTTACAAACATGGATAACAACCAAATTATGATTATAAACTTGATAGGAGGACTAATATAGATAATGGGATGAGTTGCATTAGACTATGATTAGGGATAGATTGGTAAGATTGTGGATAAGGTGCCTAGGAAGGACAAAATCAAGACAAATGTTTGATTTGAACTAGGAGGACAAAGAATGTCATGGTGATGTGTGATTATGAAGACTAAGATATGTAAGTGATGGGGGTAAGACTAGAGTTATATGGATGAGACTAGGATAGGATGTGACTATGATGATAGGGGTGATGAGAGATAGGACTAGACATAAGATAGAATAAGTTTAAAAAGATGTACCCAAATATAAAAATAAAATATGTACAAGAGGATGTTATGATGATGATGAAATAAGGATATAAAAGATAAATATATAATAAAAGAACTAGATAGGTGTGTATAGGTTTGGGTAAAAATATAACTTGAATCACAAACAACATAGATCTAGCAAGACACTTACCAAATCAAGCAAACCACAAACCTAAGATTAGTAAACTTATTTGGGTGTGTAACTAAATGACTACACTATCTAATGAATTAATGGGTGAGGTTTTAGGCTAGTGACTTATTATAGAATATACCAAACCCTATCAACCCTATCTCCACTTGATGATCATTTGGGAGCTAATATTGACTCCAAATATAAAATGCTTGTTATGGCTGATAGGTCCTATTCTAGGTTGAATGGGATCTATAGAGGCATCCTTGATATATGTTATATATGATGGGGCCCAAGTCTATGTAGGGTATTTTATAATGCATGGTTTAGAGAATTAACTCTTCCCCTTCATAGATGACCTGCATGGGGTCAATCACTTATCCTAATGATAGTTGTCCCTAATATTTATACTCCATTAGAACATGGAGTGTGGATTAATGCATGGTGGTGAAATCCACAGTCACTATCCCTCAAAGACTATGGCAAGTGCACGTGTGTCAATTCCACATCACATTTCCCCTAGAAAAGAAAAACTACCATTCTATTTGAAAAAAAAATGATTACATAGTTAATGCAACACAAAATCACTTCCAAAAAGTATGATATCATATATTTTTTATAAAACCACTACTATGGAGTTGTGATTTTTTAGAAAAGGGCTAACCATGGTGGTTACCACATAATTACTACAAAACCATGAATCTGTTAGTCAAAATTATGAATATAAAAGAGAAGTCACAATTCATAATTAGAAATATCTTATTGGAAAGTGAAAATAATATATTTTAGACCTATAATTATTTATAGAATCAAAATGATTAAAATTCAATATCATATAGATTTTATAGAATAATAAAAGTATATACAAGGCCTAGTAAGACTAATAAGAAATATTACTACTATGGTCTTGTGGTTTCACAATAGGTAGTTGAGAGGGGGTTTTAAGGTGTCTTGAGATAATCTAGGATAAGATATACCTTATTTCCTACAAACAATGGGAAGATAGACACACAAAAATTATTAAAAATCTTGGTTAGTGATTTGGTTTGATGATTTCAACACATCGAATAAAATTGCCTATTACAAAGGTAAAATCAAAAATATATTGCAATACCATGATTATAGAGTTGTATTTTTGTTCTAAGTAATAAAAAGGAAAGTTAGGGTGTTTGATATCGATATGTGTAATTAATCCCTTACCTACAAGTAGACTAGGTTAATATCAACTTGAAGCAAGTAACAACAAGAATATGAGGTTAGAGCTTATATATAAAATTATGGGGTTAAAAAATTGAAATTCTTGGGATGAAATAGCTAATTTTGGGCCAAACCCACAATTATTAAAATTGTGATATTACAAAATACAAAAAATTATTGTGGTCAAGAAATCTATTAGCGGGTAGAAATAATGATTGAACACAAAATCATTATTCTTCTGGTAAAATCAATACTTTCATGAAATTATCATGGTTTGAAAATTTACAATTTTTTTAAATAGTGATAACATGACAAAAACATTTAGCTACTAGTGGTCATGGTGTGGCAGTCAATGTAAACTTACAACTCTCAATGATAAAACTATGACTGTGTATTGGCAATTTTGTAGACTAAAATCCTGATTCACTTAGGCATGACAATTTGAAAAAATTTGGGTCTTGTTCTCCACCTAGTCATCCCTATAATTGATTAAGAATGCTTATAAAAAACAATAATGTTATACTAAAGGGGATTATCCCACCGTGGTCACCAAAATGTGTGATTGTTATTTTGAGCAAATGATTAAAAACTACCAAAACATAGGAATTTTACCCAAAATGCACATATATTGAATAGGAGAGATTATGGAAGAAAGAAATATATAATAAGATGAATCTTACCATTGCCTTACTCCTCCTATCCTCTCTCCAAGATATTCAAACTAATTTAGCTTGTGGATTGCAAGGATTAGACTCAAAATTTTGACATAGTGATGTCTTGATTAATGACTATGGATTCATAGATTGGTTGATGGATTCATGAAGGTTTTTATGGATTCATTCATTAGGTTTCTACTTGGTTTCAATTGAATATTGGTTTTTTAAAATAGAATAGATATGAAGGATTAAAAATAAATTTAAAATAATTTGGAAGCCTCTATAATCAAGGCTTCTAGAGAGGACGGGCCAAGTTAGAGAAGATTCTAGAATTAGAGAATTCTAGAATTTATTTAGGATCTAAGTAATATTAGTAGGGGATTAGGATAGGTTATTAAATACATGATTTTGGACTAGGTATGTAGGAGAGCATAGGAATAGGCTAGGGTAGGTGGTTAAGTGGGTCATAGGAGTTTTAAATTCCTAAATATTAGACAAGTGGGATTAGTTAGTAGATAATGGTGATTTAGATGAATTAATTGATTTATGAGGTAGGGATAAGGTTAATGGATAAAATATAATGAAAGGGGATATTAGATAAATGATTATAGTATAATTATATGGGATAAGTAAAATTAGTGTTAAATGAAGTGAGTGAATTTAGGTGTATACACTCCCATCTCAAAAGGGGTCATCCAATTGGATGGAAAAATGGTTTAAAATATGAAAATTACCAAGGTTATGAGTCGCAATCTACATATATGTCCTAGCCTTTTCATTACATAGGACATCATAGTCATTGACTTACCCCCTTTCATTTCTATGTTCCTCTCTCAAGATTTCACAACAAAAGTGGGTGGATATTTATCCTCAAATTGGTTGCACATGCTACTTAGAACTAGATATGGGACCAAGGTGACTATCAAGGGAAAAACTATTTCAATGAACCACATATAACTATAAATTAATAGCTTAGTTGAATCAAACTTTACTTTGTTTGACCAAAAAGAGAATTTAATTCCTCATGAGACTGCCACATCCTATGAAGAGGTTCCAGATGACTTATTTGATGAATGGGATTGTGAGCATTATTAGTGTGACCCATATGATAATTCATAGCATACAAGACTATGCATGTACTATATTATCAAGGAGGACACCTTGCCACCTAACATTATAAAGGCATAATAAGACCTTGAAGGCATATGGTAGTTATACATCAATGGCTCCCAAAGTAAAAATGGCGTAAGAGCCAGTGTTGTAATGGTCTCCCCTTAAAAGCATAAATATTTACATGAATTCATATTATAGTTTGGATACATAAACAATGTTTCTGAGTATGAGGCACTAATTTAAGGTCTCTAATTAGTGCATAAGAAAGGAATCAAGGTGTTGTAAGCTTTTGGAGATAGTGAGATGGTGGTAAACTAGGTCAAAGCATAAAAAATATCCAAAAACAATATGCTAAGAGATTACAAATATAGGGCATGGGACATGATCAAAGGGTTCGATGCTTTCAATATCTATTCTATACCAAGAGCATAGCATGATGATGCTGACAGACTCATAATCACAGGTACATAGTATGACCTCTTGTGCAGTATAAATTAAAAGTTTGAGTATCTCATAAGACTCTTAGTCAAACCACTAGTCCTAGACAACACAAGTAATTAGAAGGTGTTTGAAAGTGATGAACAAATTATCAACTTCCTAAAAGACAAATTTGAGTTCTATGACAATAATTAACCTAAAATTAAAGCTAAATATGAAGGTAAAAAAATTAATTAAAGGGAAGCAAGCTGCTTAGGGGACTAGTCACACTATAAAGTATCTTCAATTTTGATGACCAGCTAAAAGGTGAGAGGAGAAACATGATGGTAAGGGGTAAATCTTCAATTAGTGTCCATCTTTGATGATAACCTCTTGAAAGTTGTTAAGTTATGCTCCCCATCTGAAGTTTGAGATTTCATTAAGATAAGAAGAATTTATGATGATATCTTTGCATGGAGCTATAAATACCTCAAATGCTTTGATCCAATCTAATCCCAGCATATAATTAAGATTGACCCCAATACCAAGCTAGTCAGATAGAAGTAGAGGGTAGTTAATCCATAAATTGCATGCTTAAAGGAGTCCTCAAAGATCATTGAGGCTAACATCATATTTCCAATCGAATATTCCTCATGGGTGACCAATCAGGTCATAGTGTGTAAGAAGAATGGAGAGATTCAATTTTGCATAGACATTAGGGACTTGAAAAATAATCCATTAAATAATATACCTCTTCCACTAGTGAATTTTTTTTTTAAATAGTCACAAGCATGGAAAGCTTTTTTTTATGGGATGGTTATTTGAGTTATAACTAGGTTTTTGTGTGTGAGTGCTAGCGATTCAAAACTACATTCACCACTAAGTGGGGTACCTTCACATACCTAATGATGCCCTTTGATTTGACAAACATAGGAGCTACCTTCCATAGGGCCATGGATATGGCATTAAATGTAATCTTCAACAACATCATCTTCGTTTACCTTAATGATATATCTATTTCCTCAATGTGCATAATAGATCATTTGGGTCACCTAGAGCAAGTCTATTAAAAGTGTGAAGAGTTTGAAATATCTCTAAACCCAAGCAAGTACATATTTATAGTGCATGAAGGCAAAATATTTTGACATATCATGTCTAAAGAGGGACTTACAATTGATCCCAAATTATTTTAGGCCATCTTATCGCTCCATGTCCTAGGTCACAAAAAGGATCTCCAAAGCTTATTAGTAAAAATAAACTTTGTTTGAAGGTTTGTGTATATTTTTTCAAGTTTGATTAATCACCTCACAAAAATGCTCAAAAATAGAACTTTATTTAGCTAGACCCAATAAGGTTTAATCAATTTTAAGGACATCAACTGTGCCATCATAGGAGATCCTACATTGATAAATTGAGATTATGGTAAGGATTTCATCCTTTATTCATTTGGTAGAGTTGAAGGCATCTCATTTATTCTTTTAAAATAAAACAATAATCAACAAAATAAACCTATTGCCTTATTCATCTAAACACTCAAGGATTATGAGTTATGTTATAGCTTTTTATAGAATCATACCCTCATAGTAATAAGATCACTTAAGACATTTAGGCACATTCTCTCCAATAACAAGATCTATCTCATGGTTTTGTAACCAAGTATAAAGGAGTTATTAATTAGTAATGACATCAGTAAAAAGAGAACTATTTTGGTCACAAAGGTGATGGAATATGACATAGACATCTAAACCACCAAGTTAGTATGAGGTAAAGGACTCTGCAAGTAGTTAGTAGTTGATATGAAGAATGAATATTATGTATTTCTTACACTAG
This sequence comes from Torreya grandis, assembly GCA_037957365.1. NCBI lineage: Eukaryota > Viridiplantae > Streptophyta > Pinopsida > Cupressales > Taxaceae > Torreya > Torreya grandis. The sequence goes on from JARHVA010002108.1 coordinate 2,620,718, forward strand.
ATGAGATCAAACCAAAAGACCAAGGTGCCCCAACAAGTTGGACTAAGATCATAAGGATATTTCTTCAAATTGGTGTCTATTTATAGGGTTTGAATAAAGCCAAACATAGACAATTTAGATGACAAGACATTCCTTATGTGATTTTTAGTGGTGAAATTTCTAGAAGATATATCAATGGAATCCTTTTATGACGCATAAAGTAGAATCAGGTGAACAAGATCCTATAAGAGTTCCATGATGGATCATTAGGAGGTTATTATTTTCTCAAGACCACTATATTGAAAATCATGTGAGGTGGATATTATTAGCCAAATCTATTCAAATATGTGCACACTTGGGTGAGAGGCTGTAATAAGTGCACCTTCTTTTTTGATAAGAAAAAATTAGCAATCCTACCCTTGTACCCAATACAAGATGATCATCCCTTTTCTTAGTTGGGCCTAGACCTCATTAGCATCATAAATCTACCATCAAGTGTTATACATAAATCAATCCTTAAAAAAAATGACTAATTCACAAGGTGGATGGAGGAAATATCACCAAAATAATATATTAAGGTTTCCATTCTAGACTTTTATGAAATCATTATCACCAGATTCAGTTTCCCAAACACTATTATCTTAGATAATGTACTGGCTTTCCTCAAAGCCAAAATCAATGAAAGGGTAGTTAGACATAACATCCATCCGAGCACATCCTCAAACTATTACCTCTAAGGTAATGGTTTGGTTGAATTAACTAAAAATAACCTAGTTCACATCATCAAGCAAACCATGGAAGATAATTGATGATCCTGGCATACTAAGCTCAATGTATCCCTCTAGGTAGATTAAATAACACTAAAAATGGTGATGGGCAATTCACCCTTCTTGTTAGTTTATGGAAAGGAAGCAAGTTTTCCCACATCTCTAGAATTTCCTTTTATAGAACTATCTCATCAATTATAAGTGTGTGAAAGTGAACCCATGATAGTAAGGTTAGATAAGATAATGGATCTCTAAGAACTTAGGCTGTAGGAAATGCACACTATGGAGATTCAACAAGTACAGACCAAGAGAACATTTGATAAAAAGGACTACTAATATAAGCTTCAATGAAGGAGACTTGGTAATCAAATGGGATGCAGATAGATGAAAGGCTAAGAATCATATAAAGTTTGACATTATATTAAATGACCCATATACCATAGTCAATGTAAGCAAGCCAATGCATACTAGATTGAAATAAAAAATGGACAAGTGTTTCCTATCCTCATCAATATGATTCATCTCAATCACTATCTATGATGACCATGAACACCCTTGTAAATAGTAGTTTATATGTTTTAATTTTCCTAAGTTTTGCATGCACATATTGTTTAAAATAGTCTCATTTCCTCTAAGCACTTATGCATAGTTCTATTAAATTTAGTTTTGTTATTTTTATAAGCACCACTCAATATAGTTTTTTTCCTTTTTTTCCTTGTGGAACGTATCTCAGTTCTTTCTAAGGTCAAGTGGGCTTATCACACCTAATCAAAAGCATGAGAAATAAGATCAAGGTATTTTGATTGACCCTGTACCCAATGGATTGCTTCAAGGATACTAAATTCTTGCTTAATAGGCAAACATCTTATAGAGGTTACCAAAAGTGTTGACTTTCAAATTCACCCCTTTAGTAGGCATTGAAATCATAAGGACTACATAAGATGTTTTGCACTCACACAGTATCAAATTTTATAAAAATTAAGTTTACACGTAGATGTTTCCTATGCATACCTATACTCAATAATTAGCTTGGTTAAAACCAAAAATAAGTGTTGATATATGCCTATAATGAGTTCTTATTACACTCCCCATATAAATATTTTTCATCAAATCAACATGACATACAAGTTAGAGCACATGGGTCCCCTCAACTTCAAGCAGTAAAAGCAACTAGTGCACTGGGAGCAGTTCTAAATCATGAAGAGTGCACTCAATATCTTCAAATATTCTTATGCACTCTTATTAAAATACTTCATCACATTCAAATGGTGAAGACCCATGCTAAATCATATATTTTCACATCTATGCCCTTATAAAACATAGACTACAATCTCATTTGCACATCATTCCCTTCATTGGCTAACACAAGTTATATGAAGGCATAAACTATGAAGACCTTTAGAAGGGACTAGGTGTATAAAGACTTTGGGAATTTGAAATTTTGTATAAAATTACCCATAGTTCCCTTCATGAATATTTAGTTTTTTTACATATCTAATTCACTACACAAACTTTAGTGTGGACTCCTATCCATGAAAATCGCAGTGCATATAGTTTAATGCACATCTAATTTGAAAAGAAAGTTGTGCATGCTAATCCCTATTATGCATAGGATAATGAGGTAGAACCTAAAGATACATGGACATAGTCCCACATCAACATGATAGTCTAGGTGGATTGGTAGGTGACCTCTATAAATGGGGATGCTAGTTGAGCTTGATTGGATATAAAGGGGAATGAATCAGAACATAATTAAATCTAGGGAATATGTCATAGTCTCAGAGCATGATCAAATTCCACCCTTGGCTACCTAGACACCCTTCATTCTCAGATACACATGTAGATCCATGACTGACCGTCCAACTACTTCCGTGATCAAACTTTCAGATCCATTTCAAATAAACATGGATTGTAGTAGTTCTTGCAAAAATTTTGATGCTCTTAATCAACCTCAAGATTTAGATGCCAATTTCAAATTCAAGATCCTACCCACCACCTCCAATGGTCAATTGATAATTTATGGCTTTTATTATCACTATATAAACACTAATTTTTATTGTAAAAGGTTGAAAATATCTAGGCATCATAATGTTTCTAAAATTTTTGCTCTAAGAGTCATATCCTGGTATAACAAAACTCTATATAATCGAGCTTGTAATATTTCCTTAAACCTTAAAATTGATAAGAAATGATTTAGTTTTTTTCATACTCTATTTTCTATGTGAATTTCATGGTTATTTATCCTTATTTTTGGATATTTGTTCTTCTCAGTTATATCCCCCCTTCGTACCTATACATAGAACCAAAAGCCTCTATAGGTTTCATGTTGTGTATACATGAGTCTGTGTAGGCATTATCTATGGACCATTTATTGTCCCTCATAATGTTGCACTATTTTACCTTACCTTCATGTGAAACACTTATGTAATGAGCCTAGATTTAAGAGCTAGTAACCAGTATATTAGTTCTATTACATCATTAATTAGGTGAGGTGCTCACTCTATCCTTATGCATCACCTTTTACATTTCAGTAATCTCTTACCTTTTCCCTCTCTTTTCCCCTTTGTCAAGTTTAGGTTTAGCACTAGGTATATTTCATTCTAATATTTTAGGTCTATGTGTTGGTCCTAAACCAAGTGCATTTAGAATAGAAATAAGTTGACCTACTTTGGAGGTTCATCCCAAAGAGTGCAAGAGTTCCACACCTTGGGGGATGATCCCATTTTTACAAGACACAAAATCACTCTGTGGTATTCAAGTATAAGGTGATAGGTGTAGAAGATCTATGTGCAATAAATCATGAGATCTATTTGCACATGAGTGCCCATTTCAATTGATAACAAGTGCACTAACCCATTTTTTACTTGGTCACTCTAAGGGTGAATAACTAGGGTTTGATCATTTGATAAAGAATGACATCATTTACATATGATATGAAGACATTAAAATAAAGGTGACAAAAATATAGATGGCTCTAGTTGGTCACATCTAGATCTAGTTAGTATTCTATATAGGACACCTATGGTAGGGTTATACACTTGTATTGACTTAATTTTTAGATCTAACACAAGCGTCTATGGCTATAGAGAGAATATTTATAGAATATGATGATTGTTCTAGGATCATCCTCGAATCCAATCCCATCATATTTTATATATAACTTTCATACACTTAATAAAATTGTTAAGTATCATTTGTTTTTCATTCATTTAAATATCTATCAATAATTGTACTTTACTATTTTACCAATCTCAGTTGTATAAATTCATAGCATTACTTATCTAAGTTTTCTATTTATTGACTTGTTCATTAAGTTAGTTTACCATCCTTGTAAAAAAAACTAATATAATGAGTTTAACCCTAAATAACCCAACATATCTAAATTTAGGGTTAAACACATTATTTTTTATTGATAACAACTTTTGATCAGATCATGAACAAGTTTGAGACATAATCAAGGGCCTAAATCCCCATGTAATTTATTAACCACTTTAATAACATCTATATACTAGATATTACCATATGTATAACAATTATTACCAACAATGACCACCATTGGCCTTGAAAATAACCAAAAACCATTAATAACCTTGAGAATATAACTAACCTATATGCCTTTATAGAGGTTTGGACATGGGTGAGGATTGAAATAACAAAGCTACTTTAACCAACTCACCTAGATATCATTGGTTTGAAATGTTTTGTAATAGGATTTATTTAAATAGATCCAGAACTAGATATGAAGAATATACCTATCCATACACCATGGACTTTCCTTGTCACATTAAACATAGGTTTCAAGCCACATACTAACCCCATCACATTAATTACCAAGTTAACTAGTCCACCACATTGGGTACCTTCATAGTTTACATGTTGGAGCCTAGTGTGGGAATAATGCTATAGAGGTGGTCATCTTGGGGAATGGACCCCAAGACCTCCCACTTCTAGCACTCAACTCACACACTACTAGGCTATCCCCATTGGGTCTAAAATGCTGGGTAACATGATTTATTTAACTAGATCTAGAACTAGTTGTGAAGAGTATTCCTAGCCATGGACTATGGACTTGCCTCATTATATTGAACATACATTTCAAGATATATACCAACTAGATTGCATTAAATACAATCCAACTCATCCTCCATATCAAATACCCTCATGATTGACCCACCAAATCCTAGTGGGGGAATGACACTATAGAGGTGGTCAACCTAGGGAATGAACCCTAAAACCTCCCACTTTTAGCACTCAACTCACACACCACTAGGATATCCCCACTAGGTCTTAAAATGTTGGGTAATAGGATTTATTTAATTAGATACAAAACTAGTTATGAAGAGTATCCCTATCCATGAAATGTAGACTTGCCTCATCACATTGAACACAAGTTTGAAACTACATTCTGACCCTCACAACATTAAACACTGATCTGAATAGTCCACCACATCAGATAACCTCATGGATGACTTGCTATAACCTAGTATGGTAATGATGTTATAGAGGTGGTCAAGTTTGGAAATGGACCCCAAAACCTCTCAATTTTAACACTCAACATACACATCATTAGTCTATCCCCAATGGGTTAGGTTAAACACATTGTTATTATAATGCCCAAGTCTGAATAACATTTATAGTTTATTTTAATACATAATAATGAATCTCCTTGCCCTATTTTAGATATTCTAAATCACAAAATGAAGGAAGAATAGAAATAGTGGATATGAAATTAGGTTTTATAATATTTTGATGCATTTAGTGAAAGAGTTTGAAGGCCCCATTTGAACACCCATCTTTAGAATATGTAGAAATAGTTCTCTAACCCTAAATATAAATCACCTTCAAATAATAACACAAAATTGGTAATGTTTAAATTACCACTATAACTAGGATCAAACATGTAAATAAAAATAACATTTAAATAATAGCATAAAATTGTTATAATTTTTTCTATTTAGGGTTAAAAACATTTACCACTAAAATGACATGCCCATTGTCTAAGTTGTGATTTTCATCTAGAAAATCCCTCCAACATTTAACAAAAATTTTGTTTATAAAATAAAAATTTCATTGTTATTAGAATTCCCAAGATTGAATATCATTTACATATTATTTTAATGCATAAAAATGAATCTCTTTACTTTGTTTTAGAGATTCTAAATCACCAAATCTTTAGATGATTTTAATAAAATGTTATAGGTCGGTGTAAACTCATTATGTTCCTCAAAGTTTATTCCAATATAAATCTTTAAATCATGGTATAGATATTCTTCAAGATTATTTAAACATTTATTTGTATTTGTTGTGGTAATGACTACCAAGATAATCATGATTATGAAACATAATAGCATTTAGAAGGTTTATAAGTTATTTAACATACTACTCAATCAATTCATGATATGTAGAAATCATTACAATCCATAAAAACACATTTCCTTCAAAAACCTATTGAATAATCTACTTGTAAACAAACTAAGATTTAACAAATCACCTACTAACGTGTTCAAATAATAATTTTTGGTGGCCCACGAGTGTCAAGTGTAATTATCAGTGCCTCCAAAGTCATGGTAGGGATTGTTTGTTTACATTATTAATATTAGTAATGGAAATAACCAAATGAATAGGGGATTGGTTTTAGTGGAGGTAGAAGGCGTATAATATTTGAAATTAGATTTTACATTATTAAAGGGTATGCATTAAATTTTTGTGTCCCATCAACAAAGGTCTAATGGGATAATGGAAGGGACATAATATTGGTAAATGGAGGAACCAACCATGACATGGAGGTCAACTATCAACATCGTAATGTTGAGGCCAACATACCCCCATTTTTTAAAAATTGGGACGCTTGAGAAACCTTGAAGATTAAACATGAAAACATGGCATGTAAAGATCATTTATAAAATTTGAAGATCATCTACTTTAACAAAAGCAAGATTAATTAGTTGTGTTTCACTTTAATTTTGTCTAACATTATTGATAAATGATCTTTGTGGTTTTTAGTTTTAGGTTCCATGGTGTATTTTCCTAAGGAGTTCATGATTTAGAACCCTGGCAAAACCCTCAATTCAAATTAGAATATTGGCAGGAACTAAATTGGTGGGAACCTTTTAAAAATCCATTTTGTACCTAAGTATAAAATTCATGTTTTAAGTTGTCTTATTTTTTAACACAACTAAAACTTAGTCTAAAATGATTGGTCCCCTTTATTTTTTTCCCCTTTTAATTTCCTAGCATGCCTAGCTAATATTAGTTTTTGCAAGGTCCTTTTAATATTTCTTAGCTTTCTCCCTTAGTTAAATGTCTTAGCCTAAAGGTTTAAACCTAAGGCCTTGATGTACTTATCAATACGAATAGAACCTTAGCTTTAATACTCTAAGCCTAAGTCTTACTGTAGTCCTGAGTTCTGCCTTAACTTTCTTGCTTCTCATAGATCTAATGACCCTCACTTTATCATCATATTTTATCCAATAGAGTGAGAAGGGCTCGAGCCTAGACTTAAACAATACGCATTTTAGATGATCCAATTATCTATGCTTCATCATGGGAAAAGGATCCAATGGCATGAGGGAATCCAATAGAATCATGTACATGGCACCTTGGACCAATCTTATTCAAGCTCTCAAATCATGATCAACGATTCTCATTTCATCATGAAGACTTGATCAGAGAGAGTGAGGCACAGTTAAAAAGTTAAAGGATTACATAAGGCCTACAGGATCAACACATGGCACCCTTATATTCAAAGGTTAAAATCAAAGGGGCCTACCTAAAAAAATAAATAAATCATGAGCAAGCCCCAAGATGATGATCCTACAGCTCTCACTTACTCATAGGATCTTGATCCAACAGAGCTAATTACGTCCAAGATCCTAGAAATCCCCATAGAGGTGCCTAGTGGCACTCTTACATTGGGTCACAAGAATTTTATGAGCTTAAAATTGACATTTGTATGACCAAGAGGACATATTTGATGTATGTGTGACTATCAACTTTTATCCTATCAAATTAAAAGCTTCACCAACCTAAAATTGATGTTCACATGATCATTATTTTACATCTACAAAATGTTGTTGGAAATCTTATGAATTGCCATGAAGACTAATAGAAGTGCTTGAAAGATGGTCAAGCACTAGAAACCTTCAATCTATAAATATTGAAATGGTCTTATGGTATAAGTATATGCAAAAAAAACTTAGTCTAAGTGTATACATTAAGGTCCCCATTAAATTTTTTTCAAATACATTGAACCTTAAACTATAGACTTACACTAAGTCTCATTTTTAAAAAAAAATCTGGTTACATAGAACTTCGACCAAGTGTTTCTAGCCAAAGGTTTTGGTGTGTTTGTTAATAAATTCCTATTGGAAATTTAGACCATTATATAATATTGACACCCATTTGAGAATTTTTTTAGGCTTGTCATAAATATTTTAGCCCAAAATACACATTGGGTTTATTAAACACAGTGTAGACTTTGGCCTGAAAACATTTAGCCATGGTCTCCTTTGTGTTAATTCAGGAAATGTAGGCATAAACACCTTAGCCTAAAGTTTATTTCATGTTTAATAAACATGAAATAAACCTTAGGATAACTAATTTAATTATAATTCCCACCTTAATAATGTGATAACTTAAAACTTGTGCATCTTTATAGATCAATGGTTTGTGCTTCATCAATGGAGGATGATCCAATGACATGAAGACCTTGTAGACTTTTCAATGGATTCCTAAGATCACATGGGATTGATGCATGGTGAGGGCACATTATAAGTAGAACTAACAGTTAATCCAATAGTTATCACTCCATTATGCACTATGATCCAACATCATGAAAACACTAATGACTTTTCAAAATCCTTTGAGCTTTTCATGTGTCCAATGGTCATTCAATAAATGGCTGACGTAGCATATGGAATTTAGGAAGGCACACAAAGAAAATAATTGGTACAATCATGAGGATTGACATTAAAAGAGGCCAATCATAGGCAAGATCTTGGATCACAATCAATAGCTCACACCAATCTAGGATCCTCATCCAATGGTATGAAATAAAAGGAATCATTTTAAATACCAATGGCTAGTGCTTAAAGGTATTTTTGAAAAATTCCATGAAAGGTCTAGATCAATGCCACATAAATGCCACACAAGAAGAAAAGGACAAAACAAAAGATCTTGTGGGCTCAAAAATGTGAAATTATAAAGGTAAAGGTCCAAATAAAATCTAAGGCACATATAGTCCAAAGTCTAGATATGTCCTACCATTAAAGCTCTAAAACCCTAAACCCTATATAAAAGGAACCCAAAGAAACTTAGGTTACAATTCAATCTGAAGAGAGCTTGATTATGTTTTTGAGTGCAAAAGAGCTACCACAAAGATTAATTTTCAATCTAAGGTAAATAAATTGGAAATTTAAAGTCATGGTATCCCATAAATAACATTTGAAAGAGGAGATAGAACACTACTTGTCAATGAATAATGAAGGAAGGATCTTCAAAGGCACTAAATTACATGTTATATCCTTTAACTCCCAAATCATCAAAAATTGGTTTGAACTCTTCTTCACCATAGAATAACTAAAACCCATCACTAAGGAGGAGTAGAGAATTACCATGGTGAGTAGGAGACACTATGACCTAGTTGTAGTCCAAATGACTGACCTTCACCATGTTGCTACCAAGATTGAGGTACTTCATTGTATAGATTTTCTCACTCCAATTTTCATAGATTATAGGGTTGATAATCATTGGATCATCTGAGAAGTAAATTCAAAGGGGTTAGCTTATATTTCTCTTATGGCCTTTGAAAAGTACTATAAAAATCTCAATCCCCCATTTTAATTTGTCCAAAATCAAGGAGTGTAAATCCAAACATAACCTAAAAACCATCCTTAGACCATAGTTACACCAAGGAACCCATGTCTTCAGAGACTTTAAGGGTACAATCCCAATATTCCAATTTAGGGACAACATCAGAGTGATCATAACCCTACTAAATTGACCATTATGATCCCCCTTAACCACCTATGCAAAGAAAATATGGTTCCCCTATGTTTATTTCATGGTTGAATAAAATCTCACCCCTCCAATTAGAGATTTGATCAATGTTTTCTTGGCCAAATAGTTCACTACTATCAAAAGGAAAATAGCCAAGCAATTCTATATAATTTCATACTTATTAGATGCCCTTCTCACCTCTATTAGTTTCCATGGCATTAAAAATTGGTCTCTTAAGGGTCAAACCACCATTTCCCAACATTACTCCAATTTTTACATCTTTAATTAGAGAAACCACATGCAATTTATCTATGAGTGTGTCTACCCAGCCATAGTAGAGGCTATTATAGGTGTTCCCATGCCTAGATTCTATCTAATAATAAATAAATATGTAGAGATGATGTGTGACATATGGTTCTATCTAGACTTCATAGTTATTAGGATTGAGGGAGTCATGTCCTCACTATATAGATTGCCTATGTATGTTCCTAGCAAGCTAGCTAAGTAATAAATTGATTCCTAACTCATTAATAGAGTTGATGGAATTTGTAAGAAGAATAAAAAGGTTCTTCTCCATCCCTTCACTTTAATTATTGGGAGAATGTAATGAAATTACTTATATGTTCACATAGAATGATTATATATCACATAAAATAAGCAAATATGAGAGATCACACAACTATAATTAATAGCAGAGAAAAATACTAGATAATATAGCAAAGCCACTTTGAGGGGGAAACCTCCACAAAAATGTACTAAGAGCAAAATACTTAACATTATTCTCAATGACTAACCACTAGCTCCTATATATAGTCTACTTAGCCATGGTTATTCAATAAGCCAACCTAACTAAGAATATAGAGAGATGTAGTAAGAATATAAAATAAGTATGTAAGACACAAGTCATCCACACATATCCATAGATATGACAAAGGTTAAGGGCATATCCTACCCCTCCCTTCAAAGCAACATTATCCCAATATTGAGTCAACTCTAGATGTTGGTGCACAAAGGATTCATCTTCCCAAGTGGTATCTTCACAAGGTATATTCTTTCATTTGATCACTCTAGATTGTAGTTTCTTAGCACACATTTGAAGGATCACCTTAGGATCAATAAAAACTCTTCCTTCCTTATCCAATTCTTTTAACTCAATTTGAGTAACAACTCTATGTCTATTGACTTTCTTCAGGCATGATTCATGAAATACAAGATGTATGTAAGTGGAGAAAGGAAACTCTAACTTGTAGGTCACACTACTAATTTTTTTCAAGATGTAATAAGGCTCATAATACTTAGGGGATAGATTTTTATCATTTTTCTATTTCTTTAAGGACATATGCTTATATGGATGCAATCGAACAAAGACCCAATCATCAATGCAAAAATGCCTCTCACTCCTATATTGATCTATCTAGTACTTTATGTGATTATAAGCCATGGATAAATTTTCACACAAACTTGTAAGGACCTCCTATTGATGTTGAATATGTTCTTCATCTACATGAACCTTAAGATGGACCTTCAATGTTAAAGTGATGAATGGAGGGTGGTATCCATATATAGCCATAAAAGGAGACATTTTGGAAGAACTATGAACAGAAGTATTATACCAGCATTCAACAAAAGGCAACCAATGAACCCATTTATCTTATTTATTAGAAACAAAACAACAAAGATATCCTTCTAGAAATTTATTGACTAATTCAGTTTGTACATCTAATCAAGGATGATATAGGATGAACTATGAGCCAACTAGATGCCTATACATGCAAATAACTTACTCTAAAAATTTCTGGTGAAAATGCGATCTCTATCACTAACAATGATATTAGCGGTACCATGAAAATTTTCAACTATATTAAGAAAAGTAGAAGCTACTATACTAGCTACAAATGGATATGATAAAGACCAAAAATGAGCATACTTACTGAGATGATATACCATAATCATGATAACATTTTGACTATTAGATCTTGGTAACCTTGTAATGAAATCCATAGACACATCTTTCCAATATTGGCTAGGGATGGATAAAGGTTGGAAAAGACCTAGGGTTTTGATGTTTTCTCCTTTATTTTGTTGATAGATCATACATTCAGCCACATACTTTTGGACATCCCCCTTGAGTCATTCACAAAAAAATTATGCTTGATTCTATGATAAGTTTTTAAAAAAATTGAATGACCCCCAATTAGAGTTGCATGAAGTTCCTAAAGGTTTTTTTGTTTAAGAAGAAACTCATACATAGGTATAATATGTATTTATACCATAATGCATTACCCTTCCATGTGCATTTTTCAAATCCACCCAAACCTTACTAAAGATTATGAATAAAATCATGGGTAGCACTATCATTTTCCCATTTTGATTGTGCTTCCTCTAGACAATCTACCTAGGGAATGGTCATAGCAAATAGCAATGCCTCAATTGGTTCAACCTTCTTGGATAGTGCATCTACCACTACATTGTCCTTATCTTTCTTGTAAACTATTTAAAAACCATATCTTAACATATTAGTTACCCATTTTTTTTGTTCTTTAGATGACAACCAGTGTTCCAAAAAATATTTGAGGCTATCATGATTAGTCTTTACCTGAAAGTGATGACCCATCAAATAAGGCCTCCATTGTTTGACTACATGCAAAATGGCCATCATTTTCCTTCTCATAAATGGGCTTGTGCTGATTTTTACCCTTCTGTTGATGAATTTAAAATGCAAGTGGTTTACCTTCTTACATGACTACAACACCCATACCATACCTAGATGCATCACATTCAACCACAAAAGTCTTGGAAAAATCAGGAGTGGCCAATACTAGAGTGGTGCACATAGCCAATTTCAATTGTTCAAATGCCCTAGTAGCTATATCAATACACTAAAAGGAGTTTTTATTAAACAAAGTTGTGAGTGGGGCTGTAATGATGCCATAAGTTTTGAAAGACCTAAGATAGTAACTAGTTAACCCCAAAAATCCCCTTAGTTTCTTGAGTGTCTTAGGGATTAGCCAGTCTACCATTACTTGGATTTTTTTAGGATCCACTTTCACTCCTACATTTGAAACAAGATGACCAAAATACTCAACCTCAAAATCTCCAAAAGTACATTTCAAAGGTTTGTCATATAATTGATGTTGTTCCAAAATTGAGAGTACCTATTTCACATGATATAAATGGTCTTCCCAATTTTTACTGTAAATGAGGATATCATCAAAACATACCAAAAAACATTTCCTCAGAAATAGCCTAAAAATAGTATTCATCAAACTTTAAAAGGTGGATGGTGCATTTTTATCCCAAAATGCATAACCAAAAACTCATAATGGCCCTCATGAGTCCTAAAATCAAATTTGGGTATGTCTTCATCATGGATCTGGATTTGATGATACCCAAAACAAAGATATAATTTGGTAAAATAAAGAGCACCATTTAATTTATATAGAAAATAATCAATGATAGGAATAGGAAACTTATCTTTGATAGTGTAATTATTGAGTTATCTATATTCAATGCATATCCTCTAAGTGTCATCTTTCTTTTGCACCATGACAATTAGTGAAAAATATTCACTTTGGCTATGGCAAATAATTCTTACATCCAACATATCCTATACCATCTTTTAAATTTCACTTTTATAGGCATAAGGATACATATATGGCCTAATTTTGGTTGGTTTACTACCAATAATAAGTTTGATAGCATGATCATGTGTACAACTAGGTGACAATCCTTTCGGCATGTCACCAATAATAATTGAATGGGTATTAATCACCTATTGTAGATCAGAAGCTGTATATGGCTAAGTTGGTTGAACTTCAATTGAAAAAAAGTGAGATATAAATACTTTATCACCCTTTCATATAATCTTTGTCATTTTATGGGAGCTAAAAAGTTATGGAGATTTATCCCTTAATCCCCTTAGCTCAAATGTCCATCCCTCAGAATGAAAATGCATGAATAATTCCTAGAAATTCATCTTAGTAGTGCCCAAAGAGGTGAGCCACTGTACTCCTAAAATAATGTCATCTCCTCCCATGATAATAACAAACATAGGATAATCCAACAAGTAATCTCCCATGGCCAACTTAATACAATGGAATTTTCTTGAGCTGTTGACATTATCACCATTTACAATCATGACCTAAAATTCTAGAGTAGGACAAAGGAAATGGTTCAAATGAGTATCTAACTTACTATTGATGAAGTTGTGTGTGCTCCCAGAATAAATCAATATAATGAACTTTTTTTTCTTTAGAAAACCTACCACCTTAATAGTTTGGGGAGTACTAATACCTAAAAGGGCATGACAATAAATAGTAGGCTGAGAGTTTTTAAATTCCTTCTTAGGACTTTCTTCATCCTCACCAATTACCTCCTCATTATCGTCATCCTCATTGGCACCTTCGATGTAAAACAACTTATTATTAGAAAAACAATGGTCTATTCTCCATTTGTTGTTGAAACCATAACACAATCCTTTGGCTCACTTCTCAATTTTTTGAGGTGTTAATCTGGTGGGTTGAGAATATGATGGTGTTAGAAAGGTGGGATCGTGATCATTAGTGAAGGTTTTCCATTTGAACATCTCTTTTTCCTCTACCATGCATGTTTATGGGATAGATTCTAATATAAATGTTGGGTTAAACATATAAATCTCCAATTAGATGTTATTTTTGAGACCAAACAAAAATAAATTAGTCAAATTTTCCTTAGTGATGTCTTCCACTCGTAAGGATAGATTTTAAAATTGATGAATATAATCCTTCACAGTTCTTATTTGCCATAGTTTGGCTAACTAGATGAATTAGTTCTTAGAGATATTATTCCAATAATGAGCCAACACCTCATCAATGAAAATAGACCATGTAATAGGAGCACCATTCTTTTATTTTAAGCATACAACTAGTGATACCAAATGAACTACTCAAGTTCAAGATATAGAGATGCCATAATCACCTTCTAAGAATTAGGAGTTTGATGTAGATCAAATAAATTTTCTATTTGGGTAATCTAAGTGAGAGGATCGTTACCATAAAACTTACACATCTATTTTTGGAAACATTGGTTTCACACTAAAATTAGAGTTGTTAGTGTTGAGAGGAAGAGGACCTGAATCATGAAGTGGAAGCTTGTTTAACTGTAACTGAGATGAAAGGGTAGCCAATTGATAAGTGATCTGATTCAATTGAGTATGAACCCCATTAATCTCTTTGTGCATCCTTGAAACATTAGTTTTAACTACAATAAAGTCATCATGTTACACTAATCCCTTTATGTCAACCTAATGTTGAGAAATCAATAAATCTAAAGTTCTAAATTTTGTCACTAGTAGAAATATTCTTAGGAGTTTCTTTCCCCCTTTTTATTCCTCGTTTAGAAGGACTGGCCATATACAAACCCTAGGAGGGTATTCACCCCAAAACATTATACCAAAAGATGGTACCATTGTGATTGCCTCACCAAGATGAATCTAATGACTACCTTTTCACATTAGGGTAAAAAAATTTACACCAAAAAAGTATACCAATAGAATATACCATTGTAATCATCTCATCAAGATGAATCCAATGACTGCAATTGTGAAAAGCAAAAAAAACCAAACTTTGTTTTAATTATTTTTTTCAAAAAAGCATTTCAAACAATACTATATTGATAGAAAAAAGTTAATACTTCCCAGATTGGAAGTTATGTTTTTTCACTCTTTCCTCTCTTAGAAGTTGTGCCTCATCAAATCTAAAAAAATAACACTGCATGAAACTTTCCCAAATCAAAGCTCTGATACCACTTGTAATGAAATTACTTAGATGTTTACCCATAATGATTATATATCACACAAAATAAGCAAATATGAGATATCACATAATAATATTTGATGGTAGAGAAGAATACTAGATAATATAGCAAAGCCACTTTGACAGGGCAACCTTCACAATAGTGAACTAAGAGTAGAATACTTAACATGATTCTCAAAGACTAACCATTACCTCCTATATATAGTATACTTATCCATGGTTATTCCATAGGTTAACCTAAATAAGAATATAGAGAAATGTAACAAGAATATAAAAGAGGTATGTAAGCTAGAAGTTGGCCACACATATCCCTAGACATGCCAAAGGTTAAGGGCATAACAAAGAACTATGCTACAATATTTGAATCAATTTGAAACCATGTCCAAATATAGGGACTCATTTGTGTTTTAACTTGATGAACTCAAAATTTGGAACCCCAAGAACATAGTAAGTAATCATTTGAAGGAGAAGAAGTTGCCCAAACTTGAGTATATGCATCAGCTTAATTTTTATGAAACCATTTAAATTAAGGCCAAGAACTATGAAGAAGTGTTGGTCAAGATCAAAGGGCATAACATCCAGCTTCAGCATAGATTGACAAAAGATGATAAACTAGTAGGAAAGGCATGGCATATGCATCTTCTCCAGTATCACCTACTACCTAGAACATCCAAGACATCTAAGGAACAACCTCAAGTGGGGCAGCCATGACCCCAAGGGAAAATTATGTAAAATCAAGATGAATAAGGCCATGGTAATAAGGAGGAAGAATAAATACCTAGAGAGTGACCCTCATCCTTAGCCTTATCAGAAGGGCCACCTTCCCCAGTTTAACATATAGATATGATCACCTTAGAACTAGATGAGACACTTGAGGGTGATCTCAAGGAACTTGTAGAGGCATATGACATAGATGAAGAAGGGGAACAACTTTAAGAGACTCAAATATAAGCAGGGGAACTTAGAAAAGAGAAAGGAAAAGATCTTGCTCTTGGTATAGTCTCATTACCCCTTAAGGAGAAGCAAAAGGTAGAAATGGCACTAGTCCTTATTAGACCTAAAATACCAAGGTTGACTCTCACACATCCTACTAGTGAGATCAACCTATTCAGTGATAAATTCCCCATTCATGGACCAGTCATGCCTGACTAGTTTATTTATAAAAAATTGAAAATGATCCCTTCTCTTTCTAATTCATGAGACATAACAAAAGCTACCAACATTGAAGTACATGATGCCATTAAGCCATGGATTAGGGCTATAATGAAATAAGAGGAAGAAAGGAATATTATGGTCAGTTCAAGACTAAAGAAAAAGAAAATGGATACTTTAGGAGCATCAGGTAGCATATGTGTAGAGGTCTTAGAGCCTTTAAGATTCATAGGGTCATCCACCATTATGCAATTTAATCTAGAGAGTACTAGATTGGAAAGAGTCACCATCAGGATAGCCATGGTGGGAGCTGAGGAATTCACCTTTTAAAAGGTTGAACCCTTTATAGTCCTGATCCCAATTGGAGGACAAAAACTTTGAGAACATCATATTCATGAGTAGTATGTTGAGAGATTGATTGAGGCTTAATCAAATCAAGCTAAGGTTGGGGTCTAAGGGATGAAACAAAGAATCCAAAATTTGGAGAGAGAAAAGTAGAAATTAGAGACCCAAGCCATTTTATTAGTGCTTGGTGACATTATTGACATGTTTGAGGCTTCATTATTTGACATGTATGGTTATTTGAAGACAATAAATTTAATTCAAGATACATTTAGCCATCAAAGTGAAGTGGCTAAGGAATTAATAAGAGAATGGCAAGGGGTTGAGACTAAGATAAGAGACCTCATTATCATTTTGATTAGGGATATAATACCTATATTCAAAATCATCAAACTAACCCACCTAAATGCCATATTGGGAATAATAGTGGATAAAATTTAGAGTTTAAGTGCTTGGTCAAATAATTGATCACTAGAATTAAGCAGCTCTTAGGAACTATGTTGATAAATCCTACCAAAACTATGGCCCTTAGAATCATTGATGAAGCTAAATATAAACATAGAGTCACTTTAGTGATGAATGAAGTAAAAATCAAGAGTTAGGGTAGATCAGGTAGTGATAATGGTAGGATTTTAGGCATGATCATCAATGATAAATAAAATATTATAGAGGCCAGGAGTATTAAGGAAGTTATGGGCAAAGATGACAAAGATCTGGATAATGTAGTTGACCAAGAAGAAGTCTTCCTCATGAAGCCAAACATGGACCTAGAGCTCATCAAAGATCAACATCAAAAGGCTATGAAACTACTACAATATTAATAGGGAACTCCCAAGGCAATGGGCTCACCCAGTAGATATTCCTTTTGTAAAATTATTGTAATATTTGAAAGTAGGGAATATTATTTTGTAAGGCATATACTAGTATGTTAGAATATTATCCCAAGTTAGTCTAACTATAAAAAACAAGTGTATTCTAGAACTTTAAAGACAAGGATAGTTGTCCTTGTCTTTTGTACACTTGTATATTATAACTAATTGATATACTGTCTAATTTTTCTATAAAAGGCATGTATCACCATTTTTTGAAAGGGGGAGAAAATTTGAGATTTTTTTTATAATTCAATCAATTAATGCAATCAAGGAATTATATAAAGATTTTCTAGATTGAATGTGTCAATTTTTAATATATCTTCTTCTCTAAATTGTTAATTTTATGTCTTAAATTTGAATAGTGTCTTTGAATCTTGTGTTGCATTTTATTATCATGAGGTTTCTATTTTGTGCATGTGCTATATTGGTTGAAAAGACATTGGATTTGCTTCATTTCATTTTTCTCTGTATTGAGATGTGTAAATGCTATATGATTATAATAGTAAACCATCAAAGTAAAACTAGTTCTTACTTATGATTCTTTACATCATCTTTAAAGTTTGCCTAATATATAGTGAAATTTGAGATTAGGCTATTTTACATTATATGTTGGTTTTAATGAATACTCAGTTGTAGTAAATTATTTTTCATAATACTTGGGACTAAGAAAGGTAATCACTTGTTTCTTTTTTGCCTTATCCTTCTCTTTGCTTCTTTTTTTACACCAATTCATTATAGCTTAGATTTCATTATACATATTCATATATATATATATATATATATATTAATATGTGGCTTAAATTTGGATCATAATTCACTAAGTATTAACATAGATCTTCTATAGTTCATAAATAACAAACTATGATGGCTCCCAACCATCACTCGTTATAAATATTATGGAACACCAATACATCATGCTGCCACTATTTCACCATAGGTGACATCAAGTTACCACAACTTGCTACTCATGCTCTGGATTCCTAGAATTATAAAATGAGAAGTGTTCTTTGAAAACTAAGAACCCTATGGTACATTTAGAGGCATCAACAAGTGGTCTTCAATGGTACTAAAAGGAGGGTAGATTGTGAATTCTATGAATCTTTGCTATTCTTAATGTTTTTTGATCTAATATTGGTACATCTTTATTTTTTTAGTAAATTATTCACTTAGAAGTATAAATATAATTAATCATTACATTTTGTAACATGTATTTGTGCTTCCCTAGACAAATATCAAAGTTATTTGAGATTTGATGCTTGTTTTTGGTAAATGTAGCTTAAGCTTTGAAAATCCATAGTATTTGAGGTTAGAATAGCTTGTTTTGATCAAAATTTGGCATATATTTCATATATATGAGTTTATTTAGACTTAGAATTATAAAGATAGATCATATTCAAGTAATTGAATGCATCACTGAGCCAATTCAGTCAAAGATCAATGTCCTCTTTCATTCTTCATACAATCTTTGAAAAATAAGCTTAATGTGCAGGTCTAACTTTTATTGTTTATAAAGGTTGACTTGATACATTGTATTCTAGATAGGATCTTCAAATTTCTAGCTAGAAGTTCCTAGGATTAGAAGAAGATCACACTTAAAGACAAGGGAACCTTTGCATAAACTTGAGGTTCAAAAAAATATAGACATGAAAAAGGTAGGTGCAGGAGATCCAAATCTTTTCCAACTTTACCTATTTAAGGTACCTTTGCCTTCAACCTTCATCTAGGTATGGCTTGGTTTGGAGTGTCTTCAATTAATGTGTTATTTGTAGTACATGATCTCCCATGTAACCTTGAGAAATATTTTCCCATATTTAGTCCAACAAGAATAGTAATTGCTAAAGAACACATAATATATTTTAAAGTTTCCATAAGGTCATTAAATGTTATGTATGAGGATGTGGCTTACAGGTTATTACCTTTTACTTTTAAAAATGTTGCTTATGAATGGTTCTTGAACTTGCATAATAATTACATCACTAGGTGGGATGGGTTCACCGATGTTTTTATAGATCAATTTTGTAAGATTATTAGTCCTTATGTCATTTACCATCATTTCACCACCATTAGAAGAGATACAAGTGAGCCTATTAGGTTCTTTAATGTTAGATTTCAAAAAATGTATAGTAGGACCATAGAAACCTATAAGCCTAATGATTTCTTAGCTTTAGAAATCTACAAGGATATAGTGATCCCATGACCTCTATATTATTAAAGAGATCTATGATAGCTATAGCTTCAATACCAAGGGCCTATTCTGAGGTAGTAACCATCAATGATCAAATACATCCCTAGTGGAAAATGGCATATTATGTTTCAAAAGTTAACCCACAAATGCTCATGCTAAAATTATTCCCCAACAACAATCAAAATATCCCAGCCTTAAATAAACTCCCAAACTTAACTCAATTTCCATTGAGTCATGCTTCTCCATATTAGAACTAAGCGTTCTTAAATCATCCTACTAATAGCTTCAATACAAATGATCAAAGGGTTTTAATACCATGTACTAAAAATAACCAGGTGCATAATTCTAAAACCCTTAAAAGTGAGAATGAATCTATCCTAAAATGGTCCAAAATTTGAGCACTAATTTTCTTCAACTATAAAAACAAGTTGGAAATACTATTAAAAGATCTGATAGGAACTTCTCATTTCAAAGGTATAGTAGGCAAAATATTTTTTTTAGAATGATAGTTTTCATAATAATAGGAATAATGATCCATCTTCTAAAAATAAGACCATGGACATTAATCTTATTGATATTACATTACTTAATTACTGTAGAGTACATTGCATACCCAAGCATGGTGAAATTAACTGTATTAAATTTTGCAAATCTTTTGAGGCTTTCCAAGAGGAGTTAGATACATTTGAAGTAATCCCTAATAAGGAAAATGTTGTATGTGCTTCTGGATCTAAGTCATTTTAACAAGCCTTCATGGTGGATACTTTTGATTTCCCTTTTCAAGAAGAAAATGAATTTGATGAGATCCCTGAGAGATCCAATCCTTTGAATAGTTCTTAAAGAAGACCTATCCCTTGAGGAATAGAGATCAAAGGCATCCCTTGACTACATCAACACCTCTAAACAACTTTGGAACTCCTTCAAACACCTCTTCAAGCAATAATCTAGAGCCACCAAAAGGGATTACTTCTAAACCCAACACTAATATTCATAGTTCTTCTAATAAAAATGGTTATAACATTGTTGAGGACATAAATAAGATAAAGGCTAACATCACTTTGCATGAACTTACATAGATTATAGAGAAAAGGGACATTTTACTGGAATCATTGTCTAAGAAGTTGAACAAGCCCCTTAAGGTTGATCATGCCAATGTGACTGTACACAAAGCCAAAGCTGAATCTCTTCACTTTTTATTCACTATCAGGATGTTTGGTAAGAACTTACATAATTTCTTACTAGATTCAGGTGCATCTACCAATGTCATGAATGTAGGTATATTCAAATAGCTTGGATTAACACCTATGAAGTCTAATAGGGTTGTCACTTAATTAGACAAACCTAGAGTTAAAGTTATTGGGGAACTTTTAAATTTGCATATCCAACTAAATTTTGAACATAGGGTGCAAAAATTCATTGATATTTAATATACCTAATGTTTATAGAATCTTATTAAGTAGGAAATGGACCAAGGCCCCGAATGATTACATGTCCATATATTTCTCACATTTGTGGATACCTTAGAAAGTATTTCCTAATCAAATAAGGGTTAAGAGAGATCTAAGGATGAAACACATGATAACAGAGTACAATGCTATGAATGAGAGGGTCAACATAATTGACGAAGACGAAGGATTTTTTTACCTTAGAGACTGATAAGGTATGTGATCCCAAGAGTTCTCATATTGTTATTAAACTTTGGAAATTAAATTTTGATGGTGTTAGGTGTAAGGTTAGATCTGGAGTAGGTAATGTCCTCACTAACCCCATGGGTAAGAAATACTCTACTTATTATAGGCTCAAATTCCCTTGTACTAACAATCTTGCTGAGTATGAAGTCCTTATCCTAGGTATATAATTTTCTATAAAGAATAGAGTCAAATAACTACTAGTTTATGGGGATTCAGAATGAGTGGTTAATCAAGTAAAAATAAAATACAAATGTAAGCTCTCATACCTAAAAAGTTACAAGTTCAAAGTTTGGGATTTGATTGAGTCCTTTGATGATTTTAACATTACCTCCATTCCAAGGGAAGAAAACCAAGATGATTATGATTTGGATTCTATTGCATCCAACCTCATGCCTAATCAAGATTCCCCTAGTTTCATCATTGAGATGATCCCTTGTCTTTCAGTACTTGATAATGTTAACTATTTTCAAGTTTTTAGTGATGATAAATAGATTAGATTTCATGACCAATTATAGAGAATTTGATTCTCATATTATTGATGAAAAATATGAAATGCATCTAAGGAGGATAAGTTTGATATAGTCATTTAGTTGAATGATAACAAGAACCCTAAGGGGATGATCACTTTAGAGAGATTATTTGATTAGGACAAACTAGCTGAGCTTTCTAAAACTCCCAAGGTCAGTGGAAAAGACTATAATGTTATTTATCTTGACCTCCAAGATTAACCCCAACTAGTATACATTGGAAAAGCCTGCACTAACCTTGAGAAAAAGAAAGCTAAAGAGCTCCTTGCCCAATACAAGGATTTCATAGCTTGGTCTTATGATGACTTAAAGATATTTGATCCTAGAGTCATCACTCACACTATCCCTCTTAAGGAAAATTGTAAACTATTTAGGTAGAAAAAAGGCATGTAAACCCTATCTTAGGGATAATGATTTTTAAAGAGGTTGGGAGACTACTAGATGCTGGGATAGTCTTCCTTATCAGGGATTCTACTTGGGTGGCTAATTTGGTTCCAATCATGAAGAAGAATGGGGAGATTAAGATTTGTATTTATTTTAAGAATTTAAACAAAGCATCTAAGAAAGATAATTATCCTTTTCCTTCTCTTGACCAAGTTATACAAGTTGTTTTAGGTTCAACCATGATGTCTTTTTTAGATGGTTTTTCAAGTTATAACCAAGTTTTAGTTGACATATAAGACAATATGAAGACATCGTTTAGCACCAAATGGGGTGTTTGTCATGTCCCCTTTTTCATGGACATTGACAGATGTGATGATTGGCCTATTATACGACCTTCGTAGGCTAATAGGATGGATAGAGGGTCATAATGGAGCTTGGATTGACTTTGATTCACAAGATTTCTACATTTGATTTTCATTCAGGTTATTTCAGACATATTTGGCCAGGGCTCCTACTTTTTAGGGATATTTGACATGCAGCGGAGCACCTTTATTTTGGTATGGTCATATGCGGAATCACTCCCTGATTCACCTGCTTCGATCGGTTTGAGGATCTGACGTATATTGAGGAAGATATTAATATTTGATTGATTTAATCAAATATTAATTATTTGGTATCATTAATAATTAATTATTAATTATTAATTATTTGCTCTAATTTTAAATTAGAAACCCTAATGCTAATTTAAGAAAACCCTAATTAGGGCAAGCATATCTTTTGAGGGTATAAGGGTTTCACATGGAGGCCATTATTGAGTATGTATGCATAGATTATTGATTATTGAAAATTGAAGTAATTCTTTTGTGAAGACTGAGCCAAGGGTTCCAGGATTCCATTGCAGTGAAGAACGTTCCCTCTTCATTGTGTGTGATTTAGAGGCTGTGAGATATCAGCTGATTTATTGCCAAATTGAGAGATAGCTTCACCCAGAAGTTATCACAGAATTCCAGGGTTGAGAGATAACTTCACACAGAAGTTTATCACAGAGCTTTCCAGGTATTTTCTTTATTTAGTTTTGATCTAATAAGTTATACAGAGATAGATCTTGTGTTAGAATCTATATTCGTGAGATCAGGCTATTCAGCTATCAGGGGTTAAGAAGAGACAGGTTGGCGGCCGTACCAAGTCCGTACAGGTCCGTACAGATCCGCATCAGGCACCGACCTCGGCAGAGAAAGGGCTACAGTGACCAACATCGGTCGACTGAAGACCATCGTCAGCAGAAAGCCGACTGGCAGTGACCGACGTTGGCGATATATCGACCAACGACGGCGTCTGTGTGTCGACATAGAAAGGCCGAGACACTTCCAGATCCAGTTTCCATTGTCGGATTAGCAAAAGCCAAGGTTTTAAGACCAAGATTTTAATATTCTTTATTTTGTATAACCAAGACTCAATTGTGTAATCGTCCAGAAGAACAAGTAATGTGATCTTTAATTGCTATTGAGAGATTATACTGTGATTTGTGTATGCTTATTTGAATCTATTCTGCAAGTTTGTATCTGTGATCAGAGCTTTATGAATTTATATATTCCCTGTTTGAAGGGGATATTACAGTGGTATCAGAGCTTTGGTCTTTGGTAGCAGAGTTTTGTGTCTTTCATATATCCCTATTGGTAGGGGATATTACAGTGGTATCAGAGCTAAATTCTTGCCATCCTGTTGGGCACATCAGAGCTAATGTCTTGCCATCCTGTTGGGTAGCTTGGGTAAAGTATCATGATGACTTCATATACTCAGAGTCGATGGGACTATGATATGAGGAAGTTGAAACTAAGTTTGAAGAGGTTGAATGAATCTCTTTCATATCCTACATCCAAAAACAAACCCGCACAGTATATGACAGCGAATGAGGAGTGGGAGTTAGTACCACCTCGAATTCAGAAGTTGTTGCCTTTTGATCGCTTTGTTAAGCATAGGAGAGAGCACTACAGATCACTTCAACAAGAGAGTAGCATGTCCCATGATTATTATGATTATGAGATAGGATATAGTGAAGATGATGATGAGTTAGATGCTTGCACTCAGAGTGTACAAGTGGGCTCAGATGTTAGTGCACTGAGGGTTGATGATCTCTCTGTTATGACAGAGATTGTAGCAGAGTCCCAAGATCCTATTATTGCAGATGATACTCAGGAGAATGCAATGGACAATTTTGAGGACTTAGTTTCACCGGTTGTTTCTTTCTGTATGGAAGAGTTAGACAGTGATGCTATAGTTGTTGATACTCCATCTGTTGATATGAGCTTTGACGTTGATCATTTGTATATTGAGGTGGTTGGTGATGAGTACATTCTTGCAGTTGTTGCTGAGGAGCATATTGCTGAGGCTGATACACATATACGGGATTTGGATCTTGCTGATTCTGATGAGTTTGAGATACCAGTGGAGTCATGTCGCCAGATTGATTATTCTCACAAGGATGACAGTGTGGTACAGTTGGTTGTGCCTCCTTTACAGAGAGATCAGTTGGAGTGTGTGGGGGAGTATGTTGATGCTTCCACATATAATTTCTACTGCACTGAACCATTCATGGAGTATTTGCTGGATAGTGCAGGTGTTCATCTGGACTCACATAAGATGACAGAAGGTGTTCTTGTCCGAGGTTCTAATGCTATTAGCAGATTGGGTGAGGAGATTTTACGAACCCTTTCTACTATGTTACCTTACAGGGATGTTGAGGTGATGTTTGTTGAGCCGAGATTGGATCCATCCATTGAGTCCCAGTTTGGCAATTATGTGCCAATAGCAGAGTTTGGGGGTTTTTACCAGCATCATACGGTGAGTTATGCTCCTTATTTTTCTTTGCATCTAGAGATTAGTTTTGGTGTCAGTGATTCAGATACCAATAATTGTCATATCCACGGTCCAGTTGGATGTGAGTATCAGTTAGATAGGGACTTGAATTTTGACAGAGTTGATATTTTAGTTGGCTTGAGTCCCTCAAAGTGGTTTCTTCTACCGGCATCTACAGTTGGTCTTCAGATAGTTGTTTGGGTGTCGAGTGCAGTTTTTCAGTTGTTGACTTTGGTACTGTTGATGCTATTGATGTTGACGATTTATTCACATGGGTTGATTGGTGACATGATGGATGTTACACAATTTTTTCCTTGGGATCCAGGTGGATCGAGTAGTTTGTTGTTCTGAGATTGCTTGGGGACAAGCAATTTTCGGAGGGGCGGATTGTCATGTCCCCTTTTTCATGGACATTGACAGATGTGATGATTGGCCTATTATACGACCTTCGTAGGCTAATAGGATGGACAGAGGGTCATAATGGAGCTTGGATTGACTTTGATTCACAAAATTTCTACATTTGATTTTCATTCAGGTTATTTCAGACATATTTGGCCAGGGCTCCTACTTTTTAGGGATATTTGACATCCAGCGGAGCACCTTTATTTTGGTATGGTCATATGCGGAATCACTCCCTGATTCACCTGCTTCGATCGGTTTGAGGATCCGACGTATATTGAGGAAGATATTAATATTTGATTGATTTAATCAAATATTAATTATTAATTATTTGCTCTAATTTTAAATTAGAAACCCTAATGCTAATTTAAGAAAACCCTAATTAGGGCAAGCATATCTTTTGAGGGTATAAGGGTTTCACATGGAGGCCATTATTGAGTATGTATGCATAGATTATTGATTATTGAAAATTGAAGTAATTCTTCTGTGAAGACTGAGCCAAGGGTTCCAGGATTCCATTGCAGTGAAGAACGTTCCCTCTTCATTGTGTGTGATTTAGAGGCTGTGAGATATCAGCTGATTTATTGCCAAATTGAGAGATAGCTTCACCCAAAAGTTATCACAGAATTCCAGGGTTGAGAGATAACTTCACACAGAAGTTTATCACAGAGCTTTCCAGGTATTTTCTTTATTTAGTTTTGATCTAATAAGTTATACAGAGATAGATCTTGTGTTAGAATCTATATTCGTGAGATCAGGCTATTCAGCTATCAGGGGTTAAGAAGAGACAGGTTGGCGGCCGTACCAAGTCCGTACAGGTCCGTATAGATCCGCATCAGGCACCGACCTCGGCAGAGAAAGGGCTACAGTGACCGACATCGGTCGACTAAAGACCATCGTCGGCAGAAAGTTGACCGGCAGTGACCGACGTCGGCGATATATCGACCGACGACGGCGTCTGTGTGTCGACACAGAAAGGCCGAGACACTTCCAGATCCAGTTTCCATTGCCAGATTAGCAAAAGCCAAGGTTTTAAGACCAAGATTTTAATATTCTTTATTTTGTATAACCAAGACTCAATTTTGTAATTGTCCAGAAGAACAAGTAATGTGATCTTTAATTGCTATTGAGAGATTATACTGTGATTTGTGTATGCTTATTTGAATCTATTCTGCAAGTTTGTATCTGTGATCAGAGCTTTATGAATTTATATATTCCCTATTTGAAGGGGATATTATAGTGGTATCAAAGCTTTGGTCTTTGGTAGCAGAGTTTTGTGTCTTTCATATATCCCTATTGGTAGGGGATATTACAGTGTTAGGGTGTGGAGCTAAAAACTTCACCAAGGAGCATTCATTATCAGGTTCGGGTCTACACAGACACCGGCGTCGGTCAGGAGTGACCGACGTCAGTCACAGGCAGTTGTAGAGACGCTGACATCGGCAGAGGGTCGGCCGATGGCAGTCACAGACAAGCAGCAGGAACCAATGTCGGTTACCTGCGTGTCTAGAAAGCTATTTCCGTGGACAGAAGCAAGTGTTTGCATGATAAGTTTGAGTTGCAGACTCAAGCTCACGTCTCTGTTATTGGCATTACTATTTTTAGAGCCCTTGTTCAAGTGGCTTAACTGCTTGTTGGTTGTACATGCTCAAGTCTCCTAATTCTATATGTAGAATTAGATCTTCTTAGCTTTGTAGTAGTTTGTAGTGGATTATTGTAGTTGGGTGAATTATTGTAATTCATTGTATGAGAAGAACAGTACAGAATTGAATCAACCCAGGCTTGTTGGAGTTGATTGTTCTTGAGAGAGAGCTCTTGAGGAATTGAGATCTATTGAGAGATCTATACATCTAGGAGAGGTGTGGAAGAAAGAAGCTTTCTTCAATTGTATTCCTTTTGTAAAGAGTTTGTTAATACAAGTTTTCAGGGTGTTTTCTTCTATCTCTTGTTCTTGCTATTATCATTCTAATTACTTGTCAATCTAGTTTAATTCCACGTTTATTGTTGTCACAATTGTAATCTATTGTTAGATTGATCCCCCAACAAGTGGTATTCGAGCCTTGGTTACAGGTTCAGAGCTTGATAATTGGTATCAAAGTTCAGGTTCACTAACAAGTGGTTCAGATCTGTGTAGTGTGGTTCTCACAGGAGTTTCTGTAGGGATTTCTATTTGAGTGGGAGAAGCAATGGCAGATGAAAGTAAATTGAGAATAGAAAAGTTCAATGGCAAAAATTACCAACATTGGAGAATGCAGATAGAGGACTATCTGTATCAGAAAGATCTCTACTTACCGTTAGGTGGGGTTGCAAAGAAGCTCAAAGACATGGAGGATGAAGAATGGGAAGTTCTTGACAGAAAGGCTCTAGGGTCTATAAGACTGAGTCTAGCATCCACTGTGATATCTAATTTATCACAGGCAAAGTCTACAGTAGAGTTGATGACTACATTAGCAAATTTGTATGAAAAACCCTCTGCTTCCAATAAGGTATATCTTATGAAGTAGTTATTTAATTTGCATATGAATGAAGGTGGATCTATTTCTACTCATCTGAATGATTTCAATGGAATTGTGAATCAGTTAAGTTCAGTGAATATAGTGTTTGATGATGAAATAAAAGCTCTTTTGATATTATGTTCTTTGCCTAAAAGCTGGCATGGCTTAGTAATGGCAGTAAGTAATACTGCATCTGCATCAAATATTTTGAAAGTAGAGGATGTTGTTAGTGTTATCTTGAATGAGGAAATACGCAGGAAAAGCACAGAAGAGGCATCTGGGAATGCTTTAAGTTTTGAGAGCAGGGGAAGGTAGAAAGAGAAGAGCAAGAAAGGCAGATCAAGATCCAAGTCAAAGGGGAAAGGCAGATCTAAATCCAAAAATGGCAAGAAGCCACAATGCTGGAATTGTGGAAAGATGGGGCACAGAAGCAGAGATTGTTGGTCAAAGCCTAAGGAGGACAATCAGCACGAAGGAAAGGAAGAAGCCAAGATTGCAGGTATTACACAGGATGCTTTAATTTTCTCTCTGCATAATAATATAGAATCTTGGGTATTAGATTCTGGTGCATCTTTTCATGCTACTCCTAACAGGGAATATTTCAGTGACTATATCTATGGAGATTTTGGAATAGTGTATCTAGGGGATGATGAGCCCTGTAAAATAATTGGCAAAGGTAAAGTGCAGCTGAAGATGCAGAATAGCAACACATGGGTGTTGAGAGATGTGATGCATGTTCCTAGCTTGAAGAGAAATTTGATTTCTACAGGAAGTTAGGGGATGAGGGTTGTACAGTAACTCTCACAGTAGAATCTTGGAAGGTGACCAAGGGTGCACTTGTTATGGCCAGAGGTAAGAGAGAAGGTACTCTCTATTTGTGTAATTGTGTTACTAACAAATCTCTTTCTGTATTATCTACTTCAGATGTGGATGCTAAATTGTGGCACTCAAGGCTTGGCCACATGAGTGAGAAGGAGATGTCAATTCTTAAGTCCAAAGGTATGCTTTCAAATTTAAAAGGCATAGATCTAGAATTTTGTGAGCACTGTGTATTTGGAAAATAGAAAAGGGTTAGTTTTCTCAAAATTGGGTCTACTAAGAAGAGGCACAAGTTGGAGCTTGTTCACACAGACGTGTGGGGACCAGCTCAGGTTGCTTCCATTGGAGGATCACAGTATTATGTATCTTTCATAGATGATGCTACAAGGAAGGTATGGATTTATTGTATTAGAAGAAAATTAGATGTATTTGAGACTTTTAAAGTTTGGAAAGCTATGGTTTAGAATGAAACAGGCAAAAGATTAAAGTGCCTGAGATCAGACAATGGTGGTGAGTTCTATAGTCACAAGTTCAGAGATTATTGTTACATGCATGGAATCCGTAGGCAAAGGATGGTTCCACGGACACCTCAGTAGAATGGTATTGCTGAAAGGATGAAGAGGACAATAATGGAACATGCAAGATGTATGAGATTGCATGCCAATTTGCCCTTACAGTTTTGTTCACAAGCTGTTGACATTGCAGTATACCTGATTAACAGAGGACCCTCTACAGCTCTGGATGGTGGTATTCCCAAAGAGGCATGGATAGATAAAAAGGTTGATCTCTCATATCTCAAAGTTTTTGGTTGTGAAGCCTTTGTGCATATAGATAAGGAAAATAGAAAGAAGCTTGATGCTAAGTCTATGAGATGCACATTTATTGGCTATGGCTCAGATGATTTTGGCTACAGATTATGGAATCTAGAAACTAACAAGGTAATCAGGAGCCGTGATGTTGTTTTCAATGAAAGAGTGATGTATTGTGATCAGCTAAGGAAGTTGAATCAGTCTGAGCAGAGCAATGGTGAATTAGATGAGGTGAAAGTCCAAGATGACCTCGCGGGAAAAAGAAATAATCACTTGCAAGAAAACACAGAGATTGACGTCGGCAGGGTAGGAACTAGCGTCGACAGGATAGAAACTGACATCGTCCATACAGAGACCGACGTCGACCGTGCAGGTACCAAGGTCAGTCAGGAAGAACTGATGTCAGCCAATAACAGGTCTACAGGTAACCGAGGTTGGTCACTATCAGATAATTTGGGTGGACAGCGTGTTGTAGACGAGTCTCAGACACCCATCAGGAGGTCAGAAAGGGTGAGTAAGCCTCCAATTAGATATTCTCCTTCTTTATTTTATTGATTGCTAATTGATGGTGGAGAACCAGAGAGTTTTGAAGAAGCAATATAGGTGGAGTCCAAGAGTCAGTGGGAGCGTGGCATGGTTGAGGAGTTGGAGTCCTTAAGAGATAACCAAACATGGAATTTGGTTGAATTGCCAGCTGGTAAGAGAACACTAAAGAACAAATGGACCTACAGGTTGAAGGAAGCCAAGAATGGACAGATGAGATACAAGGCCAGATTAGTGGTAAAAGGATTTGCACAAAAGCCAGGTATTGACTTTGGTGAGATTTTTTCTCTTGTTGTTAAAATGACTTCAATAAGGGTTGTATTGTCTTTGGTTGCTTTTGAGGATTTGCATCTTGAGTAGCTAGATGTTAAGACAGCGTTTCTTCATGGAGATTTGGATGAGGAAATATATATGGAACAGCCAGAAGGATTTGAGGTCAAGGGTAAGGAGAAGTTTGTGTGCAGGTTGAAGAAAAGCTTGTATGGCCTCAAGCAAGCTCCTAGGTAATGGTACTTAAAATTTGACAGGTTTATGACTGAGCATGGCTACAGTAGGTGTCAATCAGACCATTGTGTGTATTTTAAGAGATTTGATAATGGTAGATATATTATTCTATTGTTGTATGTAGATGACATGCTGGTTGCAGGATCTCACATGCAGGATATCTCAGAGCTTAAGGTGAAATTAGCTCAAACGTTTGCTATGAAGGATTTGGGAGCAACAAAGAAAATCCTTGGCATGAGCATTAAGAGAGATAGGAAAAATCATAGGTTGATATTGTCCAAGAAGATTATGTGGACAAGGTGTTGAAACGGTTCAATATGCAGGATGTTAAACCGGTAAGCACACCTTTGGCTAGACATTTTAAGTTGAGTAAAGAATAATGTCCTAATTCATATGATGAGGTAGAGTACATGAGTAAGGTTCCATATTCTTTCGCAGTAGGGAGTTTGATGTATGCAATGGTGTGTACTAGACCAAATATTGCCCAAGCAGTGGGAGTGGTAAGTATATGGCCAATCCAGGTAAGGAACATTGGAAAGCAGTTCAGTGGATCCTTAGATATCTGAGAGGAACCACTAGTAGGCACTTGTGCTATGGAGGTTTAGATACTTCTCTACATGGCTATGTAGATTCAGATATGGCAGGTGATTTGGATGGCAGGAGGAGCACTACGGGTTATGTATTTACTGTAGGTGGAACAACGGTTAGTTGGATATCTAAGTTGTAGAAGGTTGTTGCCTTGTCAACTACAGAAGCAAAGTATATTGCAGCCACAGAAGCTAGCAAGGAGATGATATGGATGACACGGTTCATGGATGAGCTTGGTAGGGAGCATGAGAGTTGCAGATTGTATAGTGATAGTCAGAGTGCAATCCATTTGGCTAAGAATTCAGCCTTTCATTCAAGAACAAAGCACATACAGCTAAGGTATCACTTCATACGACAGGTATTGGAAGATGGTGAGTTGAAGCTGGAGAAGATCCATACAGATAGGAATCCTGCTGATATGTTAACCAAGCTGGTTACAAAGGAGAAGTTGAATCTTCATTCAACTTCTGTTGGTCTTCATGATTGAGTTGAAGATGGAGGAGCTAGAAGATGTTGCTGTACAGGTACTGGTGCAGTTGTTTATCTCCAAGTGGGAGATTGTTAGGGTGTGGAGCTAAAAACTTCACCAAGGAGCATTCATTATCAGGTTCGAGTCTACACAGACACCGGCATCAGTCAGGAGCGATCGATGTCAGTCACAGGCAGTTGCAGAGATGCCAACGTCGGTAGAGGGTCGGCTGACGGCGGTCACAGACAAGCAACAGGAACCGACGTCAGTTACCTGCGTGTCCAAAAAGCTATTTTCGTGGACAGAAGCGAGTGTTTACATGATAAGTTTGAGTTACAGACTCAAGCTCGCATCTGTGTTATTGGCATTACTATTTTTAGAGCCCTTGTTCAAGTGGCTTAACTGCTTGTTGGTTGTACATGCTCAAGTCTCCTAATTCTATATGTAGAATTAGATCTTCTTAGCTTTGTAGTAGTTTGTAGTGGATTATTGTAGTTGGGTGAATTATTATAATTCATTGTATGAGAAGAACAGTATAGAATTGAATCAACCCAGGCTTGTTGGAGTTGATTGTTCTTGAGAGAGAGAGCTCTTGAGGAATTGAGATCTATTGAGAGATCTATACATCTAGGAGAGGTGTGGAAGAAAGAAGCTTTCTTCAATTGTATTCCTTTTGTAAAGAGTTTGTTAATACAAGTTTTCAGGGTGTTTTCTTGTATCTCTTGTTCTTGCTATTATCATTCTAATTACTTGTCAATCTAGTTTAATTCTGCGTTTATTGCTATCACAATTATAATCTATTGTTGGATTGATCCCCCAACATGGGGAACTTTTGCTTACAAGATAATGCCCTTTGGGATAATAAATGCAAGAGATACATTTCAAAGGGCTATAGACCATGCCTTCCAAGGCATGATAGTTAAATGCATCATTATTTATATAGATGATCTAATAGTTTTTCTAAAAATAGGGAAGATAACTTTATGCATTTACAACATGTGTTTGAAAGAATCCAAAGGTATGGGATTTCCTTAAACCCTAAGAAACATATTTTCTATGTTACTAAAGGTAAATTTTTGGGACATGTTATAACCAAGGATGGGATCTCTATAGATCCTAAAAGGGTAGAGGCTATATCCAAAATAGATCCCCTAAATAGTAGGAAAGATCTAAAGTCATTCTTTGGTAAGATAAACTTTGTAAGTAAATTCACTTATGGATTTGTAGATAATATTAAGCCACTAAATGACATGCTGAGGAAAGATGCCAAAGTCTCATGGAATGAAGAATCTAGAAATGCATTCAATGACATTGAGGTCATTAGCTAGGCTCTAGTCTTGATAAGTCCTAACTTTTTAAAGGAGTTCTACCTCTATTCATTTTCCTCTGATCATACCATGGCTACTATGTTGACCCAAAAAGTTGAGGGGTGTGATCACCTAATAGCTTTTATGACCACTAATTTTAATAATGTTGAGTTAAACTATTCATTGATTGATAAGTATGCATATGCATTAGTAAAGGTAGTAAGAAATTCATGCATTATATCCTTAGAAATAAAGTGCATGCTATTTTACCTAAACCTACCATAAATCTTATATTAATCTAGAATGAGTTGGTTGAACACAAAGGTAAATGGATGTCAATTTTGTAAGAGTATAACATAGATATGAAAATAGAAAAATTGGTAAGGTGCCAAGGTCTGATCCAAATGATTGCTAATACCAACCATAGGCTTAGTATTATTTAATTTGATCAGTAGAGATTTCAAACTATTGAATGGTGTGATTCTATTATTCATTTACTAATCAATGGTACCTATGTTACAAGACTGACAAGGGAGTAAAAGAGGGATTTGAGGGTTAAATCTGCTCATTATCTGATCAAGAATGGAGTCTTATATAGAAAAAACATTTAAGGAGTTTACCTTAGGTGTGTTTCAAAAGAGGAAGCTACTCAAATCATGACTACCTTCCACAAGAAGTTTGGAAATAGACACCCCTCAAGGAAGACTACTACACACAAGATTCTCAAAGCTAGTTATTATTGGCCACCTATCTTCAAGGATGCTCACAAGCATGTGAGATAATGACACTCTTGCCAGATTTTTAGCACCAAGGATCCTAAAGTAGTAATGCATCTACAAAAAGTCATGGTTGATAAACCATTTACACAATTAGGGTTGGCCTTTTTAGGTGTAATCAACCTAAACTCATCTGAAGGTCACAAATTCATCCTAAATATCATTGATTATTATACAAGGTTTATTAAAGCTATAGACACTAAAAAATGCAAAATAGAGGAAGTGATCAACTTCTTGGAAGAGAAAATTTGTACTAGGTTTGGAACTCTAGTCTCTCTAGTATGTGATAATGGGTTTGCATTTACATCCATAGAGATGACTAAATGGGATTATGATAATGGCATTTATTTGAAGTTTTCATCCAACCATTATCCTCAAGGAAATGGAGTATCTGAGTCTACCAATAAGAATCTGATGAAAGGAATCAAAATTTTTACTGAAGATAAACCCAGGGCTTGGCACAAGCTATTCAAGTATGCATTATGGGTAGATAGGATCAGGATTAAACAAGCCTTGTAAGCCTCACCTTTTCTAGTAGTGTATGGATAGGAATCAATATTTACTATCACTCTTGAGTTTCCCATGTATAAATTCATGAAATAATATATGGAGGGTTAAGAGCTATAAAACTTAAGATTTTTAGACATAATCCAGATGGAAGATGCAAAGGACAAAGCCTTTTCTGATTTTAGTAGACATCAAACCACAGTAAAGAGATGGTTTGACAAGAGATCAAAGGTTAATGTGTTTATACAAGGGGACCTAGTTATCCTTTGGGATAAATAATCTAAGCCTAAAGGCAAACATGGTAAATTCACACCTTTATGGATTACCCCTATCAAATTGTAAAAATATTGGGGAATAACACCTTCAAGCTCAAAGATATACAAGGATCAGAGTTCACACTACCCACCAATGGATACTAACTCAAGCACTAATTCTCTACTACTTCTCTTGAGGTCTTTATGGAATATATTGTAAGATGGTTAGATTTAGTGTAGGTAGGCTAGCTAGTCTCTTTTAAGTTCCTTCCTTCCTGTCCCTTGTTTGTATATAAGAAAATAAATCTTTATTTACTCCCATTTGCTTTCTTGCTTTCCTATTTTTTGTTGTTTGTTTTCTTTGGTTGCCTTGTTCCTTGATTCCAAATAAGTCCTTTTGGACAATCCTAAACTCAAAGCTAGGTAACTTGTTTGAAATTTACCAAAGTTTAGAAATGTAGGTATGAGCCTAATATTTATGTTAACCATGGTTCTAGAATGTAAGCTTGATATTGTAATTTGAAGAAACTGGTAAAGACTAATAGATGAAGCCAATTATTTTATAATAACTTAAGCATTATCTTGACCTCAAATTGGTTTTAAGAAGATTTACACTTATAGGGTGAAAGGTCAAACTATTAAGGGATAGATATATTTACACTTAATCAACATCCTTGCCTAGTGTAAAGGTTGTAGCCATAGGTGATTTTATAAAAATAAAATACTTGATCAAATATTAAAACCTAGCTATCCTAGTTCCCAACCGTGATGAAAGCATAAAGATCCAAATAAAATATAAAAAAGAAGAATTCAATGTAAAATCAAAAAGAATTATGAGCATAGGTGATTCTAGTAATCTCCAATGGGGTTGTGGATGTCTAGTTGGCAGTGAAGCAAGGTCTTGAGTAGATCCAAAGGAATCCTTGTTAGAGTTATGGATGCTTGGTTGGCAATAGAGAAATTCCCAAGCCTTCCTTAAGCTAGAAAAAGAATGGTTCTTAATGAATATCTAAACATGTTATAAGTTAGTATTAGTGATTAAGGACATGAAACCTAGAAGTTGTTTCTTGAACCCCATGGCAAATAGTAAGCGTAATAAAAAAACACACATAATGTGGCTATATCTTGATATTTGAACTTAATTCTGCAAGTGTAAGGTTTATTTCAACCATCATCTGATCTGGATAATGATATTGATCAATTAGAGTGTATGACCTAATTATTTGCCTAAATTAGAGTCTCTAGGTTATAATATATTTCTATGTTTCCCCCATGAGTCACCATTTGTTGAGGGAAACATACCCCCATTTTTTGAAAATTGCAACCCTTGAGAAACCCTAAAAATTAAACATGAAAACATGGCATATTAAGATCATTTATAGAATTTTAAGATCATCTAATTTATAAAAAACAAGCTTACTTAGTTGTGTTTCACTTTAATTTTGTCTAACATTATTGATAAATGGTCTTTGTGGCTTTAGTTTTAGGTTTCATGGTGTATTTCCCTAAGGAGTTCATGATCTAAAACCTTGAAAAACCCCTTAGTTCAAATTTGAATATTGGCGGGAACTAAATTGGTGAGAACCTTGTAAAAATCCATTTTGGACCTAAGTATAAAATTCATGTTTAACCTTAGTCATGTTTTTTTACACAATTGAAACTTAGTCTAAGTACTTGGTCCCCTTTATTTTTTTCCCCTTTTAAGTTCCTATCATACCTAGCTAATATTAGTTTTTACAGGGTCCTTTTAATATTTCTTAGCTTGGTCCCTAAA
The DNA here is from genome assembly GCA_037957365.1 of Torreya grandis. NCBI lineage: Eukaryota > Viridiplantae > Streptophyta > Pinopsida > Cupressales > Taxaceae > Torreya > Torreya grandis. The sequence continues at coordinate 2,657,506 of JARHVA010002108.1, forward strand.
TTAAACATCTTAGCCTAAAGGTTTAAACCTAAGGCCCTTATGTATTTATCAATATGAATGGGACCATTTATTTAACACTCTAAGCCTAAGTCTTACTTTAGTCCCATGTTTTTACTTAACTTTCTTGCTTCTCACAAATCTAATGACCCTTACTTTATTATGGTATTTCATCCAACAGAGAGAGAAAGGCCTAAGCCTAGACATAAATAGTATGCATTTTAGATGATCTAATGATATGGACTTCATCATAATAAAAATATCCAATGGTGTGAGGGAGGCCCAATATAATCCCACACATGGCCCCTTAGACCAATCACATTCAATCTCTTAGATCATGATCAATGTTTCTCACTTCATCATGAAGAATTGATTGGATTGAATGATTAACAATTGAAAAATTAAAGGATTATGGAAGGCCTATAGGATTGACACATGAGATGATTACATTCAAAGGTTAAAATCAAAGGGGCCTACTTGATAGAAACAACCAATCATGAGTAAGCCCTTGAATCATGATTTTATGGCTCTCACTTACTCATAGGATCTTGATCCAATGGAGTAAATTAAGTCCAAGATCTTTGGAAACCCCATAGAGGTGCCTAGTGACACTCTCACATTGGGTCATAAGAATTTGATGAGATTAAAATTGATGTTCACATGATCATCTTTTGATGACCGAAAGGACATATTTGACATCCACGTGACCATCAACTTTAATCCCATCAAATTAAAAGCTTTACTAGCCTAAAATTGATGTTCGTACAATCATCATTCAACATCTGTGAGGATGTATTTGATGTTTGTAAGACCATCAAATTTAAGATAATGAATTATTTTGTTCAGGGTTAAAATGCATCCCAAAATTTTGTTGGAAAGCTTATGAATTTCCATGCATACTAATGGAAGTGCTCAAAAGATGCTCAAACACTAGAAACCTTTAATCTATAAATATTGAAATGGTCTTATGGTCTAAGTATATGTAAAATTAACTTAGTCTAAGTATATACTTTAAGGTCTCCATTAAATTTTTTTAAATACCATAAACTATAGACTTTTACTATGTCTCTTTTTTTTTTTATTCATGTTACGTAGAACTTAGACCAAGTATTTATAGCCAAAGGTCTTGGTGTATTTGTTAATAAAACCCTATTAGACATTTAGACCATTACATCATTTTGAAACCCCTTTGAACATAATTTTAGGCTTGGAATAAATATTTTATCCCAAAGTACACGTTGGGTTTATTAAACACAACATAAACTTTGGCTTAAAAACATTTAGCCATGGTTCCCTTTGTGTGAATTTAGAAAACTTAGGTATAAACACCTTAGCCTAAAGTTTATTTTGTATTTAATAAACATGAAATAAACCTTAACCTAATGAATTTAATCCTAATTTTCACCTTAATAATGTGTTAACATAAAACTTGAGCATCTTTGTAGATCAATGGCTCATATTTCATCATTAGAGGATGATCCAATGGAACGAAGACCTTATACAATTTTTAATGGAGTCCTGAGAACCTATGGGCTTAATGTGTGGTAAGGGCACATTTGAAGTAGAAATAATAGCTGATCAAATGGTTCACACTTCATCATGCTCCATGATTCAATGATGCAAAAATGTTGATGACTTTTCAAAAGCCCATGAGCTCACCATGTGGCCAATACTCATTCAACAAATGATTGACATAGTATACAAAGTTTAAGAAGGCATGTGAAGATGACAATTGGTGAAACCACAAGGGTTAACATTAAAATAGAATCATAGGCAAGATCCCAGGTCATAATCAATGGCTCACACCAGTCCAGTGTCCTCATCTAACTATATGAAATAAAAGGAAGCATTTTAAATACCAATGGCTAGTGCTCAAAGGAATTTATGAAAAATGTTGTGAAAGGTCAAAATTGATTTCATATAAGTTCCATGTAATAATAAAAGGATAAAACAAAATATCTTATGGGATAAAAAATGTGAAAGTATAAAGGCAAAGGTCCAAATCAAATCTAAGGCATAAATAAGCTAGACTCTAGATATGTCCTACCATTAAATCTCTAAAACCCTAAACCCTACATAAAGTAACCCAAGTGAACTCAATTGGTTATAATTCAATCCAAAGAGGGATTGATTGTGTTTTTGAGTTGAAAAATAACTACCAAAGAGATCAATTTTCACTCTAGGGTAAATAAATTTTCAAGTTAAAGTCATGGTAGCCTGTAGACAACAGTTGAAAGAGGAGACAAAACTCCACTTATCAACAAATAACAAAGGATCTTTAAAGACACTAAATTAGATGTTATGGCCTTAAACTCCCCAAGCATCAAGAATTGGTCTGGACTCTTCTTCACCATAGAGGAACTAAAAGCCATCACCAAAGAGGAGTTGATAATATCCATAGTGAGTAGGTGAAACTATGACCTATTTGTAGTCCAGATAATTAGCCTTCATCATGCTACCACTAACCTTGAGGTACTTCATTGCATATTTTTATCACTCCAATTTTTGTAGACTATACGGTTGATAATGATTGGATCATCCATGATTTAAATTCTAAGGGAGTAGATTATATTTCCCTTATGGCCTTTGAAAGGTATTATAAACTCCCAATCCCCCATTTGGACTTATCCAAAATCAAGGAGTGGGCCTTCAAACATGACCTAGACACCATCTTTAAACCCTAGTTGCACCAAGGAACCCATGTATTCAAAGAATTTTAAGGTAGGATCCCAATATTATAGTTTAGGGAGGGCCTCAAAGTGATCATGACTATGCTAAACTGAGAATTAGGAGCCCCCTCAACCACCTATGTAAGCAAAATTTGGGTCCATTATGTTTATTTCATGGTTGAAGAAAGCTCACCCCTCTAATTAGAGATTTGATTAGTGTCTTCTTGGACAAGTAATTCAATACTATCAAAAGGAAAATAGCCAAGAAATTCTATATGATTTCATAATTATTGGATGCCCTTCTATCCTCCATCAGCTTCCATGGCATTAAAAATTAGTCTCATGAGGGTTGAACCACCCTTATTCCAAATTACACATATTTAATTATAGGAACCACATGTAATTTATTTGTGATTATGTCTACCCATCCACAGTTGAGGCTATTGTGGGTGTTCCCATGCCTAGAGTCCATCCAATAATTAATAAATATGTAGATATGATGGGTGTAATATGGTTCTATCTAGACTGCACATTTATCAAGATTGAGGGAGTCATGTCCTCACCATATAGATTGTCTATGTATGTTCCTAGCAAGTTGGCTGAGAAAACAGTTAATTCCCAACTCATCAATGGCGTTGATGGAATTTTTAAGGAGTAGATAAAGGGTATTCTCCATCCCTTCCCTTTAATTACTAGGAGAACCATGCTACAAGATTGGAAAAAAGTTGAAACCATGTCCAAATATAAGGACTCCTTTGGGTTTCAACTTGATGAACTCAAAATGTGGGACCCCAAGAACATAGTAAGTAATCATTTAAAGGAAAAGAAGCTACCCAAAAATAAGTATATGCATCATCTCAGTGTTCATGACACCATTTACATTAAGGCCAAGAAATATGAAGAAGTGTTGGCTAGGATCAAAGGGCACAACTTCAAGATTGATCACAGATTGACAAAATATGATAAGTCAGTAAGAGAGGCATAGAAAATACATCCTCTCTAGTATCAACTACTACCTAGACCATATGGGACATCTTAGGAACAACCTCAAGTGGGGTACCCATAATCCTAAAGGAAAATTGTGTAAAGTCAATATGAATAAGGCCATGGTAAGAAGGAGGAAAAGAGACTTGGAGAGGGACCCTCATCCTTAGCCTTACCACAAGGGCCACCTTCCCTAGTTGAACATATGAATATGATCACCTTAGAACCAAATGAGATACTTGAGGGTGCTCTCAAGGAAATTATAGAGGCATATCACACTAATGAAAAAGGGGAACAACTTAAAGAGACTTAAATCCAAGTAGGGGAACATGGATAAGAGAAAGGAAAATAGATTTCTCTTGGCATTGTCCCATTGGCCCCTACGAAAAAAAGGGAGGTAAAAATCATACTAGTCCTTGTTGGACCTAAAATACCAAGGTTGACTCTCACACATCCTACTAGTGAGATCAACCTATTTAGTGATGAATTCCCCATTCATAGACCAGTCATCCCTGACTAGTTCATTTATGGAAAATTGTAGAAGATCCTTTCTCTCTCCCATTCATCAGCCATAACAAAAACTACCAACATTGAAGTACATGATGATATTAAGCCATGGATTAGGGCTATAATGAAAGAAGAGGAAGAAAGGAAGATTATGGTCACTCCAAGACTAGAGATAAATAAAATGGATGCTCTAAGAGTATCATGAAACATAAGTGTAAAGGTATAATAGCCTCTAAAATTCATAAGGTCATTCACCACCATGCAGTTTAATCTAGAGACCACTGGATTAGAAAGAGTCACCACTAGGACAGCCATGGTGGGAGCTAAGGAATTCACCTTCCAAATGGTTGAGCCCTTTTTAGGCTTGACCCTAGTTGGATGACAGCAACTTGGAGAACATATTATTTATGAGGAGGATGTTGAGAGCTTGATTGAGGCTCAAACAACTCAAGCTAAGGCTGGGGTCCAAGGGATGAAAACAAAGAATCTAAAATTTGGAAAGAAAAAAGTAGAACTTAGAGACCTGGGCCATTTTATCAGTGCCTAATACCATCATTGACATGTTTGAGGAGTCATTATTTGATATGTATGATTCTTTGAAGACAATAAAGTTGAGGCAAGATGCCTTGAGCTAGCAAAGTGAAGTGACCAAGGAATTAATAATAGAATGGTAAGGGGCTAAGACTAAGATAAGAGACCTCATTATAATTTTGATCAAGGATAGAATCTTAGGTTCAAAACCATCAAACTAACCCACCTAGATTCCATATTAGGAATAATAGTGGATAAAATTTAGAGTATAAGTTCTTGGTCAAAGAATTTGAACAGAATCGTAGTAGATGATAAAGAATTGATTACTAGAATCGATTAGCTCCTAGGAATTATGTTTATAAATCCTACCAAGACTATTGCACTTAAAATCATTGATGAAGTTGAATACAAGCATAGAGTCACTTTAGTGATGAATGAAGTAAAAAGTAAGAGCTAGGGTAGATCAAGTAGTGATAATGACAAGATTTTAGGCATGATCTTCAATGTTGAAGAAAAGATTATAGAGACCAGGAGTATCAAGGAAGCTATGGCTAGAGATGACAAAGATCTAGATGACCTAGATAACCAAGAAAATGTCTACCTCATGAAGCTATCTATGGACCTAGAGATCATCAAAGATCAATATCAAAATGATATGGAACTTTTGTAGGATCAACAGGTAACCCCCAAGGTAATGGGTCCACCCAGTGGATAATATTCCTTTTATAAAAACATTGTAATATTTGAAAGTAGGGAATATTATTTTATAAGTCATATACTATTTTGTTAGCATGTTGTCCAAGGTTAGTCTAATTGAATAAAATAATCGCATTCTAGAAATTTCTAGACAAGGATAGTTGTCCTTATCTTTTGTACACTTGTATATTATAACCAACTGATATACTGCCTAATCTTTCTATAAAATGCATGTATCACCATTTTGTGAAAGGGGGAGAAATTTTGAGAAAATTTGTATAATTTGAGAAATTAATGTAATTAAATAATTCTATAAATATTATTTAGATTGAATGTGTCAAATGTTAACATAGCTTCTTCTCTCAGTTTCTAGTTTTATGTCTTAAATTTGAATAGTGTCTTTAAATTTTGGGTTGCATTTTTTTATCATGGGGTTTCAATTTTGTACATGTGCTAGATTGGTTGAAAAGACCTTAGGTTTTCTTCATTTCATTTTTCTCTATATTCATATGTGTAAATTATTATTTGAATATATTAGTAAACCTTCAAAGTAAACTTGGTTCTTGCTTGTGATTCTTTACATCATCCTTGAAGTTTTCATAGTAATAGTGAAATTTGAGCTTTGATTGTTTTACATTATATACTGGTTTGAATGCATACTCAATTGTAGTAGATGCTTTTTCATAATATTTGGGACTAAGATAGGTAATCACTTGTTTCTTTTCTTCCTTACCCTTCTCTTTACTCCTTTTTCTATTCCAATTCACTTTAGCTTAGATTTCATTATACATATTCATATAGATTAACACGTGGTTTGAATTTGGATCATAATTCACTAGTATCAACATAGATCTTCTATAATTCATAAAGAATATTCCATGATGGATCCCAACCATCACTCAGTATAAATATTGTGGAATGCCAATACATCATTCTACCACTATTTCACCATAGGTAACATCAAGTTGCCACAACCTACTACTCATACTCTATATTCTTGGAATTAGAAAATGAGAAGTGTTCTTTGAACACTAAGAACCATGTGGTACATTTAGATGCATCAATAGGTAGTCAATGATGAATGTACCTAATAATTATGCTCAATGTCTGAGCTCACTGTGGAAGAAAATAAATAAAACATGAAGATTATAAATCATATCAAATCTCATCCTTAAAACAAAGCCACACATTAGAAATGTTCTCCAATAATTTCTCAAATCATCTTCACTAGTTTTTACATTTGTTGTAGTGTATGAAATGGTTAGATGGCAATTTCCATTGCTAGTTGTGTTTGCATCCTTCATCAGTGGATATTTTTTTTATGTTTTCAAATTATATATTTGGTGTTTAGATTGGAAGAAAATGATCCTCGATTCTTATGGGTGCTTATTTAGATCTTGCATTTAGACTGGAAGATAATGACCACCAATTCATATTGGTGCTTATGTTTTTGTCTTTTGATAATGGATCCATTTTTTCAAATCCATTAATTATATATGGCACTTAGACTTGAAACATATGAGAGGTAGTGCAAGACCCCTTGATCAAAGTTTTGTAAATAACCTTTATGCAGTATGCAGGGTTGTAATTAATAACATCATGAATATCATAAATAATCTAGATGATTTTGATAATGACTACTCTATATAAATGTGTAGAGTCTCATCACCTTTGATCACACTCTATATGTGAATTCCACTACCCAAAGCATCATAGACAGCTTTGCCTATAAATGATAATGGAATATGATCGTCTAGATGTATCATTGGAATATATGAAATTATTAGATGGGAAACTTCCATCGTTGGTTGCATTTTTATCCTTTTAAATTTTTTAATTTTATTTTATATTTAAAATAGGATGTGTTAAAATAATGTTCATCGGGTTATTTCTTTCATGACATAATATTAGAGTCTTCCCTATCTTCTTATCAATGTAGGTAATACCTTTTGGTATAATAAGTATTATTGTTCATTTGATAAGAGACATATTAATAAACACATTAACCATTCATATATAATTATTGAGCACTAATATTTATTCTAGAGGGATCGAGTACTCATTAGAGAGTTTATGCCTAAACTAGGCAATACACCCATAGTTAAATGGTG